>CM018035.1:2637500-3237500 GCA_008638375.1 Nyssa sinensis | reverse complement strand
TAAAAGGAACCAGATCAACCATAATAATGAACTTACACAGCTCATTCGATGGAATATGAATGAAGAACCATAGTAAGGACAAATACCCTCAATTATTTTCTAAAGGTGGAAAATTTTAAGAGAAATGAAAGTTAGAAAAAAAAGGAACCTAGTGACAATAATGATAAGAGGAGCTGAACATCTCCACTCACAATCAGGCCAACTGATCTTCTGTGACTGATGGACAAACAAAGTTGCCATGGCAGATGTGACAGGTGCACTTTTGGAATTCATCAGGAAATGATTGTCATTTTTTTGTTTTGAAATAGAAGATAACTTATCAAAAAAAGAAATAAAGGATAACTTTTGAGGACGCTTGGCACTGCCAATCTAAAATGTTATGCATATGCTTAAAGAGGTAATAAATATGCAATGTTTTGAAACCCAGACCGTTTCAAGAACCGGAAAAAAGACCGGGTCGCAGGTCACTAGTTCAACCGTCGGGTTAACTATAATCGAACCGTGATATCATAAATATATCTTTTTATTAATTTTAATAATATATAAGAATATTTCAGCTATTAAAAGATAATATCAAAAACTAAAAATATTTAGTTTAAATATAAACATTTCATATCTCAAAGAAAAAATAAACATGATTTCAAACTTATAGTAATAAATAATCAATTTAAAATTCACAAATAACAATATATGTTATATGTAATGTTGCGAAAGTATTGAATACAAAGAAATCTGGCGGCTTTAAAACTCAAGAGTCGCTTTTTTGGCTAATCCCACATCAGATATAAGAGAGAGAGTGTAAGACTTGTGTGGCTTTTAAAACACATATTCAATCCATTTGAAATACAAGCAGTATTCTATTGTCACATGTCAAATGAAAAGGGAAAGCCTAAAGAATAAGGGGATCTATAAAAGGGCTCCATCAGTGCTCCTTCCAAGGCCGCCTAGCAGCTGGCGCGCCTATCAATAAGCGCAACGTAAAAGAGTTATAATTTTTGTTTACTCTTGGCACGTCCGGTTCTCTTAAACCGTTAACAGTTTAATTGAATTGCAGGTTTAACCACCGGTTTTTATGATTTTACTTTAAAAAGGCGGTTTTTAATTCCAAACAGTTTTGGCCTATTAGACAGACCGGATAAGAGGCCAGTTCACGGTTTTTCTGGTTGGACCAACCGATCCGGTCCGGTTTTTAAAACATTATAAATATGTAAAGCCCACTTCTGAAGTTCCCAAATTAGAACTGCCTTCTGCCCCAAGGTAACCGGATTGGTTAAAATCCAACCAATAACCACTAACTTGTAAGGTTCAAAGATTTACTGCAAACTTTTTGCCTTGGATGTACACCATCTTGTGAAATCAGGTGCACTTTTGGAATTGATCAGGCAATGATTGTCTTCTTCTTTTTTCGAAATGGAAGATAACTAATCTAAAAAATAAATGAACGGTAACTTTTGAGGAAGCTTGGCACTGCCAATCTAAAATGTTATGCATATGCTTAAAGAGGTAATAAATATGTAAAGCCCACTTCTGCAGTTCCCAAAGTAGATCTGGCTTCTGCCACAAGGTAACCAGATTGGTTAAAATCCAACCAGTAACCACTAACTTGTATGGTTCAAAGATTTACCACAAACTTTTTGCCTTGGATGTACAGCATCTTGTGAAATCACTATGTTATGTTCTTCCATTCTTATGGACCTCTGAATAATAACAATAGTCATCAATGCTCCTGAGTTGCATGCCTGTTCTACCCTTGGTCATCTAAGCGACAAGTTATTAAACGAGACTTCCCTAACCCCTGATCTACAGTAGGGAGCAGACATTTAAATTACTATTATCAAAAAAGCCTATCCATTTGAAATAAAACTTTTACATGACATTCATAAAACTAGCTCTGTTTTATGTTGCATTGAGCTGGGAAGTCCAGAATCAACATGTGGCAATCAAAATCACAATCTTAATTACAAAAGTTGTGAATCAAGAAATGATAAGGAGGAAAAAAAGAAAGGAAAATGCTTGAGAAGTTAGAGGTTGCACCTATTCAAAACCAGATTGAGGGAAGTTTCCAAGATAATTGGTCATGTGAAACAAAGAGAAAATGAATGCACAGGAGGAGGAGCTATAGATGGTGCCAAAATGCAAAGGGAATTGGGGGAAAAAAAAAAGGACTCCAAAAATTGAGGTGACAAAAAAATGATTAATTAGAGCGTAATATCAAGAAAGAGGAAAAAAATGCATCATGTACACAACCCCAATGCTCCATTTGGTAGAAGGGATAGAAAATTGGAAGGGAATGTAGGTCGGAAGATAGAGAAAAGGACGAAGGAAGGAAAATGGTAATGCATGCTTTTACTATTGTACCATTCCATGTTTAAAAATAACTTACCTAAAGGAAAATATTTGAAATAAGTAAGGGGGAAAAATCATGTAGCACAACTCCAATACTACAGTTGGTTAGAGTGATGGAAAATTGGATGGAAGGGAAGGGAGAAAAAATGAGGAAGTGAGGGAAAGGGTATTGCATACCTTTACTATTATACCCTTCTATATTTAAATATAATTTTTTTTAAAGGAAGAAAATGTGGAGAGCCCTTTCTCACCTCCTTCCTCCCACTTTTGGGATTAAGAAATATGGTAGGCCAAGAAAAAAGGGGTTCCTCTCCTCCCTTCCTTTCCCTTCGCTCCTCCCTACCCTTTACAGCTCTACTAAACAAATAACACCCCCCCCCCTTTCAAAATTTATATATATATATATATATATATAATAGTTCCAGCCTAATTTGATTTGTCAAATACATCATCATTGCATACCAAATGGGCTGAAACATTAAAATTTATCAATTCCAGGATTTCTCTGACGTATACACACCAGATGATAAGAAAGTCGGGGCATTATAGTATCAACACAATACAATAGTTAGCTACAAAACAATGTTGAGCGGCCAAACCAACAAGAGAACCAAATGCTATCAATGGTCATCCACGAGATGGAAGTACGATCAACAGGGTGGGGCAGGTGAAAGAGTGACTAGTCCCGTTTTATAAAACCCATCTAATGTTCCACTATATCACAGAACTAGGGAATAAAGTCAAGACCCCATTTATTTGCATCTTTTGTTTTAACATCAAGCGGAGCAAACTCGAACAAAAGAATATCAGATTGAACATGAAAGGCTTAATCATGATTGCATTTTTATTTTTGGAGACATTATCAAACAATTTCACACCATAGGAAGCTACAAAACTATCTTGGTTGAAACCACAAAACTATTTTGGTTAAAATCATGTGGTTTATGCAAAAAAGAGTTCATTATTTATACACTTAATCCACTAAGTGGAACCAACCACATGGTGTCTTAAACTCAATTTTTTTTGGGTGGGTGGATGGGGGGTTGTTGACATAGTGATAATATGGACGTACGGTCATACATGAAGCTAAAACTATGACAAGTAGATCGAAATCTAACACTAATTAGGGTTCACTGCGCAATTCAAATTCAGAAAAAAAAAAACTCAGTTTAAGATATCAAAGATTTTACAAGGTGAGCAAACTAGAATTAGTCAATACAAGTTGTATAAGGATCAACCTGTGTCGTGCACGAACCGCCAGTCCAGAAGCACTATACATATACAGATTTGCACATGGATCAAATTTCGACCGATTGAACGAAAACGAACTAGAAGATTACGGGAAAAAAAAGGATCGAATTGCACATCTAAACCCTAATTCAACTTACATCGAGAGAAAATTTAAACATTGACTATATATACACGAAGACAGTAATACCTGATGAGACGAAGAAGTGGCAGATCTTTTGCTGAAACGTCTACGGCTTAGGTGACCCCAAGTCTTTAAATAGTACAAGTAGCGAAATGATGCCGTTTTGGAAAAGGAGCGCAAATAATCGGACTGCGACAAGCCTAAATATTTAAGCCCATATTTATTGTTGTTGGGCTTGTCATGGTCTTCATAAATTCAACCCCAGCCGAGCCCAAACCTTAATTTAAAACATTGGCTTGCAAAGTCCAAGACAGGTAACCCATTAATCATTGTATATGTCTACGATGGCACTTAAACATGTTTGTGGGGTTCACATGTACTTGTGCGTTCGGGCCTCGCACAACATGATGAGGGCATAGATATTAGAATTGGACCAAATTATAATAGGATATTAAATTGGTCCAGTTTAATTAATTTATTATTTTTTTTAAGAATAAAAAAAAATAGTTGAATGATCAATTTTTTAGCAAATCGGTTAAATCAGTCGATTTAAAAAAAAAAAAACTAATTGAACTACCTTTTGTATTTTTTTTTCACAAAACCTTTTTATATTTAATTATCAAGTGATAAAATTTGGAAAAAAATTAGATATTATTGCATGTATTTTTATTATATATATAAATATATAAAATTTATATATTAAGATAATTTCAATGATTATGTTTACATTTTGGTATTTATGATTAGATAATAATTAAAAAATTGTTATTTATTTAACTTTAAATATATTTATATTTTTTAATATATTAATTATAAAATCAATTAAATCAGTGAACCAACCCTTCAAGGGTTCATTGTCCGGTCTAATTTTAATAATTATAGTTGAGAGTTTGATATATATTATTAGTTTTTTAACAGTTTAAAACTTTAAAGTAAATGGTTGCAAGTAGCGGATTGGTCCGAGTGGAGAGGAAAAAAAAAAGCAATTGAACTTAACATTATATTATATTCACTCCTTAATTATTATATCACCTTGAACAAAGCTTTAATTGGTTCACACCAAAGGCTAAGGAGTGCAAAGCTTGAACCATAGAAGGTCCAAATCGTTCCTTAGATACGAAAAAACTTTTCTTAATTTTCATTTTTCCCATGTAGGTATGCAAACGAATGAGCCATTCATTAGCAAGTTCGACTCAAATTCAAATTCTATTCAATTAATAAACGGGCCAAATTTAAACTTAACTTTATGATGCATGTTGGCCTCTAACTACCCTAGTATTTCACAAGATTCAAACATGGAATATCTACACAAATTTGTCTCAGTGGTAAGCTAAATGAATTAAGTACTTTTGAGTCTAAGATTGTGTATTCTAAACCTCACAATGCTAATAATTTCATTTAGACCGTTTCCAAGACCCGACATAGCTTGATAATTACTTGACGCGCTAAAGAAATAAAAGATTGTCTGTATCGGTAAATTTTTTTTTTCTTGCATATTGTTGACAAACCAGTGTTTATATATATAGGTGTAGGAGAATATATTTAGAAAGTAAGAAACCCCTTTTACATCTCTTTATCTACAAATAGTTCAAAATATAAAGACAAAAGGTTAATCTGTAAATAGGAAAAAAAGTGGATATGCAGGATTCCAAATGAATTGATTTATTCAAAAAAAGTGGATATATTTAGAAAGTAAGAAACCCTCGCACGGATATAATGTGCGAAACTGAGCACCAATACAAAAATGGTCAAACATAGGAAAAAAACTTCAACGTTTCCGGTATATAACTGTTTTAAAATAATATTATATCATACATATTATCACTCATTTTTTTTAATAAATATGTGAAAAGATTATTTGAATGACATATCATCACTGTAAATAATCTTTTCACGTAACACTCTAAATTAATTAAAAACTTTTCTAAGCATAGGATATTTCTTTCAAGACTCGACCCTAAGGAGAATATTTTCGGTAAGTTTTGCATGTTATACTTCCTTAACACGTGTGGAGTTTAACTAGGAACCTACATTATAGGAGGAGATTCGAATCATGCCAAGTTTTGAATTTGTGTCTCGTTTTTTTAATTAAATTGCGCTAATGTCTAAAAGTTATCTGACCAAAACTCAAATTGAAAATTGTGAGATCAATACCTAAATCTCTGCCTAGTTTAATTAACTTTTTGAGTTATTAAAAAATTATTCATTGGTCTTAGTGTAATGTATCCAAACAGGACTGACTCTGTCATTAAGTCAACAAAACAATTACTTTATAAAAAAAAAATTCTCAAATTTTATATGTATAACATAATTCAAACTAAGAAGTTTAAGTCTAATAAAAATTTGAACTCCATAAAAAAATCCTAAAATTTATGTATATAGTCAAATTTAACCTAAAAATATCGAACGAATTAAATTCTAACTCTACTAAAAAATTCAATTCAATTATGTTTAATCATAAATAGTTATTTCGTATTATTTAGTTTTTATTTCTTTTTAAAATTTCAACACTATAATATTTTAATGATGTAAAATATTTATTATTAAAGTTTTGTTCAACATTTACTTCTATTTCACTAAAACAATACTATAATTTCACATTACTATACATGTATTGAAAATATATTATTAAAAACATTTACTTATATTTTATAAAATTATTAGAATTTTATTTATATTTACATTATTAATATTAAAATATAAGCTTTTTAATATTATTTTAAATCGTAATTTTTATTAATAGTTTATCACATTTAAAAAAAAAAACATTTAGAGTTAGTAGTATGTCACTATGTGGCCTCAAATTATTTTGAATCAACCCTTTCCTTAAATTGATGAATAAATAAATGATGCGTAAATAAATTAAATAATACTCCCTCGTCCCAAAATGAAAATTCTATTTGAAAATTATAACTTTTTAAGGAGTATTATTTTAAAATTATTTAAATTTCTTATATTACCCTCATTTAATTGTAAATCACGTTTATATTAGATATAATAAATAATAATTTTAAAAATTTATGTGTTAAAAATACATTAATTTTTTAAATAAAATTATTAAAATAAAACAGTACAAAATAAAATAAAAGATTCTTATGACAGAGAAAATATAACGCACATGTTTTATTTGGAGTTACTTTTTCATTGGCCGGACAAATGAATCCTCTCTCCGAGATATTGAGGACAAAAACACAACACGCAATGTGTGTGCAGTTTAGAGCAGTGCCGCCGGCGGTTAAGGCGGTGCTGCCGCATTTAACGATCTCCATTTCACGTGAAATTCCAGCTCACCATTGCCCATTTCTAAAAGCTGGGGTGGTGGACCCCTACCAATTTCGCCGTCCGGTCCTGACTCATGCCTGTCGTCTTCCCCACCGAGATCTCCATCCGTCCAAAAGTCGGCGTACTATAACATCATGTCGTGTATTGATATCACATGCAACATGCATTTTACATGATGTACCTGCTGTATGGTGTATACAAACCGGTACGGGACATGACATGGGGCTTCGTGACGTGTGAATTGGCATGCGGACTGCCAAAGATGATATAAGATGCCAGCGTTATCGGATATGATTGCTTTCCATATGTTGAGGAGAGTTTTGGCTCCATGTTTGTTTGCTGGGAAAAGTAGGGATGGATTGTGTTTGGATACAATTACCGAACTACGATGAAAATATTTTAACTAAAATAGAAGGTAATCTCGAGTGTATGTAAGATAGTGAATTTTAATTATTAATGATTTTAATCTTGAAATAATTAAAAAAATTAATTTTATATGTATTTAAGTTCATAATAGTATTATCTTAAAATAAAATCTTATTATTTTTAAAAGAAACAAAATTTGTATTGACGCATAATTGTTAATGAAAGTGTAAAACAACCACCAAAAAATGATATTTTTAAGCTTAAAATATATATATATATATATAGATAAATAATCTCTATTCTCTCTCAATATAGTACTTTTCTTTTAATTTTAAAAGTAATTATACTTTACCTTTTTGAATTATTAACAATTACATTATTTTTTTTTGTATTATAAAATTATATCAATATCTTCATTTGTTATACTGATAATAAACAAGTTTTTCTTCCACATTATTAAATTATTAGTTGTTCTAAAATTTTAAATTATTAGAAAATAAACGACAATATATATCAAACATTGACATTCTCCTTACTTATAACCTCATTTTGCATGTGAAGAGTTGACACGTAATAAAATATGAAGTTTCAAGTGAGTGCAAATTTGCATCGATAGGATAAAGACTTATAAAGACTTTATATAACCAAAGTTCTAACACTATTTTAGAGAATAGTCCGATAATATATATCCACTACTAATACCGTCACTTACATACAATCTCATTTTACTTACGAAGAGTTGACACATAACACAAACAAATTTGAACTCTTAACGATATTATAATTTTAACTAAATTTCTAATGTCTAAAAAGCTATTACACTAATCTTTCATTTTTTTTCCTACAAAAATCGTAAAAGAAATCGTTATAATATAAGATTTTATAGGTCAATATAATTATTTATACACAATTATATACATGTCAATATAATTATTTATACATAATTATAGAAGAGGTCCTCTATTTTGCAAATATTCTGACAATAAATATTAATATAATATCACATATCACACAAGAGCTTCTTATAATTGTTTTCCTAAATTTTACATTTTCATAATTTTTAATTTCAAATTTATTGGAAAACGTGCTCGTTGAAAGTTGCATTAATAATAATTTTAGCTTAAGATCCATCTTAGAAGACATGCATAATGAAGTTCTAATATTTTTTATACTATATTAAATTAAGTTTGTCGCCTCTCAAATAGACCGTTATTTTATTATTCTTTGTTTAATTTTTCTTTTTATTTTCCTGACTTATTTTGTTTGCGCTAAATAAAACTCCACCTTGGCACTTTTTGGAGCACAAAACATGAGGTATTACTAAGTGAATTTGATATATCTCGTGTTAATATGTTATTTCAATAATATTTTGTTAAGTAATGTAGATTCTGATCAGTACTTTACATTAGTCTCTATTTTGTAGATTCAATTTTTTTGAGAATATTTTTTGTATTTCACATTATTTTTTTGTTACTCTCTAGTTTTATGTATTTATAATTAATGAGCCGCATCTCATTTTAACTCTTTTCAAATCATAATGAAACTGCAACAGTTATAGACGCAATCTTATTCTGAAATGAATCACGTAAATCTTTGTGTTATTGTGTATGTTTGATTTTATATTCATTTTCTTATTTGCTTTTAATTATCACAGATCCTGGTTAGATAACTATATTCCTAACACATTCGACCATATATACTGTGTTCCATTTAAAAAAGTGGATAATATTATACATGACAAAATATCATTGAATAGATACATTGCTCCCTTATTGTACCGTACTCATTCAAAAAAATTTCAAAAAACACACTCCTTTGTTAAGCTATAATAAAATAAATCAATAAAACAGTTTAATAATATTTATTAAATTATTAAACAATTTTACGGTGAGATTTTCGTTCAATTTTAAATATTTATAATAATACATGTAAATTTAATGTAACTCTTAAATTTAAAGAAGAGCTTAAGGAATAAAAATAGTTGTAAGATAGCGTTAAGAAATTTCATGATAATTCATATTAAATTTTGACACATGTTATATGTTTTAAATCAAAACATTATCATGATATTAATCATATCATATTTTTTAATATAATTAAGCATGATTATAATTCTTTCATACCATCTCCCTATTGTATTTTTTTTTCAAGGTAACGAAGAACAAATAAGACACATAAAAGATGTTTATAGAAAAGATAAATTATTGAATGATCTAAGATTAACAGTCTCAATCAATTAAAAACTGTAACGTATATGATATATTAATTTTTTGGATAAATTACACATATTTTTCTTAATGTTTCTAATAATTATAAAGATTTTTATTGAGGTTTTAAAATGATTTTGGATTCCTTTACTTTTATTGAAAAATTACATATATTTTTTTTTCTAATTTTTTTCAAAATAACAAAAGTGTTTTCATTTTTATTTTTTAAAATTTGATAGTTTTTTAAAACACTTTTTAAAGATTTTTTTTTATAAAAATAAATTTAAAATAAATAACTTATATTTTTTTAGTCAAATAAAATTTTAATTAATATTTCTTTGAAAATAAATTTTGTTAAAAAAATTGTTTAAAATTTTAAAAAAATGGAAAAAAAAATGAAAATGCACTTTTGTTATTTTAACATAAAATTAGATTGAATATGAAATATTTATTGTTTATCAGTAAAAATAAGTGAAATTAACGTTAGTTTAAAAAATATAAAAAATATCTTTATAATTATTAAAAAATACAAGAAATTTATCTTAAAATTTTAAAAGGAGAAAAAAAAAATAATGAATATTGTTTGAGGACCATTCAATGAATTATCCATGGAAAGAGCCAAGGAAAAGGAAATGGGAGCAGCCTCATCCAAGATTATTCGGAGATTCTTATCTAGCGGTGGACTTAAATTCAACGACAAAGGCCTGGCAACCAGTTAGATGTCCCCACATAAATTACATCACACCCACCGTCCCCATCATCATGTGTCATCAGTCATATCTATTGTTATACGTATAGGTGTGTGATCATGACATAGCCTTCTTTATTAATATTACTATTTTATTCCTTTTCTTTTTTAAATATTCAATAAATTTTAATATTACCTATAATATATATATATATATTAATAAATGTGTAGTAGTAGGATGGATAGAATCGAGGCGCATGCAAAATCCTCATCATGCTGTCCTCTCTATGGCCCCACGCCAACCGTTCCCTCTCCCCCACGCATTTCTGTTTGAACCTTCTGATGATACTAGCGTTATCTTCCGCTTTTGCCCCTATTTTCTCCAGTTATTTACCCCCATGTCCGTCCAACCCTTTTATTTTATTTGGTATAATACCCGTCCAACTTATTGACTTATAAGATTTATATGGTATAAGTATTCATTTATCGTATAAGTAGATTTGGACTATAGATTTAGGAAGATGGGCAAATTTTTAAAAATTATAATTTAAGAAGGTTTTTTTTGGTGAAAATATACAATTTTTGAAAGAACATCTCCTAATTTTTAAAATTATTTTTATTAAAGTTGGTGATAAAACTAAATTTATAAAAATTTGAAAAACTATTGGCCCGAATATATATGTGGCTGTATATAGTTATGTGATTTCTCATATTGTTGTATGAGAAAAACAAAACTCTATTGAAATATATTTAATGCAAAGATGGGAGAAGATGAAATTAAACCCATGCCAATTACACAGAGACAATCCTTAGAAAGTTAATCGAGTGAAATAAAAATTGATTGTAAAAAATTTGTTATTCCAAGTTCACATGTTCACTTTTACCATCTGCATCACTAGAATCAATCACTGATTAGGATTAGTAGCAGTCCATACGTTTAACGACCTTACGAAATGGTGATCTTGTATAAAGAAATAGAGATTAATCACGTTCTGACTACTTGAATACCTTATTTATTTAACAAAAAAAAAAAAGCATAGAGAATGAAAAATCTCGAATTGTACTTTAATCCTAACTCTGTTTGATTTTTTTGTAATAGTTGTTTGTTTGTTTTTTTTTTTTTCCCGATCTAGATAATAATGCGCGTAAAACATAAGTGTTGTTTGCTGAGTAGGGGACGACGTCAATTTTTTTAACACTACTATTAACAATAAAGGAGACGAGATTTTTGATGGCCATCCGCTCCTCCAAACATGTGTTAAGAGGAATTAAAGGTTGGGTCTTATTAAAAATGAAATTTTTAACCGGATCTCTTCATTTTATTTAAAAATAAGTAAAAATATATTTATAATGTTTTTAGATAACCATAAATTACAACCATTTAGTTTCAAATGAAAACGAAAACTAGTTGATTAATTTATTTTCTGTCATATTTTAAAATTTGAAAAACAAAGATAAAAAAGATTATTAAAAAGTTTTAATTCTAAATATTTAATTGAATTGTCAAGTAACACCTAATGTTTTTATTAAATAATGTTATATAGTTCAAAATTTTATTCAAAAAATACTATTTAATGATGTTTGATTGATTATTTATCACGATTTATCATAGGATAAGTGTGAACAATTAATAAAAGATTATCGTAATCCTTTAAGTAACATTTTTCAAACCAAAATATTTGACAATATAACATTATTATTTTTATTTATTTTTTGTGTTTCACATAAAATTTGAATCCCACATATTTCAAAATTTCAATTCAAAAAAATACTACTCACTCATGTAGCAGCATTTTGATTAATTATCTATCACGATATTTGTGTGAACAATTAGTAAAAGACTATTATATATCCATTAAATAACATTATTCAAACCAAATATTTGACAATGCACACACATTTTGGGAACAAGCAAGCTAATGGCAATTTTGAAATAGGCAAAATATTAAGGGCATTTGATTACAGAACGGACCAAAGGGCATTTTCGGGCCGACGCTGCCTCATTCAAAAATATTCCAATCCATTTTGGTTCTGAAGACCTCTAGCTATAAGCCGAAAGTGACGAACCAATGGAAGAAACACAGCAACACATGAAACCAAACCAATGCACAGAAAAGCCACTCACTTTCCTCTGTCACAGGATTAGGGTTCCTTTGTTGCTTTAATTACTGTTTTTTACTCAAACTGAAATCATTTTTCCTTTCGATTCTTGTGAACGCACGGCAAGATCCAGAGCCTCAGAGAATCGCCATCGCCGAGATCTCCCCCATTAACTGCAATATTCTCTCCCTTTATGTACGTATATATGTCTCTCTCTGCATCAGTGGTCGGTTGCAAGGGCTCTGTTTGTATGTGAAACCCTAGAAAATGTTTCAAAAATTGGGAACGATTCGGAAAAAGCAACAGAGGAATTTTTAGGACGATGAAGATCGGTTTTCGTTTTCTTCGATCAATCCGGTTCGAAAGTCTAAGAACTAAAGCTCCGATCCTTGTGATAAATCTCGATTTCGAATCGTTATCTTAAGTATACACTAGTTCTTGTGAACTCTATTCGAAAGATTACCAGTCTTTGCTGAGCAATCGAAGCAATAGCGGATTTGAATCACCAACTCGTCCGAATCAGAGACCGAAAAGAACAAGCGTCAAATCTGGAGAATCATCTGGTGCGAACGATTTCTTTCTTTGAATCTCTTTCTCTGCAGAAAGGTTGAGTGATGGGACGTAGAGAGCATAAGTAAATGCGAATGCTTCTCGTGCTCTCGTCTGTATTGTTTTAAGGAAGCGTTTAAGTGGTTCAATTGCTTTGGTAAAGTACTATTGTTCGTGATCTTAGTTTGTTTAAAGCTCTGATATAAAAGATTTACATTTTCTTGTGTTTGGCGCTGTTTCATAGTGCGAGGAAAGGAAGGATAACACCGTTTCAGTTCGGTAATCAGTTACCAGTTGTCGGTTTCTATCAAATTCTTGCATTTCGGGACCATTTTAATATATATTAAAAGGAATTGAAGTTCTGGAGATTTAGAGACTTTCTCTTCAGTTCCATTTGTTTAGAGCTCGCTTGTCTGCTTTTGATGGAGAGAGTGATGGGCTTGTTCTAGTCTTAAGTGTTTGGAATTGTTCTAAAGAAAAGGGAGCCTCTTGGGTTTTCACATACTATCTCTGAGTGTTTTGAGTTTGAAGTGATGATGGCTATGTCCTGCAAGGATGGTAAGGGGGTGATGGACAATGGGAAGTATGTCCGGTACACACCTGAGCAGGTTGAAGCCCTTGAGAGGCTCTATCGTGAATGCCCTAAACCCAGTTCCATTCGTAGGCAACAGCTCATTAGGGAATGCCCGATTCTCTCTAATATCGAGCCCAAGCAAATCAAAGTTTGGTTTCAAAATCGACGGTATGCTCTCAATCACAGCAAATTTTTTATTCTGTTGAGTTGATATACATTTTACCCTTTGTGTGCTTGTTAGGAATAACGAGGAGAATAAAATATAATTATAATTTGAATTTTACGCTCGTTGGAATGGTATTCAGAATTTAATTTCTTTTATTTTCCTGAGAATTTTCAGCAATCAAACAAGGATCAATTAATTCTTGTAATGATTGCTATAAACATCTTCTCAATTGCACTTTGTTTTCATACAGATGCAGAGAGAAACAAAGGAAAGAGGCTTCGCGACTTCAAACCGTGAATAGGAAGCTGACAGCCATGAACAAGCTTTTAATGGAAGAGAATGATAGGTTGCAGAAACAGGTGTCACATCTGGTGTATGAAAATGGCTATTTTCGCCAACACACTCAGAACGTGAGAACTGATTTTTTTTTTTTTTTTCTGGCAACCAAAACTGGGAGAGTTAATATTTCTATTACAGTCTATAGGCTATAATTACTTAAAATTGAACATATTACCTTCATATGTCTTGATTTAGATATATAGGTATTCAGATTTGGGGGTTGTTTTCTTTGCAGACTACGCTTGCGACGAAAGACACAAGTTGCGAGTCGGTGGTGACGAGCGGTCAACACCACTTGACGCCTCAGCATCCGCCTAGGGATGCTAGTCCTGCAGGGTTAGTGGGGATGTGGTTGTTGGGTCCTTTTCTGGTCATTGGGTTTTGTGACTACCTTGTTGTGTGTGTTTGTGGGTGGCTCATGGATTTGTTTTTTTCCCCAGGCTTTTGTCCATTGCAGAAGAGACTTTAACAGAGTTTCTTTCAAAGGCAACTGGAACTGCTGTCGAGTGGGTCCAAATGCCTGGAATGAAGGTATCTCAAACTTGAAATAAAGACATACATGGAGGTCTACATATGCTTGTGTAGGCTATGCATTATTTAAATTGTTCTTGCCTATCTTCAGATAATGGAAGGTTAATATAATTCACCTCCCTTGTCATATCTGACAATTACAGGGAGGTCCCTGTTTTTTTTCTTGAAATTATACTAACCTCTATTGTCAAAATTGTCGAGAAACAGACATTATTAGAAAGTATGAAATTACTATTTTACCTTTATAGATAATTAACACTGACCTCGCCGGTGATATTTGATAATTACTGTGGCCACCCGTGAGATTTCTGAAAAGATAAGTCAGGTCAATACAATATAGAAGAGTATTTTAGTCATATAATTTTTTTTTGTTGAAACTCTAACAGTGTCATTAACTAATTTTGTACGGAGGGAAATATATATAGTCAGTTTAATAGATGGGAGGTCGTTGTAATTGTACCAATAATAAAACTGGTCTTGCCAAACTAAGTATAGTACAAGGCTACAGCTACTGCGAATCGAATGGTTTCGCTGGCTGCATCCATGGTTGTACATTGTGTTGGCAGTGGCCCTTAATTCAAAACGTAGTCCAAATAATTTGATTTGCTCTTTTTGTTTTATTTATCTATTTATTTCTTGCAAATTAGGCTGTTGAATAATGCGTTGATTATTCCTAAAAGAACCTGCTTCCTTGATTTGCACAGCCTGGTCCGGATTCCATTGGAATCGTTGCTATTTCTCATGGTTGCACTGGCGTGGCAGCACGAGCCTGTGGCCTGGTGGGTCTAGAACCTACAAGGGTAAGTTCACGTGGTTTATTATTGTTTCTTCCTTTTTTGTACTAATATGATTTGAGCTCATACAGATGATTGATTGGCTATGTTCCTTCCAGGTTGCAGAAATCCTCAAGGATCGGCCTTCGTGGTTTCGCGACTGCCGAGCAGTGGATGTTTTGAATGTGCTGCCCACTGCAAATGGTGGAACCATTGAACTGTTGTACATGCAGGTAGGTATTAATTATTGTCTGATTGTCAGGTTTGATGGAACATATTTTGTACAATTGCTTAATAGGACTTTGAATTTTGTCGATGTTTTAGCTCTACGCGCCAACAACCTTGGCGCCGGCTCGTGACTTCTGGTTGTTACGCTATACTTCTGTTATGGAGGATGGAAGTCTAGTGGTATTTCACTCTTTTAAGTCTTATAGTCCAGTATTTGTCCAATTTTTGTAGCCCATTGGCTGTTTTGCTATTCGCCTGCTTACACCACTTAAATAGTTTCTTTTCTTTCTTGGTTTTCTGATGGAATGCCCAGGTCTGCGAAAGATCACTTAGCAATACTCAAAATGGTCCAAGCATGCCATCAGTCCAGAATTTTGTGAGAGCAGAAATGTTACCTAGTGGGTACCTGATTAGACCATGTGAAGGGGGTGGTTCAATCATCCACATCGTTGATCATATGAATTTGGAGGTTCTGTTACCCTCGCTTGTGCATTCATATATTTCTTCCCCATAATTATTAGAGATTTGCATCATCTTATGAATTACTGTCAATATTGGCATGTTTATATCATTGACCAGGCATGGAGTGTGCCAGAAGTGTTGCGGCCACTGTATGAATCATCAACAGTGCTTGCTCAAAAGACAACAATGACTGTAAGACTGTCATTTCCATTTCATCAATCATTGTAGATACTTGGTAGGAGAGGGAATTCATACTGTGATTCCTCAATGAGGTCCTTGTTTTCATGCAGGCTTTACGCCAACTGAGGCAGATAGCTCAGGAGGTTACTCAGTCTAATATCACAAATTGGGGCAGACGACCTGCAGCTTTACGTGCACTTAGTCAGAGGTTGAGCAGGTTGGTACATACTATATCTTTGACACCATGTCATTTGGTTTATTTCGGATCCTTTGGTGGCGGAATTTCATGTATTTTTTTGACAGGGGCTTTAATGAGGCTCTGAATGGGTTTACTGATGAGGGGTGGTCATTGATTGGAAATGATGGCATGGATGATGTTACTATCCTTGTGAACTCTTCTCCTGACAAATTAATGGGATTAAATCTTTCCTTTCCAAGTGGATTCCCAGCGGTCAGCAATGCAGTTTTGTGTGCGAAAGCATCAATGCTTTTACAGGTCAGCATGCTGAATTTGTTTCATTTGGCTGGATGATCCTTGATAAGCTAGAAAGAAAATTGTAGAGTATTTTATTCTAAAATTATGTTGTCCTCCATGCATGGGTTGTAAAAGGAAGTTGATGATATCCTGCCAAAATGACAAATGCTGCCGGTTTCATGAAAGTTTTTTTTTTTTTTTCAAAAAACCTATGCTGTTTATTAAGATCTTCAACTCATTTGGCCTCCTCATCAATCAAACAATTGAAGAACTCGGGTTTGATGAAGAAGCTTGTTTAGCAGCCCATTCAGTTTGATCGGGTTATGAACAGTTGATTTAGGTATTATTGTGCAATTGTGGCATAACTTCTTGCATTTATTTTTCTAAGGGCTAACATAAGTTGGTGTGGTTGGGATTCCCTTTTTATCTGAGATTTCCTTTGTCCAAAGGGAAAAGTCGATAGGTAGAATAAAAACAATGAGAAATGATGAAAAATAGAAACATATTTTGGAGTATATTTTGTTGAAATTTCTTATTTGCATTTGTAAAAGTAGGATTGTTTCATTCTGGTGAAAAAAAATGAATGTTGGATTAAACTAATGAACTAGCTTCCTAGATTTGTGACCAAGCTTGAACCTGGCCAGACCAACATACTAGAGGGCTAGTGATGCACGACCACCTTAGGAATCCGCATCTAGTAGAAGAATTTTGGCATCCACACCAAAAGAAATAAAATAAACTGATTGTTTATTTCATTACCCCCATAGTCTCCAGCTAGGGTCCTTTAAATTGGCCCTCTTACTAGTTAAGTACTACAAAACAAGATAATACTAAAAGAAGAAAAGTAATAACTAACAAACATCCAAAAGTCAAAAATTAAATAAATGCTAATTAAAATACTTATAAATAACTGAGGGCCTAACTCTCCTTTAGCTTGGCCCTGCTAATATTGTCACCCAGCCACAAAGAGACTAGATGGGCCATCCGCTGATGTTGACGTCAAATGGGTTCTGTCTGCACCAACTAGTTCAAGTTAGCTTAACCTGGAGCTTGGTTTGAGATTGGTCCAAGTTTTGCCAGTTGTAGTTTGAAGTGGTGTTCAATATTCAACTTGGTGGTAGTTTTGGTGCATCTTTTCCACATGCTGGAAAATAAGGGAAAATAGTACTATTGTAAATGACTGTTGTCTTCATCTTCTTGATGTCTGTACATTCGGATATGTCTGTAAGTCCTAGCCCTAGGCAGGGCCCATGCCCACACAAACTACTGTTGAGAGGCCATCACTTGCTAATATGGTGAGAGAGACTCTAAATGGGCTTGATCCGTCCAATTCACTAAGGAGTTAATGCTTTGTATTCTCCCAACAACCCACTCAGGTACCTAATCGCACTTTTGGTACTTGGGCTGTCTGTCCAGTAGTTCAAACCTTACAATGTTAGCAACTAGGAATGTTCATGTAACAAAATTCCCAGTGTCTATGCAGCATAGACATTCCAAGCTACTTGATTATAGCTGCTCAGAACATGGTCCAACTAGGATTGTTCATGTAACAAAATACTGAAATGCCTGATATGTTCTACAATGCGAGTGATTCTATTAGGTTTCTCGAGTTCGGACTTCCATTTACTGTTATTATCACGAATATGCATAATATCTATGGATGCTACCTTGTCTTTTTGGTCACAGTTGCATACTCCTTTTGCAAAGATTATAGCAGATGGGTTCTTTTTGTGGTACTTTCTATACTTAATTAATGGTGAAAAAGTGCTCAACAAGTGAAGTAAATTTGAAACAATAGTTGGATTCCTGGTGTATTGTTATTTGTATTCAACTTGTTATTTAAAGGTTAACCTCTGTTCATTTGTTATTCTTCTACCGCACATTTCTGTCTTTCAGAATGTGCCTCCTGCAATACTTCTTAGGTTCTTGCGGGAGCACAGGTCAGAATGGGCCGACAACAATATTGATGCTTACTCAGCTGCTGCTGTTAAAGTTGGTCCCTGTAGCTTACTGGGGTCTCGAGTTGGAAATTTCGGGGGTCAAGTTATACTTCCACTGGCTCACACTATTGAGCATGAAGAGGCAAGTCATTTGATCTTGCTTTACTAATATTATCGATACCTTATTTTGTTCTTTTTTTTTTTCTAAATTCAAATTATGTTGTTTTCTTCAAACTTTAACACTATTTATATATGTCTTTGTGCTTAGTAGTTACTGGAGGTTATTAAGTTGGAAGGTGTTGGCCATTGTCCAGAAGACACTATAATGCCAAGAGACATGTTTCTGTTGCAAGTAGGTTTCCCCCCCCTTCCCTTTACCTCATTTTTCTTATTCCTTACCATGTGAATAGTGGCGGTCCTATCATCTATGTAAAAACTGTTTTACTATGGCTGGCAATAGATGGCTGGCAATAGCCTGCTTATAAGAAAACCTGGCCTGGGCCTGATAATGAGGCTGCAGGCAAGGTCAGATTTGCAGGGCCAGATGACTTGCGTGGGGGGAGCTTTCACATTTTTTCAGCATAAGCTACACCCTTGAATCTGTTTAATTTACTCTTTTTAAGCCTAGCACGCATACACCCATCTCCCTCCGTACCCTATGTTACTCGGACTCGTAAATGTGTCAGGTGTGGTGTGGGTATGTGTCTAAGCATCGGACATACCAAATCTCCAAATCACCAGCTTGAGCTGGAGAAATAATGTGAATAGGCTGTACTTGGTCTGGAGCAAGTATAACATTGCTCCCAAATCACCAGCGTTCTTGTGTTTTTGACTGTTGTCACTTCAAAATTACAGTTGTGGAAAGGAATGGTAATTTTTAGATGTGTTCATTACTTAGCCTATCATATAAGAGTGCTAAATGACCAGGTGGTCAGTCCAGCATGGTTTCTGTTTCAAAATAAGTAAACGAAGTTTTCGCTCAGATTAGTCCTAAATGACTGTGCCATGTTATTTCTAGGGATTGAAATTTGAATATTTGGACTATCATGAATTCATGATATTACTATTCTTCGGAGTTAGGATATGGGCAAGGAAAGAAGATTTTTCTATTATAAGAAAACTCCACAGGCTTGGGATTTTTTTTATTATAAATTTAATATTATGATTAATTGTTTAATTATAGTTCCAAGTGCTGAGCTTTTGTTGCATCCATCAGTTTTAATGCCATCAAGCTTTTTGCTTAATGTCACTGTTTATACTTTTTTGACAGCTATGCAGTGGAATGGATGAAAATGCTGTTGGCACCTGTGCAGAACTCATATTTGCTCCCGTTGATGCCTCCTTTGCTGACGATGCACCTCTTCTGCCCTCTGGTTTTCGCATCATTCCTCTTGATTCTGGGAAGGTTAGCAATTAGTTCACATTATAGTTGCTTCATTTTGTTGGCAATCTTTTTTCTTTATTTTCAAATTTGTTTTTTTAGGACTTCCATTTGTTTGATGAACTTCAACATTGTACAGGAAGCCTCCAGTCCAAATCGAACCCTTGATCTTGCTTCTGCTCTTGAGATTGGGTCAGCAGGAAATAAAGCATCTAATGATTATAATGTTAATAGTGGCAGTACAAGATCTGTGATGACAATAGCATTTGAATTTGCATTTGAGAGCCACATGCAAGAAAATGTGGCATCAATGGCTCGGCAGTATGTCCGCAGCATTATATCATCAGTTCAGAGGGTGGCGTTAGCACTCTCTCCATCCCATCTAAGTTCCCATGGTGGTCTTCGGCCACCATTGGGGACTCCAGAAGCGCACACACTTTCTCGGTGGATTTGCCAGAGTTACAGGTATGTTGCGCATGTTTTGACTTTTTATTTGTTCTTGTTTAGTATAATCTTGACCAGGTTGGTGTTTTATGTTAACGAGTTTTGCGGGGCTGAAGGTCTCAGTGTGCCAAATTTTGATTTAGTACTTATTCTGACAATCGAATAGATGTTAGTGGCATTCGGTGCATAATTTACGAATCTTGCTTATTCCTTCTCAAATAATTAATGTTTTCTCTTTATTTTTTGTTGAATTTTTAATTGAGTTAATTGTTACTTTACCTGTAGCAAATGATGTTAAGGTACAATGGGGCATAATTTTGAGATGCCTTATCCTTCCCAATGTAATGAGGTTTTCTGTAAATTGAAAGTTGATTTTTTTTTTTTTTTTGATAGGTTAAATTGGAAGTTGATATCGTGGTGTTTTGTAGCTACTACTCCATTATAAGTCTCATCTCAAATGCCAATGAAAGCAGATTCTTTTAAAATTTTGTAAAATATGGAACTGGTCAAAATTAGATGGAGTTAGACCTTCTCAATTTTAATATCAAATTCAGGAATTTCTTTTTGGTTAGTGGCAGAAAAACCCATCTTTTAAACTTTGCATGCTAGGAAGTAGCTGTAGCCTGTGGCCTTGTTAGGAGCTTTTTAGGAAAGTTTTTAGTCAGTCTATGGTGAAATAAATTTGTTTATTTCTTGACAGGTGCTACTTGGGTGTGGAGCTACTCAAATCTGGTGAGGGAAGTGAATCCATCGTTAAAACTCTATGGCATCACTCGGATGCTATCTTGTGTTGTTCTTTAAAGGTGCGTGATTAACTTTTTCTTCTCTCTCATACTAGTCTTTAATCTTCTTCCTTTGTTATTATTGCAATACTTAGTTTACAGTTTTTTTTTTTTTTTAATAAATGTTCAGATAACTAAATTTATCAAAAATCCAGAAAACTGATGAACTGGTATTAGTGATATTACGAGTCACTGATTAAGATAACATAGAGTCCAAGTGTGAGCATATGATGTTGCAATTAATAGGTTCATATTAATGAACAATCTAATTTCAACATATAAACTATCGTTTGAGAAGGTATGTGATAATGTTTAATCTCTCTCTCTCTCTCTCTCTCATTTAATTGAAAGAAAACTCTGCTACATCAAACTAGATTTATACAGTTTCTACTGCACGTCAGACTTGATTTGTCCGTGTTCGTTATTCTGTCCTCTGCCTGGCTTAAACACACCACTGATGCCCGGGGATTATTACAAATATTATTCATTCTGAAGTTGAAAGCATGCACTGGACCATTCTTCCTGACTCGTGAACTTCTTTTCAACTTGATAAAGGAAATGCTGCAAAGTGCTTGTGACAGGATGGATGATTTAGAAAACAAATATTATGTATATTCACTATGCTTCTTGTGTTGGCCCCGATTATTTCAATTATCTTAAACTTTTGCAATTTATGCAGGCATTACCAGTTTTCACCTTTGCAAACCAGGCTGGTCTTGACATGCTTGAGACAACATTGGTTGCACTTCAAGACATAACTTTGGAAAAGATATTTGACGATCATGGAAGAAAAAATCTCTGCTCCGAGTTCCCACAGATAATGCAACAGGTTAACTTTTTTCTTATAAAACAATAAATAAGCAATGAAAAAAATGGTGTCAGATGGTCTGACAAAAGGGTGTGTGTAGGGGGGAGTTAAAATGTGCTATTGTGGCAATAATTTTTAATTTTTTCAGAGTTTTATTTGAAAGCTGGGACTGTTTTTAGAAGTTTCTGCATTTATAAAAAAGCGAGTTATTTCAAAATATTGTGGTCATTACTGCATTTATGTTTTTGGGTGATATCAAATGCAGACATAAGAGTTTTCCTTCGTCCTCATTTCTAATTGAAATAAATTGTAATCTTTTCTGATTATTGTTTGGGAGAGTGAAAGGATTTATTCTGCCTAAAGGGAAGGCAGGAAACTTCAGGCTCTTTTGCTCTTAGAAACTCAATAATTTCTCTCATTGTTTTGCCTTTTTTTTGGCAGGGCTTTGCTTGTCTTCAAGGTGGCATTTGTTTGTCGAGCATGGGCAGGCCTATTTCTTATGAGAGAGCAGTTGCTTGGAAAGTGTTGAATGAAGAAGAGAATGATCATTGCATCTGTTTTATGTTCATGAATTGGTCGTTTGTCTAAACCTTATGAAGGATCAAAAGAACTAGAGAGTAAACTACTCTAAAAACACCTTTTATTTTACTCGTTTGGCCAAGACAGCTTGAAAAACTCATCAGGATTACTTGCATGTTAGTAATGCATATGCTATCTTTCAATGTGGAATCTCGTGCTTTGCTTTGTTGTGATGCCATAGCCACCTCATCGATCACACACATATGCATGCATGCACATACTCAGACACAGCATGGGCTTGCTCCAATGGCAACAAGGGTGCTGTAATAGTGAGCAGGCACCCACATTATCATAATGCCAAAACAAGGGCTGTCTCACAATTTTAATTCCCCCATTTTGTCTAGGTATGGATAGAGATGCAGTGTAGAGCTCCAGTTACATAGGGTGAATATTATTGTGCTTTCTAGTTGTATTGTCTCTATATATTGTCTTTTAAATTAAAGTATGCAGCTGAATACTAGGTATGGAAAGGCTTGTGCGATTAGGACCATAAATGAATGTAGTCCACCTGAGTTTAAGTTGTGAATTGTTTAAGCTTGATTTGTTAAAATTGACTAATTATAAATTGTGTTCAGTTTTGGCTTGTTTATATATCAAGTTAATCTCAAACAATTCTTTAATTGAGATGATTTAAGTAATTTGATTTTTTTTATATATTACTAAAAATACTTATTGCGTTATTGAGCTGATGTTTTTGTACCAATGCGATGGAGTAGGTCCTTGACAATGAAATGGAGTTATTGAAACTGTTGAAAACATCTTTAGTTGTTCGTTGGAAATGAAAAACATCTTCCCTTCCTCCCACCCCCACACAAACACGGAGGAAAGAACTGAAAAAAGAGGGGATACTTTTAGAAATTGCTCAGGAAATTTGTTTCCTACATGATCTTGTACTTCTCCATTTTTGAGAATATAATCGGATTTAGATTCTGATATATACCATAATATAAATGCCCATGGAGATGATCATGGTTATTGATTTTTATAAGCTATATATACCTCCAGTAAGATATGGGGATGGGTTATAGATTGGATGAGGGTCGACTAGTTTATCCTATCACTAACAGTGATTAGGATTAGTAATTTCAATTCTTCTTTTCAAGATCATTGAGATTAATTTTTTTAATTTCTTCCTTAATTCGACAGCCAAACATAGCCCAAAGGGCTTGAACGATCAAAGCTTGTTTAAATTGGTTTCAAAATGAGTTTGAACCATCTCACTCTGCCAATGAAGTTGTAAGTTGATCTCATTTTTAATGTCTGTATTTGTGTAAGACCTTTGAAAATAAAAGTTTTTTTTTGTTTTTTTTGAATAGTGGAAGGAGTGTTTATTTACAAGTATAATTTATAAATAAGTTTAGTTTAGTTCAATTCATAGCTAAGAAATCAACGCGTTCTCATTTTATTGTGATTTGAAATCGTGACCTCTCATATAAGAAAGGAGAGAAATGAAACATCACTTGGCCACGACAATTTCAACTTTAAAATGGAGAGATACCATTCCAAATTAGTGGTTTAGATGCATAACTGATCAAATCTTTTTAAACTCACAGCAATACAAATTGAACTGTTAAGCTTAATAGTCTTCCTTTTAAATGTCATGTTTGTAATTAACCATTATAACAATATTTGAACCATAATAGCTAATAATGATGTACCCAAGCTATGCTTTCTCTTGTAAAGGAAAAATTTAGTAATCCAATACTGAAACAAATTACTGAGAAATGATAGTACTTGTGATAATTCCACAAATTCATGAATCAACATTACTTAATCACTACTAAATACTTTATTAGAATACATAATTGAGCACTTAAAAATGGGCCACATATTACAGAAGGTGAAGACCTTTTGGTTAGAGTTAATGTGAGCACTTCACAACTTCTAACTAAAAAAGCCTTCTTACAATGCAGAAAGTGAGTTTTTCACTTTGACTAGACTTGAACACAGATAATGAGGATTAAGAAGACTATTACAATAGTTAAGGTCATCAACAACAACATGAAGGGGGAAAAAAATAGAACTACAAGATTAGAAAGAGAGCCTAATTTGGACCAACCCCCCCCAAAAAAAACCCAAGGGTTTCTGGAAAAGTTCAGAAGTACTAGTTAAAGTATCTAGGGAAGTCCTTGAGGACAAAACAGCAGAAAGAACTTGGACCCAACCTACAAAAACAGTAGAATGGCATGGGTAACGGAAAGGTTGTGAGTTCAATTTTTTTTTTTTTTTTTATATAAAAAACTAATGGTAAGAGTTCAAAAACCCTAAATGGTAACTTAAAAGGTTTGGTTGGAAGGTTAGGGTTCTTGAAAAAGCAAGTAGATAATAGAAAACCATGTCCCAAACCCAAATGAAAGAACACAGACTGAGTTGGTCGGAAAATTTTTGAATGAGATTAGTCTATCATCATGGCTATGTGCCTTTTCAATGATATCATGTCACATGTGTTATGACTCACAGTTTCAGTGGGCCACAACACAGACAATAGGTGCTTAGAAAGGCACGTTGACACGTGGTGTGGTTCTTTCATTCGTTGATCTCCCTGGTGATTGCAGGGATGCAGCTCGAGCTCCTTGCAATTCCTCCCTTCTTGAACCCACCTTTGTCCTTAGGACTGATAGATTTGGCTCTAAGTCCTCTCCCACCTTCCGACCTTGTGCTCTTCTTCAAGATCTCTCTCATGGCCTCAGCTTGTCCAAGAACAGGATAAGCCCTTCCAAACTTATTAAATCTAACACATGCACTCATATGAGCATTCAAAGCTGCTTCTTTTTTCCCTCCATTCTTCTCCACTTCTTCCTTCACAGCCTCAGCACACAACCCACATATCCATTTCCCCAAGAACTTGTTGCGAACACGCTCAATGTACTGCGGCGTGCACTCTTCACTCATCCCACAACACTCGCACTTTGCATCTTCAACCTCGGATATTGGTGGCAGTACTTTTGCGTCCATGATCATCACCTCTTTGCTCAGCTCGAATGAGATGTCAGACATTGTTCGTTGGATGCTGTCGTTTGAGAGTCTTGGAGGCTTGTTGAAGTTGTTGGTCCGAGAATAGGAGCTAACGACAGCCTCTCCATGCGGTGCCATGATGATGATGATAATGAAAATTGAGGCTCTGAAGGAATCAAGAAGGAAAACCAGAATGAGAAAAATGGAAGATGATTTGAAGGTTAAGGAGGTGAAGTTTATAGAGAAAGCTTAAATGGTTGAGAGTGATGGGAAATGTGGAACTTGGTTGTATGAAGTTGTGACCCTCATGGTGGAAGAAGGTTCTCTGGAATCTTATTTATAGCAGTTTCCTTCCCTCTCTGCAGAAGCCATAAAGCACATTTTGTGGACCATGGGAACTCACATGTCACTGTTCAATCATGTAAACATGAAAAGTCATGAATGCGCTAGATTTTTCATGAAGGGTTGAAATAAATTAAAAGCAGTTTATATATATATATATAGATATATGGGTGTATAATGAAATTTAATACAATTTTAGGAGAGAATAAATGCTTCTTAAAAGGGGGTCATGATTGCCATTTTAAGATAGAATAAACGAATCAAGTTATTCAAGTTCGACTCGTGATCTGCTTGATAAATAAACAAATTAAGTTTAGATATATTTAAGATTCGTTAATTTATTAAACTTGGCCCAAATTTAGTTCAATAAGATAATAAATGACTTAAACACTACATAAAAAATAAAGTTACTTGAGTTTAGTTCGATTAGAAGGTTGTTCAAAATCAGTTCAAAAAATTAACAAGTCGAACTTTAACACAATTTGAGACTCGTTTATTTTAACGAGTCATACTTGAATAATCTATTGCTCCATTCATTTATAACCCTACGTGACACTTTGATCATCTTTCTTATTATAGAGTTGTTCCATTAGTTAACGAAATAATTAATTGATAAATGTCTTTCATGTATTGGTATATATTGGTTAGTTTGGTTCATATGTTGTAGCAAAACTATACAAGTTAAAATGATTACATTTTCACCTATGCTATTACAACTTAAAGCTATGAGTTCAAAAATAGAGAACATTTATACTGATTATTAACAAAGGATTGAGCATCAACTTATTCAAATTGTAAGAAAGTTATGTATATATAGTTATATAGATATATATATATATATATATATATATATACACATTTGTAATTGTATTTCTATTCACATATCAAGAGTAATGTTAAAGTCAGTCACGATTGATCAATAATTAGTGCATTCAAATTACACGTCAGCATCACATGTATGAATTAATTACATACATCAATTACAAAACAAATTTTAACCAACCACGACTGATACTAAACCTTTTCCATATATCAAATAATGATGGGACATCATATGATGCTTTAAAGAAATCAATTGGCCTGGCCTGAAAAATCATATGTTTGTGTGGTGTCAAGGACCCAAGGTGCATGCAAGATGGTTCATTCAATTTACATGAAATGAGTGGAAGAGACAAATCTAAAATATTATTCATGCTTTCTTCTAAATTATTATTTAAGTATTCTTTTAATTATTATTACATTAAGAACAAGCATTTATTTCACAGAAAAGTTGATAATTCAAGTTGCTCGCCTTCACGTGTAGACCAACGCTAACCATACAACCTTTTTAATCTTTTTTTTTGTATGATAGAGAGGTGAAAGAGAGTTACTACTACTACTACTACTACACACACACACACACACACATATATATATATATATATATATATATATATAGAGAGAGAGAGAGAGAGAGAGAGAGAGAGAGAGAGAGAGAGAGAGAGAGAGAGAGAGAGAGAGAGAGATTGTTAAGGGTAGCTATCACAAGGAAGTAACTAAAGTAGGTATAGTTTTTATGAAGTCACACATATCTTGAAACGAAGAAGAAAAGGTGAGTTTAAACGTGTGGGCCTTAGTGAACATCTAGTTGTAAACCCTAACTGTCAATACTTTGTAATAGTGATGTGTTCGGCTTTATTGCATTGAAGTTTGTAGTTGTACTCTGGCTTTGTAATGTGACTGATGATAGCTAAAGGTTAAAAATATCTTACCTTCCAAGTGTAGGTAGGGCTGGCAGGCTTGGGCCTGGGCCTATGATTAGAGCATTATGTGGTGTGGGCCTAGAATAGACTGGACAACATTAGACTTTGGGTCACTTGCCTAACAATTGTTCGTGTGCATTTGGTGGGCTTTTGATAACCAGATGAAACTGCTCAATTTCGTTGAAGTAATATATCCTTCGATACCCCCACCCAATGGGTAGTGGCCGGTGGGATGGGGTCTCATAATGTATTAATTTCAAGTATTTGGTGCAGGCGTTGGAATTCCGCTACTGCATCCTTTATGATTTAAACGGTGTGCCAACGTCTAGACTTTGTCCTTTTGTCCTATTCTAATAATTGACGATAGGTATGATATTGAAACCGTAAAAGATAGACATTAGATACAGGAGATTTATTCATTGTCAAAAAAAAAAAAAAAATCCTTTGATTGTCCTTCAGTTTCACTTTGTGGCATTGCATTAGCAAATCATTAGGGGGAAAAAAATGCTATGCATAGTGTTTTTTCTCACCCTATCTTCTTATTCCTAATTATTGATAATAATCTATACTATTGTCATCTTATTAATTGTCCACGGTTTGTAATTATCTTTCTATATTACAATGATTTATGTTATCCTTAAAAAAACACTTGTAATTATCTTTCTATATTACAATGATTTAGGTTATCCTTAAAAAAACACTTAAAGCTTGAATAAACAAAGATTAATAAATAAACATTATTTTTTTTCAAAAAACTAGATAACTTAATAGTAGAAATTATTCGTAGAAATATATCGAGATAGGGTAGTTAAAATATTTGCTTCACACAATATGTTAGAGTTCGAACTCCAAATCGTGCACACATATACACTTAAAAATAATCTTATCCTCTCCATCGTTGTACTAAAAAAAACAATAGAAATGATCTCAATCTAATTCAACCTGAAGAATTATTAAACAAACAGCCTCTATCTAAATAGTGTACATGGAAGGTAAAAAGGATAAAGACTGTGATTCTAATTTCTATGTCAACTCAGGAATATTTTAGTAATTTTAAAACAATGAAAGAAAGTAAAAATGAAGATTTCTTATAGGAGTGTATTTCTTTGCCTTTTTATGGGTAAACCACATATGATGGACTTCGCTTACTTAAAGAAGTAGGGGCACAGACAAATTGATTTTTTTTTTGGGACAGATGGAACACATGTCTTACTAGGAGGGAAATCCTCTAGTGGAAGAAAAGTTACTACCCCACATGTGACGGGGGTAAAGGTATGGAAGTTTCATGACACTTGCATCCACAAGTGACAGGTGTAAGAAGATACCACACAAGAAAGAAAGTGCTTGTTAATTTGCACTCCTTATCATTTTTATGAAGAAGAAAAAAAAAAACCTTATAAAGAACAGTTTACTAATCACTTTTGATATTGTATTGTTAATTTGCATGAGTTTTGAGCAAATTCTCCATATTTAGAGGTGATCCAAGAGGTACAAAAGCGTCACGGTGCCCCTAATAATTTTGATATTGTATTTTTTATCCATATTTTTTTTTAAATATTTTTTAAAAATAAGACTTGACTCTTAATTTTTTTTTAATATATTCATGTGAACGTTCTTAAATAACACGACGCTTATATATTTTTTATTTTTTCAAATAACTTTGTAATACGTTATTTACAGTGTCAAGCTCAATGAATTTTAAGCACGTGCATAATTCATAAAGAAATGAAAATAAGATGGAATGACTCAATTACCCAATCAAATTTATTTAACTTTTGTCAAAATGTTTTATTTTTTTTTAAATTATTATATTACCCATTTTCATAGTTGCATGTTGTAGGTTTTAACAGAAGAAAAAATATATAATATATATATATATAATTAATATTATTATTAGATAATTTTTATAGTTTCTATAACTTTCACATTTGCAAACAAAGCAGCTTTAATAATAGCATTATCCAATAAAAGACTTGAGACCTGAAAAATCAATGTTGATTGAAATATGAAAAGCTTGAGTTGAGCAAAGTTGCAGTGGGTCATTTCCACAATTAAAAATAAAATAAAATAAAGTATAGAATAAAATATATAATAAAATAATACCTAAAATATGTGTACCAGCAGGACATTCTGGCTACTTTGGTGTGTCCTCTTCTCCCTTTATATACCACCCTCGTTTCCTTCCACTCAGATCAAAAACTCTTCTCTTCTATTTCTCTCTCTAAAATTCTCTCTCTCAATCAAAACCTAATTTCCTCTCTATACAGAAACTCTCCCTGTATATCTATAGAACAAAAAAATATATATAGAGAGAGATGGAAACAAATCTACCAGTGGTAGCAAGGAGATTATGGAGCATGATACGTGTGGTGTTCTTCATGTTGAGAAAGGGCATAGCGAAGCGTAAACTAATGGTTGATCTCAACATGATGATGAAACGCGGCAAGACCGCAGGGAAGGCAATACACAACCTCATGTTCCACCACCACCACCACAACTCGTCCACTTCCAACCGCCGGTCACACGACGGCCACCTCTCCACCGCCCCGGGCGAGTACGAGTTCAGCTGCAGTAATAGCCCGGCTTTCCCCTTCCCCGTCGGCAACAAGCGCAACCACTCCTCTCACTTCTTCTCGTGCGCTCACGCGCCGCCCACAGAGGATGACCTGGTGACCGTTAATGCGGTTAAGAAGATGCTGGAGATGCTGAACAGTGAGGCAGCCTCGCCGGCGCTTCCGGGGTTCGGGCGGACCCCGATGGTGAGGCAGCTGAGGATAACCGACTCGCCGTTTCCGTTGCAGGACGTACGCGCGGATAGCCATGTGGACGAAGCCGCTGAGAAGTTCATAATGAAGTTCTATAATGAGCTGAGGCAACAGAATGTAATGGGGTTGCGTTGAAAAGTTCCCGCCGGCGTTGTCAGATTCCGGCGTCTGAAACTTAATGTGTTCGGGCAGTACTGAGCTTATGGATCTTATTGCTCTTGAAAATAAAAAAGTTTGTAAGGACTGAGAGCTGTAAATAATGTATTGCTATAGCATACATGCTTTCCTTTGTCCTTTGTGTGTATCTGTCAATTTTTTGCTAAAATTAAATTAAATAAATTTGTTTCAGTGATTAAATTATATATATATATATATTCCATGCCATTATAATTTCTGTATCCAAAATATCAGTGGTACGGTATTTTTAGCACAAAGTACATTTATCTTAGCACGAGGTACAAGTACTTTCGGCAATAATTTTGGATGTGGAAATTCTTTTAGATTTCTTCAGAGGAAAAAAAAAATGATATAGAATTTAAATATTGCATTTTATTAGAATACTGTGAAAGTCATATTTTGAAATTATAACATGCATTGATGTGTATATTTCAGTGCATGTATTGATGTATGATAAAGAGTGGAATACAAACAGTTTCTCTCTCATCATTTTCTCTCTCTTAAACATAAAGTAGTGAATTCACTATAATATTAAATTTATGTGTCTGCTATTGTGTCTACAAGTGAAAAAACAGTAAAAAAAACAAGAGAGCAGTGTTTTGTTATTCAATTTTTAAAAATCGTACTTAGTTTACTTGATATCTTTCTCTGACTCATGTATGTATCACAATCATAATATGTCATGTATATAATCATATGTATATTATGTGATTATTTAATTTTAATTAAAAAATAAATAAATAATTTAAAAAACATATATATATATATATATATTATATACGTAACAAATTATGATCGACATGTACATAGATAAGAAAACATTTCTTCTATCTGATTTGGAAGCAAAGTATTGTCTTAATTAAAAAAATAGTACCACACATAGAGCATTTGTAACAACATTACCCCTTGATCCATAGAAAATAACCATAATTGACCAACGTGATTCCACTATGTTAAAGTGAACCTATAGGAGGCGCCTCACCTTCTCAGTCTTTTCTCCTTTTGTGTTGTTTTTTAAATGTATTTCAAAGCAACATACCTTGCTTTCTGGGCTCGTGCCTTGGAAAACTTTATGCACACACAAAGTATACAATAATGATTAGTAATAGTGGTGATCAAACTTGGCAAGGCACCGGCACACATACATACATACATACATATATATATATATATATATATATATAAAGTCCATTTCATGGATATGAACTGCAATGTACAACCAACTCTATAAATTTTATTTTAAAAAATTAATTTATATGTTTTGAAATATAATTTCACAATTAAGTTTTGAATGTTGAGTCTTGTTATGTTGATAAATTTTGAAAAAAAAATGTTATGTTTTCCAAGTTTCTTTCTTAAATTTCATATCTAAAATGATGTGGCACTGTTTAAGTAACGATACATTGTATCATATAACTAATGTGACTTAATAATATTTTATCATATTACTGTCACATCATTTGAGATATAAATTTGAAATGTATAGCAATATTCATTTTAAAAGGCTCTCAAAGATAAGTAGATGTTTGGAGTTGTCTTTTCTGTACAAAATTATAGAATTGCTTTTCTTTTAATTTAAGAGTAATGTTATATATTTTCACTATAACAAATACATTATATATGTAATATCACTAGTTTGTAACATAAGAGTGAGAAAATGTATTAAGAAAATACGTTATACATATCAATTTTTTTTTTTTGGGATCAAATCATGTACACTTTTATGTACTTAAAGAAATAAATTAAACACAAAAATATTTTAAAGGTTTGACAAACTAATAAATCACATTTTTCTAGAAAGTGTTAGAAAATGCAAAAACAGAATATAAAAGTTGGCCAAACCAGTGCTTAAATCCCATCATTCACACTTTCTTTTTAAAAGTTCTTTTCCATCATATACTCTCCATTTACACCCCTCTCTCTCTCTCTCTCTATATATATATATATAGAGAGAGAGAGAGAGTTTATTTATTTGAAAATGAAAAAAAAAAGTCCATTTCCTAACACACCCTTACCTCCCCCTGTGCCTCTTTATACAGAGTAATGGAAAATATATACATGTAATAGTTGTATTTATCATAGATGTGTATACAATGAGAATGTGGATTGTGATATACCGGTTTTGACAAGGCATTGTGGGAAAATCAATCACTTTTCGTTTCTTTCTTCTTTTCTATACAAGCATGGTGGCCTATTAAAGCCAAAAGTTTAGGCAATGTGTTGGGTGAAAGTCTGAAAACGAGGCAAAAGCAGGACACTTGTCAGATTTTGAACTTACCTTTTCCAATCTTTGATCTGCTTCACTTGTCATTTTAGTAATGCTTTTGCAAAAACCAACCTTTATTTCATTACTCATCACCAATCTTTTACTTTTCCTTATTTTGCATTCATAACCTCTTAAATAACACTCTTTGCAATTAAAACCTTAAGACTCTAAACCTACTTTCAATACACACACACATACCATTAATTTGGCTTAAACTTATCTAACTACAAGTTTATCTCAAAAATTCATATTAATACTTCAAATTCATTTGATCATATTAATAATTTGAAAAATATTAACTATAACAAATTTTCTCATCTTATTTTTTTACTCTTGAAGATAAGAGAAAGTGATAAAACTCTCATGCATTAATTATACTGAATCTCATCACCTTCTATCTAGTGGTAAAAATACTTCAATAATTTACACACACACACACATATATATATATATATATCCAACATGTATTGTAGGGCCTCATTTATATATTTTTTTTCTAAGTCTTGGCTTTCATGTTTGCATGCAACGTGTACCAGAGGAGTGGTGGTTTATACTTTATAAATAATCAGTTTATTTGAATTCAATACATGCAATTCTTTTAGAAAAATTGAAAATTTTGGTGAAGTTTGGGGTTGAATAGAATATGATGTCCTTGTCATTTACATGTTTCTTTCATTTCAAGGTTTTTTCACATCCTTGTCATTTTATGATTGGAAGTAGCCGAAGATTTTCTTTTCTTTTCTTTCTTTTTTTTCATGTTAAAGATTCAATTTCAACTCTATAAAAGGGGCTTTCAAGGAGCTTCTATTATTAATCTCTTTTGGGAGAGGGTCCCATATAATATATCAACTACCAGTTTTTTTTGTAAGGTAGTAAAGATCAATCTCATCATGCCTCTCAATTTTTTTAAAAGAATAGTACTAAATATAAATGATTTTTCCACATCATTTTTTCATTTTTAAATATAAGGAGGTGAGATTCACTATAATAAATACATTTGGGTTCCATTATTTTATATTTAGGAATGAGAAAATTGAGTAAAAAAATTTGTTATGTTTAACATTGCTCGTATTAAAATTTGACATTTGCCAAAAAAAATGTCATTTGATCTCCATTGTACGAAATATATGTCATATGTCAAATTTTAATATGTGTAATTATAAAAATTTTAGGCATTACCTTACACTTTTTTTTTGGTTGGGGGGGGGTGGTTAAGTATCGTAAAATTTTATGATCATACATATTTAAATATTATATGTAGAATAAATTTTTGAAAAAATTGATTATTAAGCAAGAATTTTTTATCATCTTTGAACCAAAATTGAAATAGGTCCCACACCTTATTTTAGATGGGTGCACATGAAAATATGTTATCCTCCACGGAGAGATTAAGAACATATATTGGATTGCTTAAAATAATTAAAAAGCGAATGAGAAATTAACTCCAAATATCACTACTTGAAAATGGTAACAAATCTTGAAACTTTTAAAGATATATATATATATATATATATATATATTTGGAGAAATTTTATTTAAATAAATTTTATTTATTTAAATTATATTTTCAAATTGTTACGATTTTAAATTTTGACTCAATAGTCACCATGAATATGTGCGTTTCTTTGAATTCAAAGAATAGTTGTGTCTCTTCAGATTGGTGCAGCTATTCACTAATGGATGCATTTATTCAAATTGAAGTATTATATTTGTTGGCGTGAATAAATACACCCTTTAGGTTCGTGTCTGTTTGAACAGCCACCAAGTCACTTATATAAACCCAATTCATCTGTTTGCATGAATAGATGCATCCTTTAGGTTCCTATCTGTTTGAACAGTCACTAAGTCACCTACATAAACTCAATTCACCTGTTTGCCTGAATAGATACATCCTTTAGGTTCGTGTCTGTTTGAACAGTCACTTATATAAACCCAATTCATCTGTTTGCGTGAATAGATGAACTCTTTAGGTTCGTATCTGTTTGAATAGCCACCAAGTCACCTATATAATTAAGTTTGCCCCCATCATTATTCATTCAATTCATAAGTTTTAGAATTAAGTTTATACATACTGTGAGTCTGCATAATTTGAGAGAATTCAAATACAAGTTCTGGTTCATTGTGCACAGAAGATTGAAGTGCTCCTTCTATTGTGCGTGACCATTGTATCCTGAGAGACAACCGCCATTAAAACCTCGAAAGTACCAGTGCGAGAAAAATATTGTCTTAAGGACATAGTTTAAGATACTAGCTTTAGTCAATCACTATTGTTGTACTTTTGGTATTTTCGTGAAACCTGTAAGTTTTAATTTCTACCTGTTTTCATTTAATTTCAATTTCTATATTTATAATATTTTGAGAATTTTGTTTCTGTTCTATATGATTATGAAATTAATTTATAAAACTAGTTTTTACAAACACATATTACAATACTGTTTCAAAACTATTTTTATAGTATTGTATTAATTAAAGTGATATAAATTTTTTTCAATACAGTATTTAGATAAAGTGTATTTGGATCTAACATAAATGATGTCATCTGATTGTTATAATATAAAACATATGACAATTATCAAATATTGATATGTATAAAAATGATATTGTTATACCTATAAGATAAGAGGTGCTGCAAAATTGCATGCTCTAATGACATGTTAAATCATGTCTTATATTTTCACCTTTTCAAATCTTCCCTCAAATATAGTTAAAAGAATAACCGCTGATATTTACATCAATGGCTTGAATTTTTTCAATCTAATTGCTGAAAATATCACACTTAAAATTATAAAAATTTTGATAGTAAGAAAGAAGAATAATTGTTACGACAAAAGATAACATTTTAGTATTTGAATAAAATTGATAAAATATAATATTTTAATATTATACGTAACACAAATTTAACTTTAGTATATTTCAAATGACTTTTATCATGAAAATCCTCCAACTATAACATTTTTTGGTAGTGTCTCACCACTAACTTTTTGGTGGGGCATAGAAGTGGCCTGGGTACCTGCCCCCTTAGTCATATGCCCACCATTTCTTTTCCTTTCAATTTCCCTCGACTTGGTGAATTCCCTCACATTGTGGCTCATGCTTAAAGGAAAGAGCCAATAAACAAAGTTGAAAAATCAATCACATGGACAGGACAAAAAGGAAGAGAAGGGAAATACAAGGCTGTCCAAACCATGGCCAATGGTCTTGAAATATCTGAAAGAAAACAAGGTGCCCTCTGTGCATGCACCATTATTGCTCCTAAGCTCCAAGCTTGGAAGGCTACTGGAAGTGGAAGTGGTGGGGAAGGTGTGAAAAGGGAGGCTTTAGTAAAAGTTTGATTTCTTTCTTGCCAAGCTTTCTCCAAAGTCACCAACAATAATAAAGCTTTCTTAATAAATTATACTAGTCTTAACAAATTAAATAAAGGAGTCTTCCTAATTATATTAAACTATATTGCTTTCATTGGAACTTTCCAGCCTTGGTTTGTGATGTGCCTGCAAGCATATATGCATGTGTTGCATGCATGACCATGTACGAAATTTGCGTTAGTCAATTTGAATTGGTAGATTGAATTGATAAGCTAAGTTGAATAGTTGTCATGAATTCATTCAAATTTTTAATAATCCGAGGTGACCTGAACCCAGTTTTGTTTTAGATATTATTTTGTTACTAAGTGTGATTCCATTAACTTCCCCCTCGGGATAGAGGAGATGTTCCTGTCCGAATGTAAAAATAGCTTCCCCATTTAGATTTGCCTAGAGTTTTCAACGCCGAATGTGCATATAAATATAACAATGTTGTTTTTTAGGGTTTGGGGTGTGCGAAGGGAGCCATTTTATGTGAACCGGCATTTGGTGTAATAGTAATTTTGGGTTTGTGAGTGTTTCAGTATTATAATCTCTTTTATATATAATGAATTAATCATCGCTACTCGTAAATATTAACATCTTGCCGAACTACGTATAAATTATGTCTCTCCTATTTTTTTACTATTTTTTTTTATTTAAAATCGAATTCATTATTTAATTTGGTTATTCCTGTACAACACCAGTAAATACAATTGCACAATTTAATTATTACAAATTTATGATAGATTTTTTTCTTGAATCTAATCAGTTATGCGTTTGATTAGTTGAGTTGAATTAAAAATTAATTTTTATTAGTAAAATACATTGTTTAGCTTTATGTTGGTTTGTATATATTCATGAATATATATATATATATATATATATATAAACACTTGTACGCATATTAATGGCCTACTAGTTCTGCAAAGGAGTTAGCTACGTCTTTATAGAATAATAGAATGCTGAATTTCACATCCTAGAAAAAAAGTTGGATTTTGAAAACGACCCTAAAGAAAGAGTGGGTGGAATTCTGGTGAGTTAGTGCTCAATTATTGAACTCTTCACCGCCACTAATCAAAACTCTCAGATCTCTCTCTCTCTCTCTCTCTCTCTTGGAGCTAGTTCTCAATTATTTAACTATTCACTATCACAAATCAAAAGTCTTCTCTTCATCTCTAATTTTCCTTGAACATATATACGATCTATTAATGATTCTTTTGATACTGTGAACTACTTTTGAATATTCTACAACCAGGTTACGTACACATGTTTAATTAGACCATTTTATTAGTGACACGTAGTCACATATCAATTGACCAAGTAAAAATAAAATGTGTCGTATGATTAAAAAAAAGACATAATTTTACTAGTACCTAGAAGAATCTACAAGAAGTTATTTCATGAGTTTTTAACATTTGTTTGATTAATACAGTGAATCTTATGTAAATCTTACGAAATATTAAAATCATAGACACCGTTACAACATATCACAGATTCAAAGTATAATTTCTTAGGTTATAGGTTAATTTTAATTATTCACAACTCGGGTTACTTGGAACCAAATATTGTAGTTGACTGTTTGCTTGCAAGTTGCTAATTTCCATTTTTTATCCTTGCTAAAACTTGACAACCAAACAAAGCACAACCAAAAGGTCCTAGGAGACTGAAGGTTTCCTTTTACTTTTGCTTCAACATTATATATATATGCTAAAGGGACTTTAAGTTCATGATCTGTGGCCACTCACACTGGGGGTTATTAACTATTAATCCAAACTAAAGCTATAACCCAAAAGTAGAATCTCTTTAGCAATCAATCCAAACAGCAATATACCTAGCTAAGATCCTCTCTTATCAGTATTGGGTATTAGCTTAGTTGAATCTGTAGCCTTTTTTCATTTTCTTTAAAAAAAAATTATGGATAGGATTACCCACAAATCTTCAATGATTTGGTGAACTGTAGATCAAAACCTGTGCCCCACTGCCTAACTTATAGGAGTTGGAAAGTGGGAAATTTGCTCCCATTGCACAAACAAAATTCAAAATTCTCCAATGCCCAGGGAGTACATTTTGAAAATGAAAATTTAAAAAAATAGAAACAGAAAAAGAAAATCATTAAATAATGTCTTAGCAGTGATCAACTTAGTCTTAGTAGATGTTTGATGGAACGGGTGGAGGGCCATTTCGATGGGTGTAGTCCACGATTTTGAGATGGAGATATTTGTAACGAGTTATAAGAGAATACAATAAGTGATTTTCTCCCCCAAACACAAGACCAAACGGGCTTGGAGATTGTAAACACCACTTTGGTGGCCAAATCAAAAAGTGGTGAAATATCCACTTTCATGGACGAATTTTATGCATTTCAGAGTTAAAAGGAAGCAAGAATTTGTTTTGACTTTCCAAACAATCTTGGGCCAAATTCTGAAAGGACAGTTTAAGAAAATGGATTGGGAGGGATAACAAGCTAGGGCCCATTAATCTTGGTTATAGGCGGGCCCCTCGGGATCTACTGCCGTAGGTCACCACTCGAATTTCGCCTCGTAAATCATTGTTGGGCAAGGCCCATGTTCGTTGACCTTTCAGGTCCATGTTTAAAATAAATAAATAAATAACCCAAAAGGGGAGAAAAAAATAACCGCCCACCGTGGGGCTCGAACCCACGACCACAAGGTTAAGAGCCTTGCGCTCTACCAACTGAGCTAGACGGGCTTGTTGTCTCTCGTCCCGTATTTATGGTATTTAAATCTGTTTAAAGACCTCTCAAAATATATACTAACCACTCCTATCAAAAACAGGTATTAACAAAAAAATATAAATTTACTATTTTATCTTAGAAATAATTATATGATATTCAATAATTACAAAAAAAAAAACTCCTCTATAATCTTTGAAAAAAATAAGAAAATTTAGTGTAATGTACAAGGGTATTGACTCAGTATAAAAAAATTTAATTGAAAGTCTAATACTTTTAATAATAATTTTGTATAAAAAAAATTATATATACATATATATTATCAAAATAATAAAGGAAAGTTCAATATATATTTTAAAAAAACATAAGAAAGGTCTTGTAATTGCCTGCTAACTCGGAGAGGTGAGTCTAGTTAACCTAATTGTAAACAATTCAATTTAACAATCGCTGATCACCCCTGACCCTGATAAATCTCTTAACACGAGCCTTTAAATTTGAGTATGAAGATCTCTAAAAATAGTGGGCCTTGACCCAGGTCAATGGCGAAAGGTAAATTACGAGTCCATACGGCCTTGACCCGGAAGCAACTAGTAGACCAACCCATAAAAGCTGAGGTAGGTAATCGGTTTCAACCATAACGCTAGAAGAAACAGCCCAGCCCAAGAAGTTCACAATTAGAACAAATCTAAAGCCACGGTAAGCCCACATGACAGAAGTTAGGATAGGAAGTGTAAATTTTTTTTTTTTTAGTTCAACCATCAAGAGGGGGAAAATTCTACCTAGGTATGACTGTATGCATATGTTGACCCTTGAACCTATGCTGTCTTTGCTATTTCAGATGAGACTTTGTTACTGTAAAAATTTAATTGTACAGGATGTGAGTTGAACTTTGTTAGGTCCAAATGTAATGAATAACCAATACTTTATGCATCTATATGATGTTTAAAAATAAATCGAATATTATCATATTTAAGTAATATTTAATAAATATGATTGTTTTTTTCTAACATTTTAGACTTATTACGTCACCTTTGGTATCAACAACTGAGATATGTCAATAAAAAATAATAATAATAATAAGTTAAATAAGATTTTTCAAATTATTGGAATAAAAAATTTGTCAAAGTTTAATTGAATTGAGTTTAGTGGAATTAATGTTAAATAAGAATTCGATGACACCAAATATAGGTTAAGTTCAAAGTTTTTTGACAAGGTAGTGCCATCTTACACCACCACCACTATCTTCAACAAATAGAATTATGTTGTAATTGACATTATGAAATTAGGTGTGAAATTGAAATTAACTTAAAAATCAAAGGAAGTTAATTTAAAAAGTTGATCTAAGTTTTCTCACATTTCAAGTTAATTTCAATTTTAAATTCTAATTTTACAATGCCAAACATTTTATTACTTCTGCCTTATGGTTTGTGTGTTGAAAACATTTTTTGAGACTGGGGGGTTGTTTTGTGTATTTTTTTATGGAATTAGTCTGAGTCAAATGTTTGAGACATATCTTGTGTGGAAAAAAAAGTTATAGTGCACACATATATATAATTGAGAGAGATATATATTTTTACATTTTACGCCCGAGATGAAAATATAGAATTATAATTTTTAAAAAGGTCAAGTCATAAAATGTTTTACTTGTATAACGACGGGGTGGTTTGCACAGAACGACCTTTGAGTTGAGAAATGTATTAATTATTGATAAGATTGTATGTTTAAAAGACGTTTTTAAAGGCGTTATTTAGAGATATATATTTTTGATTAATCAATTAAGGAATTTTCGGAACCAGTTTCAAAGACGCTTTTAAAAGTATTTATTTAACAGTTATTTATAAAGTATTTTTTTTAAAAAAAGTCTTTATTGAAAAATTTCGTTCAAAAGTATTTTTTTAAAAAAATGCTTTTAAAAATAACACATGAAAAAATAAAAATAAAAATCTTTATGGGTTCAAAAAATATTAAAAAACCTCTCATGCTATGGAAAGAAAAAAACCTTCAACATTAGATTAAAAAATGTTATTTATTAAGTCAAGATCAATGATTTATGAGGATGAGTGAGAAACTGTTAAATATAATTATTATCTAATTTTTGTATATATGACAGTTTTTTAATAAATAATTTATTTTAATTTAAATAAAAATAATGTGATATTTTTAAAATATTTATCTTAATTATATAATTTAATACACGACGAAGAAAAAAGTGACATTGGGATGTAAAATTTGAAGCATAACATTTTTGGCCTTGAGAAACTGTTACGATTGGATTTGTTTGACGTGGACCATCAATCATTAGTGAAATTCAACGGCTAAGATCCACAGGCTCGCACCAGAAAAGCATGCGTTAAGATGGAGGGAACAATTGTCACTTGTATACGTTGAAGTAGGATAGCGCTTCGTAGCTAGGTTTGTCAGAACAAGCCCAACTCCAGGCCCTATCTGGTAATTTCACACCCACTGTCTTCCTTTCTCATTTTCTTACACATTTTTGGAAACTCTAATTCCACTAAACTCACAATCCAACCGTTCATCTCATCACAATCAACGGCTCTCCTACACCCATCGTCATAAAATGCACACTATACATATAGATATATATATGAACGAACCCGTACATTTTCTCCTCCCCGAGTCTCTGAAAGTAGTCGACCCCCCTTCTCTGTCTCTGATTCGAAATTGTCTTTCTTTCTAGAGATCCCTAAATCACTAACATCTTGGAAACCCTAAATTCTTTAACGATCTCTCAACTTCTCCGGTTTGGTTTTTGTTCATACATTATTTGATCGGAATTTTGTTGAAGAAAAAGTTCCGATTTTGATACCGTTCTCCCCCCTCCTCCTTTTCTTCTGATACATTTTTCTATTGGTCATCAACGTCATCATCTTCCTTCTCCTTTTGTTCTTGTAATCGTTCGTGTTGTTTGGTTGATCGATTGAGGTGTCTTAGGGTTTTACGGGGATGAGTTTTGAAGGATGAACGATGCCTGTACTGCGTAGCGGAGTGCGCAGGGGCCGGGCAGCGAAGCAGCAGCCTAATCCTAATCCGATTGAAGGTGAAGCGATTGCAACGAGAACTCGAAGAAGGCGAGCAGCGGCGGTAGCACCAAATAACGATCAGCCGATCGATGAGAACATAGTTCCGGCGGAAGCACCGGCAGAGGACAGGGTTTTGGAAGAGCCACTCCGCGTTGGTGGTGGTGGTGATATTGGCTGTGGCGGGGCGGAGAGGGAGGAAGTAGGAGAGAAGCCGATGGATGATTGCGATAGCGGCGCTCGGAGCGCAGATAAGGTTAATGCAGGTGAAGATGAAGGAAGCACCGCCCCACTTCCTGAAAGGGTGAGAATTCTTATACACATTGTGTATATACATATATTTTGGTACTCTTATCACTTGTTGTTCTTGTTGCTTGCATATTTGTTTTTGGTAGATTGTGATGGTTAAAAAGAATTAAATTTCCTCTTTCATAACTTCCTGTTGTATCTGTACAGTATATGTGAGGTGGGGTTTTGAGTTCCTCAGGGATTATGGTTAAATATCGTGAAGCTTCGGGGATTTCCTCTTTCACAGTTGGTATCAAAAGTTATTAAAATTATACTTACCAAAAAAAAATTTGTCAAAATTCTTTTGATACGTGGTTTTAATGTTTGAGTTGCAAAATCGTGTTTGGGTGTTGAGGGGAGGGGGGATTTGGGGTTTGCCGTCTCTATGACGAACGTTTTTGTTTTTACGTTGGAAGTTTAATCCTCGACCTTAGGAGGGTTTTTGTTTGCCTTTTTTTCCCAGATGTCCTTATATGGTGTCACAGCTTTAGAAAGAAAGGTTTATTGAGATCAAGGAAGTTTCCATCTGTTATCATTCATGTTAGTAATATTTTTATGTTTGTGTCGGCATATCATTTCAGGACTGGCCGTTATCTTTATTTGCATCTCTGTGATCTTGGAGTTGTACTGCCTTTAAAATATACTGTTATGGAATTAATTCATGGAGCATGAAGGTTTTGATGGATGTGGTATCATTTTTAATGTTCTGACATCTGTTATTGTTGTATACTATACACGCTATCAATTCTAATCATTTGGGGGTATATGTCATATCTGGTTGTTTGTTATTTAGATAGGCAATATCTTTCTCAACAAGAGAGAACTAATTATTGGTCTATAACAACAATGAAATAATTTTATTGCATGAAAGCATCTTTATATATATATATATATATATATATATTTTTTTTAATAGACAAGTGGCCTTTGGGGTGAGAGTTGAACCTGAAACCTTGGGCATATTACCTGAGATAACCTATATGGTACTTTAGTAGTACCAATTGTCCCATTCAATCTGGTTGGCTGGATTGAATCTTTGAATTTGATGCATTTTTGCTTAATTGTTATTTTAGCAAAGCGGTCATATGCTGATTTTTGACCTTTTAGGCCATTTAATAACCGTATTATTATTTTGATCGGCAAGATAAAAGAATTATTTACATAGGTGCCCGAGGAGGGAGGGGTGGAGGGAGAGACTTAGAAAAATTAATGCCTTAGCTCCAGAAAAGAATCTAAACACTTTGGAAATTATTCTATACAAAAAAAAAAAACAAAAATCAAAATTTCTAAAAAGAATCCTTTAGATCCTACAAAGCAAGTTCCTTGTTCTCAAAGATCCGCCAATTCCATTCCCTCCAAATGCTCCACACCAAACATAAAGGCGCTATCCACCACATGCTCCTCAACTCTTTCCTCATGCATTCTAGCTCCCTTTCTCTTCTAAACACACAACTATTCAACATAGACATTAGTTCTTCCACCCCCCAACTCTCCATTTAATAACTGTGTTATGAGTTTATGTGAATGCAACTATATATTGATAGAATGTGGATCATGTTGAACCATTGTGTCAAAACCATGTTTTTCCATTTTTTGGGTGAAATATGCATGTATATAGTCTTATATTTGTGGCATTTGTAACATTTCTATTTTGCTATTTTTTTGACTTCTTGGATGTTCTGAATTATGTGAATCCGTCACATGTTACCTTATGTGAATGGTTCTAGATTTGACTGTTTAGTTACTGATTTTCCCCAGCGAAGGAATTCTGTCAAGAATCTTATATTCAGTTATTTTCCTTAGTTGTAGGGATCCCTTGTCTTGGCCAACACTCGCTCAAAAAGTGCAATCTGCTATTTTTTTTTTAATAATATTCATGGTTCCTTGTGACGAAGAAATCTATTGTGATAAACCCTTTAAGGCTTGAACTATCTTAAGATATATCTGAGCTTCTTGGATGCTCAAAATTTTTTAGCCTACAAAAAAAAAATAGTTTTTGATGTGGGACAAAATTTAAAGCAATTATGGTAGTATAATTACTACATGGAATGTCTGGTTATAATAGTAACATGACTACTTTATTTTCACTTTTATTAATCTAGAAACATTGTGTTGAGGTTTATGGTGTTATTTAGTAATTCTGATGGAAAAGTATTTGTTTCCCCTCCTACATAGTGAGAGTACTACTTGAGAGGAGCCATGTTTGTGCCTGGCACAAATACCTGCTGGAGACCCTTAGGCACATGTTGGAAATTCCCCCAACATCGACAGAATTTAAAAATAGATAGTATGCTCAAGCATTTAATGTCACATTATTAGTATAGGAAGCTTGGATTTCGGTTAAAAAAAAAGATTTATAAAACAGTGATAGTCTTAACAGTTCCTATAGCATCGTTGTGCATAAACCTTTTTTTTTTTTGCCCCCCCGGGGGGGGGGGGGTGTGGTTATGGTTGTGCAATCTTATCTGTTGGGGCTCTGTCTTTCAAGCTTATGCATTTTTAGTTATTATACATTTATCATATTCAATACAGTAATGGATATTAAATTACATTCTTATATGTAGTACTGTCTTCGTTGTGTCTAGGTCCTTCAATTTTTGGGGTATAGGATTTGCCCCATGGGCATGCTTGTGTCCTGTTATGGTGGTCTGATGTCCTCCTTCCTGTAGTTTTTATTATTAATTACTTGGAGTGATTGATTTGTCTCTTACATAACCTCTATTTATTCTTTGATTATATTGCCAAATATATCTTTATTTATTTATTTTTAAACACATTCAACGAACGCAGGAGGCCTTTTTCTTTGATTGTTTTACCAAATTCATCTGTGTAATCTATTTAATGAGAAAACTAGGAGGGCGTCATGTCTACTCATTTGTTACATGGTCCATCATAGGCTTTAAGTTTTATTTCTTGGAAAGAGAAATAGAAAACTTTATCCCCTCTCTCTCTTTTCTTTTCTTTCACACTCACACACTTAATTCAAAAATCTTAATTTAATTACGAGCCTAGAAAAAAAATAGAAATCAAAATGTCATGTGAGATAACAAATTAATTATTACACTCACATCATGTGCCACTCCTAGTAATCTTATGATTAAAAAATCCTTAATTTTTATTCTTTCCCCTAAAAGTATTTCCCTTGTAGTACCCTTATCTGTGGTATTTATGATGTAATCTTACACTGGGGTACTTTAAATAAGAAAATGTAATCCTAATTGAGAGAGACAGAGAGAGATAGAACTGAAGGTTGAAGGGAGATATTTAAGAAAGAAGAGATAAGAGAAGAGTTTTAATGAAGAGGTGAGAGAAAGAAAGAGAATAGATGAGAAAGGACAGAAGTAGAAGACGAAGTGAAATGATGTCAAAACCGTGTGGATAGCCCCAGCCAAAGTTTAAAAATTACAAGATTTTGAGCTGAAAGATAGGGGAAAAAATTGAATCACATCAAACGACGTACAGTCTCAGTTGTAGATTGTTAAATTATCTATGTTTTATGGTGACAAGAAGTCAAGGCTGTTATTGCAATGTATTAAACTCTATAGAAGTGCAATTTGATACTTTAGATGGCATTTGAGGTCTTATGTCCCTTTCTTTCTCACTTTCTTGATATGGAGGGAAGGCTGTGTTATTGGGGTTGGAACTTGCAGAGTTATTTTCTAATTGGTTGCGGATTAAGCAGTTAAAAGGAGAATGACAAGTGTGAGTGCACATTTTTAAGTTGAGAGGTTCTAATACTTCTTGGGAAATTGATTAGTTAAGTTTTAATTCTTTGGTGTGCATGTACATTGAGTCATATATTGAGTGAGTACTGATTTTTTTATAGTGCACACCCAAGTAATCTGATTGGAGCTGCTGGTGTAGTCGCTGATTAGAAAAATATGGAAGGCCCTTAAAAAAATTGGAGACATGACATTTTGAGCTAGAAACTTGAAAAGTTCTGATGCACACACTCTTAGCTCTAGACTGCTAAGCTATTAGATTTTGTGGTCATACGAAATATAAGGTTTGTTCTCGAAACATATCTAATTTGCTTGGTTTTTTCACTACAGGTTCAGGTCGGTGGTTCCCCAGTGTACAGATTAGATAAAAAGCTTGGGAAGGGAGGCTTTGGGCAAGTATATGTAGGTCGCCGTGTTTCTGGTGGTAATATCAATGATAGAACTGGGCCTGGAGCTGCAGCGGTATGTAGCATACATCATTACAATTTTTAGTTATTGAGTTTGACCTCCTTTTCCTCTTTTTATTATTCTATTTCATTATCTTCTCTGATGAATAACATAGTTGTGGCCTGTGCATTATAGGTAGCCTTAAAATTTGAGCATCGAAGTAGCAAGGGATGCAATTATGGGCCACCATATGAGTGGCAGGTGTATAAGTGAGTGTGATTACTTTTGTAATTCTTTCATGGTTTTGGTTTTCATAAAATGGATGAATTTTTTGAAAGTTCTTTTCCATTTATATTTCATAAGAAGGTTATTTTAGTGCCCTTTTCATAATTTTGGTTTTTATAATCTGCATGAATTTTCACCTTTTTTATTTTATTTTATTTTATTTTATATACAGTACTCTTGGTGGCAGTCATGGTGTACCGCGAGTACACTACAAAGGTCGACAAGGTGACTATTATGTCATGGTATGACTTTGTTCCTTAATCTTTCTGGTCCTGCTTTTTTGAAATTCTAATATCGTGTAACAGGAAGACTTTGATGTCCGCAGGTTATGGATATGCTGGGACCAAGCTTGTGGGATGTTTGGAATAATAACTCTCACACGTGTGTATAATAGAAAATTGACTTATAATTGTTTTATTTTCTTTTTGGTGTTTACTATTTCACGTGTTTCCATAGCTTTATTAAAGTTCTCCTTTTTCCTCCGCTAAAAAAATTCCAGGATGTCCATTGATATGGTAGCATGCATTGCCATTGAAGCAATATCCATATTAGAGAAGATGCACTCCAGAGGGTGAGGCTTTTGCTGCAAAATGTTTTTTTTTTCCTTTTTGTTTTGTTTCACCTTTTCTTTTTTGGGTTCCGTATTATTTCGGTCAGGTGAAGTCTTTTTGAGACATTTAGATTTTGTTTTATTTTTCTGCAATGATTTTCTGTACTCTGTGGTGGTTGGTTTGTTAAATTCTTATCACGTCTGTTAGATGAACCTTTGAATGATATCTGTTTCCTACCTCCCCATACTGGAAACGAGGATCTCTTTTCTTTTTTTTTTTTTCCCTTCCTTGTGGCAGTCCTTTAGGGTAAAGGCTTCCATGTGTAAAACATTGATACAGGATTGTTTAAATTAAAGCATTGATGTGGGAAAATGGTGAAAGCCTTGAGTCCACTCACCCACTTTCTCATTTTAGGATGTTTATGCAATCTAGGAACAATGAATTGTATTACGTCTTGAACTAATTCTCAAGAAATTTGGCAGGTATGTGCATGGGGATGTAAAGCCTGAGAATTTTTTACTCGGTTCTCCAGGAACTCCTGATGAGAAAAAACTGTTTTTAGTTGACCTCGGATTAGGTACTTTGTACATCATATATTTTCTTAATTGTACGCTTTTAGTCCATTACACTGTCAACTATCTAACTATTTTTTGTAATCTGTTTGGGCTATTAGCTACTAGATGGCGAGATGGTTCTACTGGACTACATGTTGAATATGACCAGAGGCCAGATGTTTTCAGGTACAACCATTTATTAGATTTTGGTTGGCTGGTAAATGTTTGTCTGGCTTCTCTTACTCCTGGTGTTCTTTATATTCCTTATGTAAAACACTGTTTATTTATTATTATTTTTTTTGGGGGGGATTGTAAAACACTGTTACTCTTTGGCTGATGATGATAAGCATTCTGGTGGGGCAGGGGGACAGTGCGATATGCTAGCGTGCATGCTCACTTGGGCAGAACTGGTAGCAGGAGAGATGATTTAGAATCTCTTGCTTACACACTTGTTTTCCTTCTCCGTGGTCGTCTGCCTTGGCAAGGATATCAGGTTGGCCCTTTCTGAATAACTGGTGATGAAGTTTTTGTACTGCTGTCTTTTGTATAATTTTTTGACATGATAGTGCTTCTTTTAGGGTGAGAACAAAGGGTTCCTTGTCTGCAAGAAGAAGATGGTAACATCTCCAGAGAATCTTTGTACCTTCTGTCCACAGCCTTTCAGACTGTTTGTCGAATATGTGGTAAACTTGAAGTTTGATGAGGAACCTAATTATGCAAAATATATTTCCCTCTTCGACGGGATAGTAGGTCCAAATCCGGATGTCAGGCCAATTAACACCGATGGTGCACAGAAGGTACTGATGATTTTCTTTTGTATTCGTTAATGTTTTATTTTTCCACCCCAAGTGCTTATTTATCTATAAAATATAATTCTGGCATGTACCTAACTTCTATTTCACCCACATGAAGCTTATCTATCAGGTTGGTCATAAGAGAGGCCGGCTGACTTTGGAGGATGAAGAAGATGAACAACCAAAGAAGAAGGTTCGTATGGGTATGCCTGCAACACAATGGATTAGCATTTACAATGCTCGTCGACCTATGAAGCAGAGGTATATTATTGCCTCAATATTTTCCTTATGCTTTATTCTGCTTAAGCAAAAATAGATTGAATTCACAAGCAAAATTCTAATTCGGTTTCTGTGGAGATTTTCATGTTTCTGGTGGGTATGGTGTTTTGTTTTTTTTTTTTTTTGGGGGGGGGGGGGGAGGGGGAGGAGACCTTTTCTTCTAGTGTTTTGTCTTTCTATGTTATCTGAAAAATAAAGTCTGAAAAGTAAAGATGAGAATGCTTGTGTTGCCATGGTGTTGTAGGTATCACTATAATGTGGCTGATGCGAGGCTTTCCCAGCACATTGAGAAAGGAAATGAAGATGGCTTATTTATAAGCAGTGTAGCTTCTTGTCAAAATTTGTGGGCGCTAATCATGGATGCAGGCACTGGTTTCAGTGCACAAGTTTATGAACTATCACCCCATTTTCTTCACAAGGTGCGTACCTGTATCATCATCCTAGCCGGAGAACTTTTACTGATAAAAAAAAAGAACCTAGCTGGAGAACATGTCTACCATAACCTATTGTGGTTCATTCTTTTCCCGTTTTGTATTTATTCAACCTCAAGACCATTTCCCATGGTTTGTGGAGCTCTATTTTAGTTGACAAATTGTTTCCTGCAGGAATGGATAATGGAGCAGTGGGAGAAGAACTACTATATCAGTGCGATAGCAGGAGCTACTAATGGGAGCTCATTAGTAGTAATGTCAAAGGGTTAGTTTAAGATGTTTGATTAATATATTTTTTCTGACTGGCTTTATTGAAGTTTTTGACATGGTTTATTTCATTATTTTAATTCAGGTACACAGTATTTGCAACAGTCCTACAAAGTGAGTGATGCATTTCCTTTTAAGTGGATAAACAAAAAATGGAAGGAGGGTTTCTTTGTTACCTCCATGGCCACCTCAGGGAGTAGATGGGGAGTTGTTATGTCTCGTGGTGCAGGATTTTCAGATCAGGTTTGGATATTGCATATATTGACCTGTTCTTTGTGCCATGGTATGCGTCCCAGGCTAACTATTTCTACACTTTTAGGTTGTTGAACTAGATTTTCTTTATCCAAGCGAAGGTATTCATAGGCGGTGGGATTGTGGATACCGCATCACTGCAACTGCGGCAACTAGTGACCAGGCTGCTCTTGTTCTTAGTGTGCCAAGAAGAAAGCTAGCTGATGAAACACAGGAGACACTACGTACTTCTGCCTTCCCTAGTACACATGTCAAGGTGGGTTATATGCACTTGCACGAGCACCCACAGACACCAGTAGGTTTCTCTTTACTATTGATTCATCAAATAATACATGGAATCCGTTCTTTTGGGGGTTTGGTCTTTGCAGGAGAAGTGGGCAAAAAATCTCTATATTGCATCTGTTTGTTATGGTCGTACAGTTTCATAAGCTGCAACACTTTTGCTGGGGTGACTTCGGATGCCATTTAAGATACTCTGCTGCCAGCATTCCTTGGTGAGCCTTCCCGTTCAGTAGCTGTGAACCATGGTTTTCTGAAGTGGTGCACCCAGGCTAAGAAATTTTGACGACTGCAAACTTGATTAAAGGTAGACATAGTAAAAAAGCTATTATAGGGCCTCATGTTGTCTGTTAGTTGTGTGGATATTCCCTTCTGATGGCATCCATCATCGACCACAGCCCAAAAGAATGATGGGTGTCTACTTATTACCCTCTTAAGTTTGTATAGCCCTTGAGAAATAAGTACTTGATCGAGGTCTTGATGGCTCATGCCTATGTCAAGTTTATGTTTGCCCCATTTTACATTCTATGGCATGGCATTGACCGGAATTGGATTGATCGTTCCTTTGGTCCATGCATTATTTCCCTGCTTTAATGTTTTGCTTTTCTTGAGTTAGATACCTGGAAGTTATCCATTATTATTTATTAGAATTTTTACATCAGATGCAAGAGTGATGGTTTTCTATTCCCCCGATTGATTCTTTATTAGCCTATAATCAAAGTAGCAATCCTTGGGCACAATTGTTTTTGAGTTCTATCAACAGTACTCAACGGGTGTTAAAACGAAAAGGTAAAATGTATTCTGGGTAATATACGGGGTTCATGCACCAATTTTTTCCGTACTGTCATGTCGTTGAGAACCTGGGGTACCTTCAACTGATATTATGATGCCTACAGTGATCATTCAATTATTTTGTGCTTTTGAAGGTTCTAAAATTCAATATAAGACTCAAATTTTAGTTGATGTCATTCAGAGACCTTGATGAAATTCAAAAGTTCTACTGGAATTCTGTATATCTGTAATCAGGAGGCAGAACTATAGGACGACCAAACACTGCAAATCTGATATTCTCAATTCTGGAAATAGGCCAACCAGGACTGACAGCACACCAAAATTTCCTCTTGCTTGCTCCTGTTTAAAGAAATGAGAATTTCAGATTCACAGAGTTTGATCGTCCTACACTGCTGCCTCCTGATTACAAATATACAGAATTAACTAAGATTTGATGGGCAAAAGCCCAATCCAGCAATATCATGCGAGTCAAGAAGGGTAACACCGCTTGTAAAGCTCTTTTCTTCGAATGTGCAATTATGACATGACTCGCGGAAGAAGCCTCTGGCTTACTCTGTGCCAGCAGTCGTGAGTCCACGTTCTGGCAGAGTATACCAGCTAATAACAATTGCACTTGAACAATTTTTTTTTTTAATCTTTTTGCAAGGGTAAAGCTTCCATTAATATCTCTATAGCAGTACCAGAAAAATACATAATAAAGTTTAATATCTAGTTATAGTTCTTTCTGATCAACCTTCCGCTATGTTTTAACATGGGTAAAACTTCCATTAACATCTAAAGAGCAACACTTGGCAAAAAGTACTAGATAAAGTTTGGTATCTAGTTCTAGTTCTTTCTGATCAACCATCTGCTATCTTTTTACATGGGTAAAGGTTCCATAAATATCTACAGCAAAACTTCACAAAAAGTACAAAATAAGGTCGGAGATCTAGTTCTAGTTCTCATCCCAATTCAAGATAGCTTGATAAATCCATTACGTTGGTCGGCAGCATAAGCTCGACAACTTAACTTTTTCCTGGCAGAAGAGAGAAGTAAGATCAGGAGAGTACCAATTTAAACAGCTTAAGGATTTATCTAGGTTTATTCTACTTCTATTTTTAAATAGGGTAATTTGGTTTAGAAATGGAGGTATTGTCAAGAGGAGTTCAACATATAGATTCATAACTACTGTTTTTGTAGAGAAGAATAACGTTGCTTTTACGAGGCTAATTGCCCTCGAAGTGATTTGGCTGGACAAGGGACTCTCTCTCTACATACACAAATAAGAGAGAGAGAAAGAGAGATTAAAATGCCATATTTCTTGGATTTACCTCAGCTTTATCATAATCATAACGAACCACAAAGATGCACCTGCAGCCTCTGATATCATGTAATCTCCTTTGGATTTCCACAACATGTGCATCAAAATATATTGCCTGATCATCGGTTTCCTGACAATCAACAATAGAGGCCAAAATTAAACATTTACAAGATCTAGAAAACACTCGGGCTACTTAGAAGTAGACCTTCAATATTAGCCATCTTGTTGCATTACCACTTATTGCCTCATATGTAGTATCACTTCCAATATTTAAAAGGTTACTTCCTCTCAGAAAGAAGAAAAATGATTCCTTGTGGTTGTGGTACAGCTTTTTCAAGAAATTTTCCAAAAATTTGTTACACAAAAGGAAAAATGAAAGTATACCTTGAAGCATAACACAAGATCTCCAACCTTGACCTTATGACACTCTGAAGGTTCTAAAGGAATAGAACGCTCACGCACTCCCCTTTTTACATTCACCCACTCATCTTCCTCATAATTGAACCCTGCAAATCTTACACGAACTTCCTGTAATATAAACCAAAATTTTGTACATAAAATTATAACAACTCGATGTCCCTTCAAGGAAAGATATTTTGCATACCAGCTATAGAGTTGTATGTGACATGTTATTGTGAAAAAAATGAGAGGTGTGAGGATGTGATATGTCCCACACAACCCGGGAGTTTCATTTGCTCCTCATCACCCTAGTGGAGTAGTGTCATGGGCCGGTCCTCAACTCAAAAGAGTAACCTATAAAGTGGAAGTACCGCACCCACTTTATAAGCCGTAAGACACCCCAATGCCTATCCGATGTAGGACTCCGTGACAAGAAGGATATAGTATTTCATTGTCACCTTTTTCTCCCCAAATCATAGCAAGCCTATCGTGTGTTTGTACTTTATTGCATGTCATGGCATCCAATTTTTCAATTTAAGACTTCTAAATTTAATCTCACCTTCGTGTTTTAGATATCATAGACCATCAACAATGGAATCACCATACTGTATGTCTTTGTAACATGATTATATACAACGGATTGTGGAGAACTAATAATCGAGGGGAAAAGATAGCATGACACCCGCTAAGCTTATAACAATACAAAAACATTTTATGTGAAGTAGGGAAGTCAGAGGTTTTTTTTGCAGTCAAAAGGGCATGAGGTTGCCGTGCATGCATGTACTCGGGCATTCTTAACTAAGGAGGTAACACACATAGGATGGAGTGGGAACTGATGAACTTGAACTTTGGTAAGAGTGGCGTAGCATAAAGAGAGGGGGTAGTGGGCCTAAGTGGTATGCTTTCGTGACAGAGGACTCTAGAGAACAGAGTCTTTGCTTATTTGAGAAGGCCAAAAACCCTTGTACAGAGGTTCATAGATTTGGTGACCAGTTAGACCTAGACCCATCATTGACCAACAAGCGCTTGATCTCGCCAGACAGTAAGCTTTGCAAATGCAACCGAGGCTGTGCCAGTGTGTCTAATGCTGATGTACCGCAACATGACATGTGTCCCAAATGATGACATACTCCCTTTGTCACTTGAGGAATTTCTCATATCCTTTGTCACTTCGTCTCTTTGAGGCTTTGCGCCCGGCAGGAAGCTGCTTGCCTTTTGAAGCAAACGAAAACATATTACACATCCTACTCAAAAGACCATGGTAATATGGGCAGGATGTCATCTGCATAGGGTGAACATCAGCTGACTTTTAATGACAAATGTGGTTATTTCCATCAGAAGACTTTAGTTGGCTAAGGAGAAAAGGTGTTGGCATACTATTTTTGGATGTGGTGGAAGAAGTCCATAGAATACTACGCCTTGATAGCAAATCCAACTAGTAGATCCAATGTGGGGTCTGGTGGGATGCAACAGCTTTAAGAGATAGCGGCAGAGGCAATCAGAAAGGAATTTTAAGGAGGTGGCCCCCCTCCCTTCTATGTCATAAAAGGGAGTGCAGATCTTTTTACAACACTTCTCCAACTTAGTGCTGCCCTTGAATCCACAAGTACAGGTTAGATTAAACCCCTAAGATAAGAGGAGGATATAAAAGCAAATTTAGTTGCAGGTAGGAGCAAGTCTAACCTGCAAAGTGTCTTATTGCTTATCCCCATTTTCAGATGAGGAGATCTAAATTCCAACATCAAGTGCAGGAATTGCTGTCGATGGGACAGAAGAGTCTCAGTCCATGTTCAAGTAGTTAGAGATGCAACAAGCAAAGATCATATTGCCTCATGCCTGCGAGTTGAATAAGCTATGACCCTCATTAGATTGATCCATAATATTCCTATGGTTACCACAAGGAATGACGTCATAGCTTCTACAAAAGTAATAACAATCAAAACTGTAGGGGGCAGATTCAAATAAAGGGGAGCACTTTGTTCGACACTGCTAGTGAAGCTTTACAACAAAGCATTTCCATTATTTTAATTATATATCCAATCACACTGCTCTCTCTTTTGGCCAGCATGTAGAATTGTCAAAGTAGGCTGAGCAGCAAAGTGAAATGGTTGTGTAATCATCAGAATCGTCTAATTATCATGATTCTAATGTTGCGATGATCCTGAACGTTAGGCAAGCATCAATATGTCAAGCGTGCATGCTCTTAACAGTTGTGTAGAAGGAGCATAATACTACTGTTAGTACTTATGATCATGTTAGTTGTTTCTCCCCCATGCTGACGTCCATGGTCAAGAAAGCTCACACCTTGTTAGTTTGTGGGAACACTAGAAAGCCCTTGTGAGTTGGACCCAATGGGAGGTGCCACTGTGCCCATCTTCATGTCAAGGTGTATTGCTCGGCTTGAATAAGTGCCAACTCTTATCAAGGGCTTACAGTGCAAGCAAACTATATACTTCTTTCTTTTTTTTCCAATAGGGAAATACATTCAAATGCAAAAAATTAAAGTTCGAATCTCAATAAACAAAGGCAGCACAATTTGAGAATGTTAAGTCTCAAATGACTTTTCCGCCCAACCAAACTTACCATGAAGAGCTCAAAACTAGCCATCAATCAAAAAGATTCAAGAAAATTTTCAAAAATCAGTTTGGATCAAACTGAATCAGCAAGTACAAAGGCAAGAAAACGTCAAAAATGAACACAAAAGTGCAAAATCATCACAGAGGAACTCAACACACTTTTTTCTTTTTCAACGAAACTTTCGATGTAGAGAAGGACTCGATACTAAATACATCACTGTGAATCCAAAGAGGCATTTATATTGAAATAGAACAAAAATCTTACAAGTTCGCCAGAACTAAGAACTCTGTAGTTAAGGAATGATGCGACATCATACCTGGAAAGCCAACAATGTTAGCTCTCAGTGTCAGTTCAATCTGGAAAGAATATTACTAAGTTCATAACAAAGATAAATTAGATGTCGATTGAATATTTATCATAATGTTCTCAATCTGTAATAAAGTTTAGAATTGCATGAAATTTCAACTCATTTCAAATTAAAGAATTGATTGCAGGATCAAACAGTGGGGGTTTTGGTAGGAGAATGGTTTTGCCTCCAGTGTGATCAATGGTAATAAAGAAAATAATAAGGTAAAAGTAAACTAAGATTGCAGTCTTTTTAAAGGTAAACATTATTCCTGAAAAATAGCTGTTGGCATACAGCACCATCAGGAATAGTAAGTCAAGCTAACACAGTCCTATGTTCCATGAGGTATAATGGAAATATATGCCTTTTAGGTACTATCAATATCTTGCTCTCTTTACACTGTATAGAAGCAAAGATGCAAAGTGCATGTACCAAATATAATTTCTCCCGATTACGAAAAAATAAATAACAACCAAATGATTAGATAATTTTTAAGGTTTCTTATATAAATATGAAAAAGGTTTTTTTTTTGTTGGGGGGGTGGGGGGGGGGGGTGTGCGCTAGACCCCTTATTCAGAACTAGATGTTATCCCAAGATGTCTCAGGGAAGCTACACTCCTTATTCAGAACTAGATGTTATCCCAAGATGTCTCAGGGAAGCACTGAATAGGAACATTGAAGGCTTCTGGTCTAATCAAACTCCTAAAAAACTATTAATGCGTTAACAGGATGTAGCCCAAGGACGGCACATTTTATTTAATCAAAGTAAATGTTGCAGCCTGATTTCCAAAGATAAAACTATTTAGGGAAACCAATATAATAACTGACTACACTTACCCAAAAAAAACAGCTGACTACTTTTTGACTTGTGAAACTGTAAATGATTATTTTATTTTTTGTTCGGGGGGAGAGGGGTTTGGGAGGAGGAGTTGGAAACTTAATTCAAAATTTTTTTTGATAGGAAACTTATATAAAAATCAATATCCATTTTAAAAATAACTTTTAATTGGCTGTTACTCTTATAACAAGTTTGGGATTGGTTTGATTCTTTCCAGCTTAACCATAATTTGGTCGGGCAAGTCCTACAGCTTCACCCCAAAATAAAAATGGAGACAGCAAAAACTGGAGGACCACCATAAAATATTTTTAATGAAATATTTGATATCATGGCTTTATGCCATAAATTTTATCTCACGTGTTATCAGAATATGATCATTTCAAATTCTATCCGAAAGGATATAGAAGTGTTTCAAATGCTGAGGAAAAAACATTGTTTGGTTTTCAAAAACACAGGATGCAGGTATAGCATTTCAACACAAACTTCAGTGTTATTTGAGTTATGAATGCTCACCAAGCACTATCCTTTGATGATTTAGCTTCAAATACCAACTCTGAAAGTTCTGAAGTCCTTTCACCTGCAGAAGGATTAATTTTGCAAATTTGTAGAATGTTATAATAGCACTCAGACATGAAGGCTTTTCAATTTCAGAACCATAAAAATATACTTCCATTGATATACAGTTGTAACATAGTATCTAAGGCTCATAAGAGAAAGCTTATAAAAGGGCTAGACATGAAGAAAGCAAAAATATTATATAAAACCATTAGCATGACTGAAAATATGTTGCAATAAGGCTTGCCCATGAATAAGCCATTTCATATGTTCACTAAGTATGAAAAAATAAAAAAAGAAAAGGAAAGGCAACGGGGTCTGAAAGTCTGAGAGGAGAAATCAGTCAACTTCTAGTTCGCAAACAGAAGGCTTAACATTCTAGGAAAACAATTGAATGCAGCGTGGAGGGGAACTGGCTGCTTCAATCTTGTGAACTAGTAAGATCAATAACAGAAACAATCACAATAGTACACAAGCTTTTTAAGTTGAATTTCCCAATCAGTGGGTAATTTCAATGGGACATCATTCAAAAAAACTAATACACTTAGTGAATCAACAGAAAAAGATTAGTAGCGCTCGAGGCAGTCTAAAACAAACTTTCATGTGGCTTTCACATGAGAAGCAAGCTCCTGATTTTTGAGAGCTGGCAGTCTAAAATAAACTTTCATGTGGCTTTCTAAAAAGTAAAAACCCATTATACATCATATATACATGAGAATCCTGTCTTAAATTCCACAAGATGCAGAGAAAAAAAGATAACCTTTCGGCTTTTGAGAGCTGGCATTTGAAGAAACCTCAAAATTTTCAGGTGCATTAGGTGAACAAGTGACTTCGGTTGCCAAGTCTTTTTGTTTATCTTGGAACCAACTTTGCACCTACAAACATAATAAGAACTAACTGAGGGTTACGAAGGGTTTAAATGAAAACATGACATATAATTTGGAAGAGAACAAAAGAAACAGAAACATGTTCCCATCTTATGGCTGATTTTCCAGTACGATGTGTTGAGCAACTGCAAAAAAGAAGATCAAGCCAAAGTAAGAAGAAGATTTATGTTTAGACAAGCGGCCTTCTGCTAAAGCACAAATTTTGTATTCGAGTCCAAAGAAATTGATTTTATTCATCAAAATCTAGAATAAGATATACCTTGAATGGAGTTTACCTAAAACTGGTGGCGAGCTCTTGATAAAACTTCTGATTCCATGATTCTTCTCCCACTTCCTTAAATAAGCTCTCCATGTCAACGATCTATTGAAGATTGCAAATATCATATTGATGTTTCAATATGATATTGAAAAAACAATAATTTGATAGTAACAAGGATAGTTGACGATCAACACAAATTAAAAACAAACCATTATCCCAACAATTTGATTTGGCTAATGGCAACACATTAGCTTGAATTCCAAATCACGGTGACAGAATCAAGGACTTGTTAATTATCAAAGGGTAGAATGAATGTGGGACATTGGTTAAGCTTTAATAAACCATAAAAAATTTATGAGTTTGCAGTCCCTTTTGTTTTCATGCACGGTATCAACTCCTCCTATCATGGACAGCAGCATCTAGGACGGAGCTAGCTACATGCCCCCCCGGCCGCCCCTCTCAATTTTTTTATATGAAAATTTATTTTATACTTTTCAGTTTTTTTTTTCAAATATGCCCTTTTAATTTATATGTTTGTCCCCTTAGGTCTAAGATATTTCAAAGTTCATTCTTATTTTAATTTCAATTTGATCCTTCAATGGGACTTCTATTGACTTTTTGGGATTTTTCTGTATAGCCTAAATTTTATTAGGGTCTCTTTCTTTAATTGAATTTTTGTTGAATTTTTAAGTTCTTTTATATCAATGAATTTGATTAACTTATCAAAAATATTATTAATCGATATTAAATTTTTATACTTCTTTAATTTTTAAATTTATGATTAAATATTTACCGAAAATTTTAACCGCCTCCCCCCCCCCCCCCCAAAAAAAAAAAAAAAAACTGCCTAGCTCCATCCCTGAGTAGGAAAAAAAAAATTCAGGAGAAAAGCAACTCAAAGTTCATGCCTTTAGTTAATAAAGGAATAAATGGGAAGCAACTTAATTTATCAATATCCATTAAAGACAATCAGTTTACCTGTATCCCTTAAAGACATACTGCAGAAGAAGGAATATGAATAGTAAGGAGATGAAGAAAACTAAAATGTGAAAGGGCATCAGTATGAGCTATGAAGTATGAACACTCAATTATATATGAACATGATCAACTGACTAAACTGTCCTCAGATGATTTAATGTAAAATAGTGCCTGCCATTTATTAAACCATCTCTTCAGAGCCATTGAGGTCATTTTAAACAATCTCTCTACTGATAAAAAGCAATTCTTAACTATTCAAGATATCTTCCAACATAAATAAATTCTCAATGGATTCCAAAAAAAAAAAAGGACTGCTGAAAGAAAAAATTAACCCAGTCTAGTTTTGTTATAATAACTAGACAATAATTATGAGCAACTAAAAGAAAGGAGGCCAAATCCAACAGCAGGACCTGAATATTCAAACTCCATGCATGCAAGAATTTTCTTAGAGACCCTTTGTGTAATTCCTCTGGAGTTCTGAATATCCAGCCGTCGATCACTAGAATACCCTCATTTTACCCAAAAAGATTAAATGTACACTGATAGAGAGCTCTCCACCATGACTAGTGATTGGACACTGATATAAATATATATATATATAGGGTAATGGTACTGTAAGGTATTATATATATATATATATAGGGTAATGGTACTGTAAGGTAGAGTGCCTATGACAATGTGTTTTAACAATTAAATGACCTAAGTACTAGAGATAAAATAATTGAGATAAATAAAAACTCAATCCCCTGATCATCTAATGGTTAAAACTCAATTCCTAAATCATCTGGTTAAAACATCTATGTCATATGCACTCTAACTTACAGTAAGATTACCCTATCCATATATATATATATATATATATATATATATACACACACACACACACATACACATACTATAACAAACACACAGAGATTAACCACCAAAACCAGAGGGTAAAATAGTTAAGTGATCACAAGACATGCAAAGCAGATGAATATTACAATCATACCACAAGAAAAGCCCACAAACATGGAAAGATAAAGCCATATTCCATCGGATAATTCAGTAATAAAGATGACATAAAGAAAAAAACGAATTATTTACCGGGAGAGATAAATAAACAGAGAGAAGTGGAAAACATAATAAAGAAAGGAATAGAATTTACTTCGGATAGGTGAAAACTCAGGAAGGACATCCCTCACTTCTGTTGGCTCAAACCCCTCCATTTTTCACAGAGAAAAGAGGGGAGGATTGGGAGTTTTCACCAGTAATGCAATGGAAAATTCTAGAGATCCGAATTTATATCTTCAAATTTCTCTTTAATCTTTAGTATTTTTATTTTCAATTTTATAAAAAGAGTAATGTTATGATTACTAATTTGTTTATTAAAAGTTGTTTATTTGTTTGACTTGACAGCGTTATTGTGATTGATGGTTTAATAGCACGTGTGATATTTGCTGATTTGACAGTGTTGTTTTATTTAAATTTAATTTTTATCATTATATTTTATAATTTCCTTTTTTTTTTTTTTTTTTTTAACTTTAGAAGTTGTTCCCTTTTCATTTTTTTTTAATCTTTTTATAAGAGACTTAAATTTTATTTTTACACTCCTAAATGCATGGTGACATTGCCTAAACCCCTCACTAAATTCTAATTCAAATCACACTAAATGTATGCCTTGTCATATTTAATATACAATTGTTAAGGTTATCACATTTTCAAAAAAATAATACAATTCTTAAATTTATGTCTCAAATAATGTGATTGTAAAGTGGTATTATATTGGTATAACATATTAATTATGTAATTTAATGTATTGTCAATATTATAGTGACATATTATTTGAAATGTAAAATTTAAAAAAATAATGTTATTGTAAGCTCGGGTGTAAAATTTGAAAAAATAATGTTTGGGAACAAAAATTTAACTCCATCTCGTTGGAAAATCACCAATCCCACTCCTAGTGGGACGTGTTTGAAAGAATATTTTTTCAACTCGTTAGGGTTTGGGTAGAAACTATATCGCCCTAATTATATAAAATAAAATAATAAATAAGTTTTGTGTTACTATAATTAATGTTTCTAGTTATATTTTTTAATCGCCTATTAAAAGTTTATACAAACTTAATAAAATTATATGTTTGAAAAAAATTATAATATCATTTTAATTCTTTATTAACATGCATATTTCTTATTCTAATACATATAATAATTTGTTTAAAATATATTAATTATAAATAATTTAATAAAATAAATAAATAAATAAATAAATTAAAAATAAATAAAAACGACTTTCTCTTACTTATCACAAGATTTAAATGAATTGGTAGGGGGAAACGGTCCTTCCCAAACCCTTCGATCTCTTACCTATGTAGGCCAAAGCCAAATCCAAGATACAAATTTTTGAATGGGCTACAAAGAGCTCAAATGTTTTGGTAGTGTAGACTCAAAAGCAGACTGACACTGGTTCCCCTTGCCCAAGATGCTAGGGCCCCAGCCCAAGTGAAGGCCCTTTCAATTTCAATAGACCGGCCATACTTAGAAACAGGATACAATTGCATCATTCAAATGTTTGTTTAGGTATTTAAATACGGTTTTTTAATTTTAAAATACAAAATATGCATTTGGTTTGTAATTAATTTTAATTTTTTATAATTTAGATTATCATATCCAAATATATTTTCATAATTTTTAAAACATTAATTACAAAATTTTTAAAAAAATTATATCTGAATCACTATCTAAGCTATCCTTTTAAACAGAGAAACCCATCAATGCCTTGAGATATTTTCCTTTTTTTTTTCTTTATTTTCTATTTTCACCTGCCTAAAAACGAAGAAGAGATAATTACATTTCTGAATAATTAAAGAGACCTTTTCGTGTTATCTAAATTTCACTAGCCTCTACTTTTTTATATTAATAATATACAAATTTTTCTTTTGTACAAAACTTTTGTCCTTGATGATGTTAAGATTTTAACCAAAAATTTTTACGACTAAAAAATATCTTTATACATTACGCTAACATTTTCTATCTTTCTTGTGATCACATAAAAAGTTTATATAATTATTAAATATCACAAAATAAATTAATATAATTATCTTTAAAAATAAAATAATAAAAAGTAATTTTTTTTTTTTTTTTTGTCTTCGACAAGTCTGATAAAAAAGAGAGGTTTTATAATTATGAAATGTCACAAAGAAAATCATTAGTAATCCTAAAAAAGTTATCTTAGGGTTGGAACCAAAGCAGACAATGATGTGACAAGTTGCCGAAGAATTGTTGAATTGCTAGTTCATGGTTGGTGTTTGTGAATTTAAAAGTACGGTATCGGTATCGTGTCAAGTTAAGTAGAGTGAAAAAATTTGAGTAATTACTCAATGGTTTTCAGAATTATTGGTCTCGATAATTTAAATGAAAGTTATATATAAAAAAAGAGTACAGTGTCATACCTGACTTTCATTTGAGCAGTTAGAAACCGATAATTTAAAAATATTGAATGTTATATGAAAAAACTCTCACCTATCAATAATGTTAAAGATTTTATTCTTTTTTTTTTATCACTTATATCCCATCTCTTTTACACTAGTAAAATTTATGAATTAAAAAAAAGTGAATAATAAATCCTACTCACATGAGACAGAACAATAAATGTACTATATATATATATATATATATATATATATATATATATATATATATATAGCATTGCTATCTCATCGGTCACCAATCAATCTCTCTTTGTTTTTGTAGGCTTGTGTGGAGCCCTGGGTCAAAATGTCAACAAATCTCAACAATCTGATTTTGAAAGACGTCTACGCTTTCCTATTCTTTGACCTTTTCACAATTTTTTTTTAATGAGCTCTTACAAGTTGCAACTACACAGCCACCACAAACCTTACCGGAATAAGTCCACTTGTGGGCCTTCCACTCTTTGATCCCCAATCTTCTCTCTCTTATTGTGATATACATATATATTGTGATACAGTCAAGATATGAAAATTACAGTCAACTTCTTTGTTAAGGGAGGAGATAAGAGCTCTCTATGCTGCACCTCCCACGATCCCACCATGGCTTGGCCAGCTCTTCATTCAAAGTTAGAACTATTACTGCGGCAACCCAAGCTAGCATGGGTTCCAATTATTCAGTCACATATGGCTAAAAAGGAATGGCAGAATTTTCAAAAAGTAGAGGACCCATGGGTTTGCCATTTGTGTTCCAATAATAAACCTTACATGTTAAAGATAAATCTCATACCCTCTCTATCCTAGTTTAAGAGTCTTTTTATTTCATTTGAGATGTCTCATTCCCATAACAAGAATATTCTTTGAAAAGTTAAAGTATATAAATTATTGCAAAATTTTTAAATTATCCCTTTTTCACTACTTTAAAGTGCATTGTATTACTCAATATAAAGAACGTTAAGTTTTATAAATTTATATTTTTATTCAAGTGTGAAAGTATTAATGTTTGTCCTCCTTAAAAAGTTAGAAATGGAATAAGGAAAGTATTTTCTTTTTGATATAGAAATGGGAAAGGGAGAATGAAATCCATCCTATCTGTGTAGAAAGTAGACACTAACATCACTAGTATATAACATCAGTCCTAAAATGAACCTTATATTCGAAACCTTACATTTGTAACATTTAATTGATTTAAGCTCAATATTAAATATGAAACTAGTAATTTACTGACAATTTTCCCTGCATCACATATACATAGTATCGATTGCTACATAAAATTGAGATTTTAGTCGAGTGGTATAAATGTATATTTTTTCATGCAATTAACTGTGAGTTCAATTATCTTCCTTGATCAGAAAAGAAGACGAAACAAAGAAGCACTAATTGCTGCATGATGGGTTGGCCAATTTCTTCTAATTGTATGTCATGCTAGCTTGTTTAAATGATGATGCAATTAGTGAGGGTCCCAGCAAAGAAAACACAAATAGCATGGCCCGAAAGCCTCATAATCATCCAGAAATTGCAATCTACCAGCAGACTTTTGGGCAATGTTAGAATCAAGTCTAGGGGACTCAGAAGGAGAAACAATAAATATTATAGTGCTGACATGAACAAGATCATGCTATCGAAAGCAATGCGCATACAAATAGAGATGAGGAGGAGGAAGGGTGGACCTATCTAACCACCCGTTTTGCATCATTTCAACCAATTAAGAAGACCCAGAGGTCATACCCGAAGACCTTGTTTGGTTATGGTGTCTATTAACTAATTCTTTACCAACTCTTAAAAGAAGACTTTGGAGGGGAATGGAAATGAAAATTAGTTTTCTTTCCCATTTTTCAGCTCTGGTGGGGCTTTGGGGGTGGGGGTCGGTGAACAAGAGCCGTACTTGCCCAAGTCACTGCTTGTCTTCATGGTCCCATTAATTGCTGTTGCATCTCTCATGGATGATATCATAACTGGGTGGCATGTCCATAACGTAAATGAGTTGAATCAAGTTGAGACGAACTAGAGTAATGAGTTGTTTAAATTTGACTCGTTAAAATAAACGAATTTTAAATTATTTTCAAGCTCAGGTTTTTAATTTCTCGAGCTGATCTACAATTAAACTACTTTATAGGCTTATCAAGTTGAGTTTGAGCCGTGCTCAATAAACTATGTCTGATTTGTTTTCTGGCGATGAATTTTATGTTCCAATTCCACTGAGAAGAGTATTGGCTTTGATGCTATACCACTACTTGCTACAACATGGTTAGATTAGATTGATTGAACAAGAATGTAACAATCAAGTTCTATCTATAATATGGACTCTACATGGAGCAATCAACATTTATGAACACTTTCTGTCAAAATTTGAATTTTAGGCATCTAAGATGTGGCAGCCATCAATGAGTGCACTTTGGCACTTCTAACACCACATTTTAGCACCCTGTAGTCAATGTTACTCCTAGTATCATTCATGCATCTCTGTCCCGAAAAATCAACGGTGAAGGGTTAGCAAATTAATTTGATATAAGACAAAGTTAGTACCATATCATTCGTACATCGTTCACACATCTTGAAAATAATAACAAATGAATAAATAATTCTGAAAAGACTGTGGTTAGAGTCACATCTTGTATAAGGTTTTCCTTTTGCCAAAAAGGAAGAAAAGAAGGCCAAGTTATAAGTCTATCATATAGTGGAATTTCTAATTATTAATATTTAATTATTTTAATAATTAATAATATTTATCAGAATCAATTAACTTGGTCATCTGGTAGATAAAATACACTCACATTGAAGAAAATTTAATTACTTTTCTCATATGTCTCAAGTTTTAACTAATGAAATTCTTGACCAATTTGATTATGTATTGTAATTTTCCTGTCTCAACAATATTTATATTACAAAAATTTGAGGATACTAGTTCAGAAATAACAAATAAAATACACACATACACACACACATACTACACATAAAATTCATTATAATAAATGTATAGGAGACCACTTAATTATTTGTGTCTAACAATAAAAAAGATATTATAAATCACATTTTTTTCACACAAATGCACCCAATCCTTTGCTTGGGTGTGGCCTGCAATGCTGACATTTGTTTTTGTCCATCTAGCTTGGCTTGCTGGTGTTGTCCTTAAAGTTGGAACTGAACATATCAAGTCATGCCAACAGTGGTAATTAAATTAAAATTTTATTTTAATTCTATAAATCATCCTTTTAACTTTGTGATTTGTTTCTTCTGTTTTAATTCCTTTGAAGTTTCATTTTATGATATAAAGGCAAAAGAAAAAATTAAAAGACAAATTATATATAAGTTCTATTGACAAAACGACCATTGTCTTGTCAGCTGACCACTGCTCGTTCTTGTTTTTTTTTTTTTTGTTCTAAAAAAGAAGAAGAAGAAGAAGAAGATAATACCACTCAGTTGTATAATTAATAAATTTGTAATTTGTTATGGAACCTAATTGTGTTTTAATATTCCTATGCCATGACCTTTCGGGTCACTTTGGTGAGCAACCGTGTTAACCTGTAATCTATTAATAATTAATGTAATTATAACCAACCAGCATATATGGAGCAGTGCTTATAAAATGTCTCTCTCACTCTCTCCCTCTCCCTCTCAACCATATAATGACACGTATCTACTTAGGAATGAGTAAAAGAGCAAAGCTATTTTCATGTAATTCTAGGACTAATAATTTGTCCGTCTTTTCCTTAAGGGACGTGTATTAGATGTTCATAAATGTGATTAGGGTGAAACTTTAAAAGTTTGATATGGAGCAAGGAAACCAACTCTGCTCTATTTACATATTACTTTTTTTTTATTTTTATTTTATTTCTATGTACATTATATTTATCAATAAATTACGCTATATAAAATTAATTTTAAGATTTCTTATATTACACTCATATTTTTTTTTGTATTAGATATTTTGATAATAAAATTTTAATTTATCTATCAAAAAAAAGTTTTAATTACTTTGAAAAAAAATATATTGGAATTGAGGACGGGACGTGGTTGAAAAATGTAGATGGAGTCAAGGTTGGAATAAACCTATAAGCGGGGCGAGGCGAGGCCGGGGGCGGATAATATAAATTGGGTTGAGGTTGGGGAAGGGAGACCCCATTACAAACTTTTCGAACTCATCTCGTTGCCATTCTTATGTAAATTAACCCAAGTAAGAGAACAAAATTTCTAAAATTCAAAACTTTAATATTTTTTTATAAAAACTATATAATAAAAAACTTATTACTTCATATTTACAAACCATGGGTTTGATCCATCTTGTCATTCTGTATCAAAATTAGCAGTAATGAGTCCCAAAAATAGACCTCCCAAAATTGTAACTACTAGTATTTTGACTTAGCATAGAACTTATGACGTTCTTATTGTTCCAAGAACTCATTAGCCACCTGTTCTATATCAATTAAATAGAAGAAAAATGTAAATAACCATAAAAAAAAAAAAAAGTATGTCAAAACATATGACTTGGTCTCCTCATATGCTAATTTATTAATAATCTATGGGATCTTAAAAAACATGGAAATAATTGGCCACCTAAGTCTTCTCATCACGACGGAATTAATCAAACTAGACTAGAGTCGAAGAAACCTACCACATTTTTAAAATAAGTTGGATTAGCCTTATGGACCTAATCAATTTGGAATCAACTAATAATAAATACTTTTTATTTAATTAGATTCACTTGTTTTCAACATAAATAAATGGATTACGAAAACAATAAATAATATAAGGAAGCTGATGATTAATTTTTGGTTGAGATGCTTCGAAATTCTGGGCTGTCATTTCCTTTTAAATAAAGCTGTTATAATATAATTTGCTTCAAGTTTCAGAATAGAAGTCCAACTAAATTATTGTAATTTATGTAACAATAGTTTGGGATTAAAACATATTTTTATGATTATTTGGGAGTGTGATCGTACGGTAAAGATGTTAGGAATAAAATTCTAATTTCTCAACTCTCGAGTTCGAGTTTCTGTTTCTTCTTTGTCAATCGTTGACAACTAGATATTAAAAGATGTGTCCGAAGAGAAAGACTTAGTCTGACAACTAGAGATTAAAAGACGTAAGTTCATCCATGATACTCCCTAATCGATCCATAAAAAAAAAAAAAGGGCAAAAACATATTTTTATGACTCACATCTTAGCATGTTAGATAATATGATATGCGTTTGAAGATTTATTGAAAACAGTATTCTTTTATCCTCAAGATTTTACCGGCTGAGCTAACTCCGAGAGTTGAGATTAAAACATTTACTTGCCTTTCTCTCTAATTATGCACAAACATCGATCCGCTTTGCAAATTTAATCTATTTTTTGAATTCACAAGTTCGAGATGACATGGAATGTTAATGTTAAAGATATAATTTGTAGACATTACCATGTACACTAATTAAGTCAGTGACATTGCATAAATGACGCCAATACGATACAGTGATAGAATGAATACGTTCATTATTCAAAAACGGAAAATACTCACTGAAGTAAAAGAATAAAATTTCTAAAATTTGAAATATAAATATTATTAATAAAAATTGAATAATGAAGATATCACTATATTTATAGAGATACAAAACTACTACTTTAACTAAAAAACCTTAATTGCTATACAAATCCTAATATGACTAGGAAACTAGAGAAATTTGAAATTAATCAAAATTTAGGCCTTTTACAATTGAGTCCATAATAAGAAACCAAATAATAAAATAATTATAAGAAGATAGCCACAAACGATATCTTAATCCGAATTTTCTAGACGGAGTAATTGACAATCTAAGATCTTTTTATAAATAATAAAAACAACTAATTAAAGACCTAAATGTTAGAGTTTAGCCAAAATAAACAGCTTCAATTATAACCATAAGGTGATGAGTTCGGTTTGTTTCATCATTTTGAATCAAATGTAAGGACCATGCATCCCAAAATTGTTTCTATTGATACTTTGATTTAAAATAAGACTTGTTACATTCTCATTATTTCAAGAATTCCTGAGTTAGTTATTATACATCAATAAGCATGAACATAACTAGATGTATAGTGATAAAAAAGAAGAAAAAGAAGAAGAAACAACATTCTATTGCCATTGCTATAATTAAAAAATTAGATATTGATGGTTGATTAGAACCTGTACAAATGAGAACAAAATGGAGAGAGTGATGTAGAACAAGTTGCTAAAATAGAATGGAGACCTTATCTTCATTCAAAATAGTGAGACGGATAATACTTATCGATTCGTCATGACCTAAGCTATTTTTCAATCAAAAAATTTTGTTTAGACTTTCAATTAGGCTTTTTTTTTTCTTCCATTTATTATAATTTTCAGATTTGTTATTACTTTGTTTAAGAAAGTCCGAATTGATATCTGTTTGCGGCTTGTGATTTTCTTGTTTGATCTAGTTTTTAATTTTCTAAAAAAGCCCTAATTTTTAGTCATTTCTTAATTATTTCTATTTTTTTTAGACTTTCTAGTTTCATAATTGTAATAGTTTTAGCATAAGAAATTAATAGATTTCTATTTAAATTAGTAATATTTTAGCTTCTAAATATAATATAAATCAGTCTCTATTATTTAACTTTTATCAATATTTCAATTTCAAAAAAAAAGAAAAGAGAGAGAACAAACAGACAAAAATAACCTATAGTAGCATTTAAGAGAAGAGTAAAACTATTCAAAAGTCTTCAATAACGGGCGTCCCATGCATGTTTCCAACAAGTGTGTTTGAAAATTGAATCAAGCTTTTGCAGGGCTCTCATGGTCATACTAACTGCAGGTTTTGGTAACTGAAACCGTGGGAGTTTTCAAATGACATTTTACAAGGGATTTTGAGAAATCTGATTAAAAATTTGAGAAATCTGATTTTTGTAATCGTCCAATTCACTAAATCCCTTCGACGATTACCTTTGTGGATTTTCCTGCGTGACATGTGACTTGCACATCAAGATATGGTAAATTGACATGTAGATGGGAGGTTTTTTTTTTTTTTTTTCATACCAGTTTCATTTAAAAGTAATCTTTTTCGTTTTCATTCCATCTCGTTAGTCATGTTTCTCATTTCCATTCCCGTCCCCTCCCTTCCTTATTAATTTTTTTTAAATAGTATACATATATATATATATATATGATAATATTTAAAATAATTTGAGAATGTTGAAAGAAATTTATATAATTTAAAATATAATAAGGTGTACTTAAACCTATCTTCTTATCAATTTTGATATGTGTATTAGATTTTGTGTGATTGTAAAAGTAGTCTATTTTTACAACTCAAATTAAAAAGTATGCAAGTTGATTGAGAATTAGAAAGATTGTTATTTTTTTTTATAAAGATAGAATTTTGTTAAGTTTATTTAAATTTTCAATGTGTATGACTAATAATTTATGAGAATTTTTGGAGCAAAAAAATTTAAAAAAAAAAAAAGAGATGATAACTTAAAAAGAAGAGAAAAGAGAAAAAGAAAAAGAAAGTAATCGTCTTTATATTATTTGAATGTTTAGAAAAAGAAAAAGAAAAAATTTATATGAAAGATTTGGATATATAGTCAATAGAAGACAAAGGAAAATTTATATGAACTATTTGGAGATTATACTCTTTTTATTTATCAACTCCGAGGAACAATAATTTATTGATTTTTAACCCATGCATTTAATAGCTTGTTTTGCATTTAAAAGAACCATTAAATATAGTTTAGCTTTTAACTCAATTTTTCTTTCTTAATCTTCTTCTTTTCTTTTCTCTGCTTCCTTAAGAATCCAAATAAGAGATTGTGTTATTTATGTACTTAAAATTCCCTTTCCCTCTTTCTAAATCATGTCATCCAAATTAATTCCCGTATTTAAGAGTATTTGGCATTTAAGAAATAATCATACTTTTTATCCCAAATTTTGATATCAAATTTAGCATCTTAGATGATTTGTCATTAGATAAATTATGGTAATTTAGATACATTATAAATATTTTTTACTTACTTCAAATTTATTTTTATGTAAAATAGAAATATTCTTTAAAACATATTTAGAAAAAATTTAATCAAAATTGAAAAAATTGCAAAAAAGAAGAAGAAAAGGAAATGGGTATTTTTGTAATTTAAAAAAAAAAAATTGGATAAAAAGAGAGGTATGTTTAATTTGTCAGTAAAAATAAGAGAAGTCAAATTTTATATGAGGTATTTTCAATTGTTAAAATACTAAGAAAAAGTCAGTCTAATTTATTCAAAAAAAAAAAATAGAACTTGATGGATAAGTTGAGTGAAAAAAAAATAAAAAATAAAAACTAAAAACCTCTAACAAACCTTACCACAACAACTGAAGCCTCTTTTACTGAGAGTACTTGATGTCGAAATCAAATATGAGAAATTTTTTCTAAATAGGTATCATAATTTTAATTTATTGCGTATATAATCATATAAATATCATATGATTATTTAGTTTTAATTAAAAAATAAAAAAATACATATACATTATTTATGTAATAAATTATAAGTAAGACATACACTAACTATTCTTAAAATATTATAGCCCTCCCCAAAGAATTTAATATTATGTTTTTTTACCGCTTTTCTTAAAATATTTTAATCCAATAAGACTTAGCTTCCAAACCTTCCTTAAATTTCAATATTTGTAATTTCCTTACCTAATGGATTGGCCACTATTGGCATCTGATCCTTTTTCCTCGATCACTACTCTCATCATTAGTATATAAATGAATAATAATTTTATTATTTCATTGAGTAATATTAAGTGTACTAAATTAATTCATTAGATGACATTAGATGAAGTTAGTTTTTATTGTGATACCTACATAAATAAAAAATAAATTTTTCATAGATTTGAAGTAAGGTATTATCATTTATAAATAACCATGAACTTCTGGGAAATGGACTCCATCTTTCCAACCCACCATCATTTCCCAACTCTCTCTCTCTCTCTCTGCACAATAAAAGAGGGATCATTTGAAGAAGGCTGGAAAGAAAATACAACAAAGTGGCACATGGAAATGCCATAACTCCATCACCCTCTCTCTCTCTCTTTTATAAATCTCAGTTCCATACTTCCATTCCTGATCTGTTATTCAAGAAAAAAGTCATCTCTTTATAGTAGAGAGAACTCATCTTCTTTCCCTATACTGTCATTCAAAGGACTGATTAGAGAAAAACCCAACCAGTTGAGTAAGAAGGGTCCTTCAGTTTTACAATGTTTTCCTTCTCTTTTCTTTGTTCTAAATTTGGTTATAGTTCTAATTATGTGTGCATGCATGTTTCATTTTCAGAGGAAGGAAAATGGAGGTAGAGAAGGTGAGGGGTTCAGGAAGGCGAACGAGTCGAGAAATGAATAGAAGCATAAGCAGAAGCATCAGCAGGGCCAGTTGGACTATGGAAGATGTGTTTGCGAGCGCCAACCATACGAGGCGGATCAGCCGTGCCGACGAAGACGAAGAAGCTCTCAGATGGGCCGCCCTGGAGAAGTTGCCAACGTACGATCGGCTGCGAACAAGTATCATGAAATCTTTTCTGGAGAATGAAAATCAAGGGAGTAATAATGATAAGGTGGTACACAAGGAAGTTGATGTGAGGAAGCTAGACATGAATGATCGGCAGCAATTTATTGATAGGATTTTCAAGGTTGCAGAGGAAGACAATGAGAAGTTCTTGAAAAAGTTTAGAAATCGAATCGATAAGTAAGTTAATGGGATTGAATTTGTCTTCTTAAATTTTCCTTTTCCTTCCTTTTTTCCTCCCTTTTCTTTTCTTCTCATCTCTCACTGTGACCAAATGGAACACAAGATTGCAAAAGAAAAGGATCATTGACTCATTGTCTTGGTAGGTGTTTGCAAGCATGGCATGCGAAGAAGTTCAATGAACCAGCAAACCTTCTTATGGTTGATATTGACACTTTTTTTTTTAAATTTCCAAGTTTGATTTGTTTTATTGAACACGATTGCACTCCTTGACCAACTAGTACCCAATTTCAGTCTGGGACCAGTCACACGAGCACAAATGCAAAGATTGATAAAACGATTTTTCAGTAATTGAGTGAGTCATATCATACTCAAAATTAGATATAGAGTCGAATTCTAGTTGATGCACAAATATGCAATTAACCCTTACAGGTCTTGAATGACTTGTGCATGCAAAACTCACCACAAAGGAGAGTTTCTTGAAGTCAGGCCTCCAAAGAGTCTCCTGTGTAGTTTGGCCTTATCTATTTTTTCATTCCTTGAATAATTCTACCATGATGTTATAATATTTCTTTCTCATCTGTGTATTGATCTCTATCATTTTTTTTCCCACAAAAAACAAACCACAAGAACCAATGAGTATTTTTCATGCAGCTGTTTTACTCTATAGGGAATCAAATTTGATGTCAAGTTCTTTCTTCTTCGCACTTTTGGAATAGTAATTAGTGACTTTTATATGATTTAAAATTAATTTGATCAAATCATTTGTCAACATCAAATAATTCAATATATCATTTAATTTTTTCTTTTTCTAATTATTTGGTTCTTGAACCCGAAAATTGAACATACCAAGCTCATGATTAAAATTCTTTTTAACACAGTTGAACTTTAGCTTTCATAACAACTGAGTTGGGTCGACTCAGCTGAGTCCAAAATCATGCAAATTTACTTGAATCCTTAACTATTGCTTAATTATTTTTGTTGTGAGTGCAGGGTTGGGATCACCCTTCCAACGGTAGAAGTTAGGTTTGAACATTTAAGCATCGAAGCTGATTGCTACATTGGCGATAGAGCTCTTCCCACCCTCCCAAACGCTGCCCGAAACATTGCCGAGTCGGCTCTGAGTCTGCTCGGGATCACATTGGCTAAGAGAACAAAACTCACCATTCTAAAAGATGCCTCTGGAATTATAAAACCATCAAGGTATATTCAAAGTCTCTGTGCAGGGAAATAAAGAAGAAATGACTTGCGAGTGACCTAATAAATGTGAAGTCTAAAAGCTGATTTGTTTGACTTGCGTTACAGGATGGCCCTTCTCCTTGGCCCACCATCCTCTGGGAAGACAACCCTATTGTTGGCGCTGGCTGGAAAGTTAGACCCGAGCTTAAAGGTTTGTTTCAAGTCCCAATGATCTCATTTGTTCAACAAGAGCAGACTTTGCTATAAAAACTGTTATAAAACTACAATCATTATATTTAACTACAAGTAAGTTATCAATAAGACATAGAAGCTTTTTTGTATAAATCTGTTCTTTGATCGGAGAAACTTATTAGTTGCTCCAGTATCATTGACCAAGTCAACAGATTTAACTAATCATAATATGTTAATAAAAGTTATTTTATGATTTTTTATAAATTTAATATATTAAATATATGATAATTTTAGGATAGAATAACTTGAAAAAATAAAAAAATTTACACGTATAATTTTTTTTCCTTTGTCGATTTTAAGGAGATAAAAAAGTTTTTTTGTCCAATTAATTAACTATGATTAGTTTGGTTTATAAAGTTAAACTTTGTATGAACTTGGTCCATGAATCAGATTAATCATCCCGATGTCATGGGAATGAGTTGTTGGATTTTAAGGACACAAGTATTTTTTTTTTTTTGGTCAGGTTATTAAATTGTGATTGGTTTAGTTTTGACATGGACTGTTTTACACAAGAATTACTTAAGATAAGATGGTGATTTTACAAGTGTACTTGGAACAGGTTAGAGGAGAAATCACATACAATGGACATAGGCTCAAGGAATTTGTACCACAAAAAACATCAGCATACATAAGCCAAAATGATGTTCATGTAGGAGAAATGACTGTGAAAGAAACCCTAGATTTCTCTGGAAGATGCCAAGGGGTTGGCTCTCGATATGGTACTTAACGAAAACTTTTTTTTATTATTAATTCTTTGTTCAATATTTTGTTTTGATTACATATATTTGTTGATTATGAAATTATAGAACTCCTAACTGAGCTTGCAAGGAGGGAGAGGGATGCTGGAATTTTCCCAGAGGCAGAGGTTGATCTTTTTATGAAGGTAAAGTATAGTGTTCCTCATACTCTCTTAACTATCTGTTGCAGTTTTTTTCACTCCCTGCATATTTTTGCAATTTTCAGGCAACTGCAATGGAAGGAGTTGAGAGCAGTCTCATAACTGACTACACTCTCAGGGTAAGTTGAGACTTTCTACACCCTCTCTCTCTCTCTCTCTCTCTCTCTCTCTCTCTCTCTCTATATATATATATATATATATATATATTTATTGAAAGGTCCATAGTTCTAATCCTTACTAACTTATTGTCATTTTATTTCATTATTCAATTTAATGTGACAATCTCTTATAAATGTTAATATTTTTTTTAAATGAACAAATTTTTTTTTTACCTGAAATTCAAAATGAATGATTAAATTTATAAAAAATAAGTCACTTCATCAGTCTCACTCAATAATTTCTACTTTACATTTTCTTTCTGGTACCAAAACTTAAGAATGAACAATAAAATATTATTGGGCACCGTCCATTTCGGATATATATATATATATGTGTGTGTGTGTGTGTGTGTGTGAGAGAGAGAGAGAGAGAGAGAGAGAGAAGAGAAGGTAGTTTATTTTGATTAATTTTTGTTGGACGTGGAGCTAGTTGAAATTCACAACGGTGTCATCATTTAAGTTCCTTTCATGACTTCAGTTTCAGATGTTGACAATTGGACACCAACTCAACTTGCTTGTTTCATTGTTATTTTTTTGAAGTTTTTTTGGGTAAAAACATCTCCCCTTACCTACTCTATGGTGCAACTACAATACATGTGTTGGCGGATAATGAGGGGGGGGGGGAGGGGGGGGGGGGAAGGTGCTAGCCTCTTTTGTTATTTTGCTTCGGTTTGGTGAACTATATTTTTTATGTATCAAATCAAATCAACTCATAACCCATTCACCCTCAAAATTATTTTTGTTCTCCAAATAAAAATTGTATAATTATCAAGCAATTAATGTGCTAATCAATCCTCATTTATGTGTTGTTAATTCATCTGAGATAGATATTGGGACTCGATGTATGCCGGGACACTATTGTTGGAGACGAAATGCAGCGAGGAATTTCTGGCGGACAGAAAAAGCGAGTAACAACAGGTTTGTTTTTTTTTTTGTGTATACTTTTTAATATAATAAATTATTTTATTAATGTCAAAATTAATCCGAACATTTAATCTACGACACTAAATACCGATGTTTCTTGTGAAACCAAAATTACCTTTTATACGATTTTATATACCATATTTTCACAAAAGTGGAACCTATTATTTCACCAACATTAGGCCAAATCAACCCACACTACACATGCATGTGCATACAATGGACTCTATTTTTCATACCCTGTCACAGCTGGCCAGCTGATTTATCAATTGGACACTTGATCACTTCAAGAATCTCAGTTGTAAACAATGGATTAACAATAAAGAATTAGTAAATGGCTTAGTTGGGAATAAATGTTTCGTGCAATAAATTACAAGATCAAATTTAAGATGAATAACTTTATAGAATAAGGTCAAAAATTAGTTCATTAACGATTTCTTAATTAGCAATTTAACCTATTTTATTAATATAAAAAAAACTTCTCTCAACTAAAAGAGAGTTTAAGAAAATTCACAACTTAAAATATGAGATTAATATGGATTAGAATAGTGTCATTATTCCCCTTCTGCAGTTGACCCAAAGAGTTTTTTTTTTTTTTTAATGGTAAGATAAAATGAGTTTGACATTGTGCTAATGAAGTGGTGATTATTTTATAAGTGCTCACGTAGAGATGACAATTTAACTTATCATTTCGAACCTGTCAAACGTGACTCCTCATAGGATGAGCTTAGGAGAAAAATATGGTCCATCGCAAGGCGGGTTTGGGGTGAAGGCACTTCATCCCACCCCACCCCGCTTATATAAAATAAAATAATTAAAAATTGTTGGACTATATACTTAATATTTATAATGATACTTTTTAACTACCTATTAAAAGTTGTACAAATTTTATAAAGCTATGCCTTAAAAAGAAAATAATGACATTTTAAATTTTTATTGACATACATATTTTTTATTTTAAGACATGTAGTGTTTTATTTGAAATGTGTTTAGTACAATAATTTAATAAAATAAATAAATAAAATTTAAAAATAAACAGAGACCTTGACCCCGCATATCACAGTATTTAAATGAGATTAGAAAGAAATTTTTTTTCATGGGGTGGAGTTGGAAAAGGGGCCTCCCTCCCCAAATCCCTCATGTTGTTATTCCTAACCTGTTCTTGGCTCTGATCTTAGTATGGGCCTCTGGCCCATGATCGATGTGATACAGGAGAGATGATTGTTGGACCAACTAAAACTCTATTTATGGATGAGATATCCACGGGCCTCGACAGCTCCACAACATTTCAGATCGTGAAGTGCCTGCAGCAGATTGTGCACCTCACCGAGGCCACCATATTGATGTCCCTCCTCCAGCCCGCTCCTGAGACGTTTGATCTCTTCGATGATATCATCCTCCTATCAGAAGGCCAGATTGTCTATCAGGGCCCACGAGAACACATACTTGAGTTCTTTGAGAGCTGTGGGTTCAAGTGTCCAGAAAGAAAGGGAACCGCTGATTTCTTGCAAGAGGTAAACACAATGGTAGGGGCGTTTTAATATGGTAGCTCGTGCCTTACCATGGCCTCAAGCCAAGGCCCGAGGCCTACTAGAATCATAACCAATCTGATCAATCTGATCTAGGATTGTGAATTGATCAGATTCGAACCAAATCATGACTGATTCGATTTGTATTTATTAAAAAAATTATTGGAACGGAATTTTTCTTGAGAATCTAAAAGTTCTTAATCCAAATATAAATTTTTATATATAAAATATTATATTATAATATATATATAATATGTAAAATTTAACACAAACTCAATTTAAAAAAGTCGTATGTTAATGTTTTATAAAATTTTAAAAAATATATTTTAATATAACATATAAAAATTAAAATATAATATATTTGATCAGATCCAATCACATGCTTACAAATCGGATTTGTTTAATCCATATCAATCCAATTCGAATCAGAATACGAAATTCAAGACCATATCATAATGTGTGTTATTGTCACAGGTCACTTCGAGGAAGGACCAAGAACAATACTGGACAGATAGAAGCAAACCCTACAGATACATACGGGTTACTGAATTCGTGAAACGATTCAAACGTTTCCATGTGGGCCTGCGGCTGGAGAATGAGCTCTCAGTCCCTTACGACAAGTCCCGAAACCACAAAGCTGCTCTGGTCTTCAAAAAATACTCAGTCCCGAAGAAGGAGCTTCTCAAGGCCTCATTTGACAAAGAATGGCTGTTGATGAAGAAAAATTCATTCTTCTATGTTTTCAAGACCGTCCAAATTATCATCGTGGCTATCATTGGTTCAACTGTGTTTCTGAGGACTAAACTGCATACTAGAAATGAAAAGATGGAGCACTTTATATTGGTGCACTTTTGTTCTGCATGATCATCAACATGTTCAATGCTTTTGCTGAAGTCTCACTCGCCATAAAAAGACTTCCGGTGTTTTACAAGCATAGAGATCTTCTCTTCCATCCAGCTTGGACTTTCACTCTCCCAACTTTCTTGCTCGGCATCCCAATATCTGTGTTTGAGTCCATTGTTTGGATGATCATGACATATTACACCATAGGATTTGCACCTGAAGCTAGCAGGTAAGCCTTTATATCAACCATACTTCCAAATATGTATTATACTATTAACTCAACTAAGCAAAGCCTTCTTCGAAGAGTCTTATTTGGGCTACTTGGTGGAGCTGAGAAAGTGTGAATCAACTCTGCAATCTCTTTCTCCCATTTTTCAGGTTCTTCAAGCAACTGCTTTTGGTATTTCTAATCCAACAAATGGCTGCTGGGATTTTTAGGCTCATTGCTGGAGTCTGTAGGACCATGATCATCTCCAACACTGGTGGAGCTCTCACTCTCCTATTAGTGTTCCTGCTCGGTGGTTTTATCCTTCCAAGAGGTTAGTGCAAGTCGAAAAGACCCATGTTTAATTGTTAAAGAAGTGGAGGAAACAAAAAAACCGAAATAGCAAGATTTATGCGATTGAGCAGTATGCCTACAACTGATGAGATGATAAAAAAAATTGAAATTCTTGAAACTGAATATTTCATATTCTCTACCTATCATAGCTGTGCCTGTGAATGGAGGGTGTAAATGTGCAGTTGAACCTTGCATTACTAAATTTCACAGAACAGTTTTCATTACCTCTGCAGGTTGTTTATCTCCTAAACAGAGTTGTTTCACTTTATGATTTTGACTTACAGAAAGTCGCTTCTTCTGTGACAGCTCAAATTCCTAAGTGGTGGAAATGGGGGTACTGGATATCGCCCTTGAGCTACGGTTTCAATGCCATAGCTGTAAATGAGATGTTTTCTCCAAGATGGATGAACAAATTGGTACGCGATTTATACTATTCTTCCATATTAACATGGTTAAGCATTTTAAATTTTCAACGAAAATAACTAAAAATATAAAATTAAATGTTTGCTTCATGCAATAAACAATGTTCTCAAGAACAATCAATTGCATTACAGGCTTCAGACAACGTTACCAGATTGGGTTTGGCAGTTTTAGAGAACTTTGATGTCTTCCCTGAAAGAGACTGGTTTTGGATTGGTGCTGCAGCTCTTCTGGGGTTTGCAGTTCTCTTCAACATTCTGTTCACCTTTGCTCTCACGTACTTAAACCGTAAGTTCTAACATTCTGTTGAACAAGGACTATGAATTTTTCTCTTCATTGTGATTAGAAATCTTTTATCTTATCTTGTTCAATATAATAGCTCTTGGAAAGCCACAAGCTATAATATCCAAAGAAGCTGCAAAGGAAATGGAAGCCAACCAAGAAGAAACTAAGGAATCACCAAGACTTAGAACAACCCGGTCCAAGAGAGATTCACTCCCTCGATCATTATCTGCTGCAGATGGAAACAATTCAAGTAAGAAGCATTAACTTGTAATACATCTTTTTTTGATAAGTATTAACTTATAATACGTAGTGATCTAGAAACAATAACTAATATGGCAATTTCAGAGTTCCTTATGTGGGATTGATATTATTTTCAGGAGAAATGGCAATCCGACGAATGAGCAGTCGATCCAATTCCAATGGGCTTAATAGAAATGAAGATTCGAGTCTTGAGGTTGCAAGTGGTGTTGCTCCCAAGAGAGGAATGGTTCTCCCTTTCACTCCTCTTGCCATGTCCTTTGACAGCATAAATTACTATGTGGATATGCCCCCTGTAAGAATCCGTTTTCCTCTTTCATTCTCATTTTTTCCTGACCTGGTGTTGCACCATCATGTAGATTATTAATGTTAGTATAGAATGATAAACTACCAATTAATCTAAAAGCTTAAGCTATTAGATAATGGACCAACAATATATATCATGCTCTCAACACTCTCCCTCACGTGTGCGATCCCAGCCTCGCATGTGGAGAGACAAAGAAACCACAAATTAACAAACACAAAGCAGAACGGAGCACAACTCTGCACAAACAAACTAAACGAATTAAATTACCAACTTATCTAAAAGCTTAAGCTATCACAGAATGAACCTATAGTATATATTAAGCTCTCAGCACGGCTTTCAAATCAAGTTTTAGAAACTAAAATCGCTAAATAAAGTTAATAATGAACTGTGTTGCTTTCAACAGGAAATGAAGGAACAAGGTGTAACAGATGACAAGCTCCAATTGCTTCGGGAAGTAACTGGTGCATTTAGGCCTGGAGTCCTAAGTGCACTAATGGGAGTCAGTGGGGCTGGAAAGACAACCTTAATGGATGTTTTAGCAGGAAGAAAAACAGGTGGTTACATCGAAGGCGATATAAGGATTTCAGGATTCCCCAAGAACCAAGAGACATTTGCAAGAATTTCAGGTTACTGTGAACAAAATGATATCCACTCACCCCAAGTCACTGTTCGAGAATCTTTGATCTACTCAGCTTTCCTTCGGCTCCCTCAAGAGGTCAACAAGGAGGCAAAGATGGTAAAAAAACTCTTAGGTTCTTGATAAATTTTTTTGAACAAACTATGAGGCTCTTTGTTTAAGTTTTAAAACATCCTTTTCTTCTGTTTTCTTTACAGATTTTTGTAGATGAGGTGATGGAGCTAGTTGAGCTAGAAAATCTCAAGGATGCTATCGTAGGACTTCCGGGAATTACGGGTTTGTCGACAGAACAAAGAAAGAGATTGACAATAGCAGTAGAGCTTGTTGCTAATCCCTCAATAATTTTCATGGACGAACCAACTTCTGGACTTGATGCAAGAGCGGCAGCCATTGTAATGAGGACTGTGAGAAACACAGTGGACACAGGAAGAACTGTTGTCTGCACAATTCATCAGCCTAGCATTGACATCTTTGAAGCATTTGATGAGGTCTGTCTCTCCCTTTCCCTCTCCCTCTCCCTCTCCCTCCACCCCCCACCCCTCCGCCGTGGGGCCATCTTTTCTCTCTCTCATTAATATATTATATTGTGCATCAGCTGCTATTAATGAAAAGAGGAGGACAAGTGATATACGCAGGACCGTTGGGCCGGAATTCTTACAAAATTATTGAATATTTCGAGGTACTTCAATTTTCCGAAAAAAAATTCTCCACTTATAAGAACTATAAAAATATCAAATTTCACCATTTATACTGTTGCAGGCTATCCCAGGAGTCCCAAAAATTAAAGAAAAATACAATCCAGCAACATGGATGCTAGAAGTGAGCTCAGTGGCAGCAGAAGCTCGACTTGGAATTGATTTTGCTGAACACTACAAATCATCAGCCCTGTACCAGTAAGTGAAATTTTAGTTCTTACAGTAACAAATGGTGATGATAATTAATACATAATGGAATTCAAGCTAATATATGTGGCTACGAGCAGACGAAACAAGGCTCTAGTGAAGGAGTTAGCTACACCTCCACCAGGGGCAAAGGATCTCTATTTCCCTTCACAGTATTCAGAGTCCTTATGGGGACAATTCAAATCTTGCCTATGGAAGCAGTGGTGGACTTATTGGAGAAGTCCTGATTATAACCTCGTTAGATATTTTTTCACCTTGGCTGCTGCTCTCATGGTCGGGACAATTTTCTGGCAGGTTGGCACTAAAAGGTCTGTGCCTACTCTTACAAAATTCAGTCTCCATATTTCAATCCATTTCAAAAAGGCTCCAATGTGATCATTTTCTAATTCCTTATTTTTATCTCCTGTGGTTCAGGGGGGGCACAAGTGATCTGACCATGATAATTGGAGCCATGTATGCTGCTGTCCTGTTTGTTGGAATTAATAATTGCTCAACAGTACAGCCATTAGTAGCCATTGAAAGAACAGTATTTTATCGAGAAAGAGCTGCTGGCATGTACTCTGCGTTACCATATGCCATGGCACAGGTGAGTGAAGGTCTATTTTAAGTTATATGGATCTTTATATGCTTGTTTGTGTTATATAAGGTTCACTTTTAATTTCTAATCAACATAGTGATGAAAAACTGCCATTCGTAAAACTTTCATTTTTTTATTTCTATCTATCTTTGAGTTCAACATTATCAAGTTGGTGAAGTAATTCCGTTTCTTAAATACAGTTTTGCCATTTCTTTCCATAATTGAAAATTTTATATGCAAACACTAGTTTTATCATATAGTCAGGTGTATAAATCTATGGTTACAAATTTAATCAATCTTATTAATAGAGTTATCGGTAATCTAACATGTAGGTAATCGTGGAAATACCATATGTGCTTGTTCAAACCGCATATTATACTCTTCTGGTGTATGCCATGGTGGGCTTTGAATGGACAGCATCTAAATTCTTCTGGTTCTTCTTCATCACCTTCTTCTCCTTTCTCTATTTCACATACTATGGAATGATGACTGTTTCTCTCACACCAAACCACCAAGTAGCGGCTATCTTTGCAGCCGCTTTCTATGCACTATTCAATCTTTTCTCCGGTTTCTTCATCCCCAAACCGGTAAGTCTATTTTTTCTCGGGCAGTTTAGTCTTCCAATACCCTTATATATTAACACAACACTGATCTTTATTGTTTTTGAAAATTCAGAGAATTCCCAAGTGGTGGATTTGGTATTACTGGATTTGCCCAGTGGCATGGACAGTTTACGGATTGATTGTGTCACAATATGGAGATGTGGAGGACCCCATCAAAGTACCCGGGATGGAAAATGAACCGTCCATTAAATGGTATGTTGAAAACCATTTCGGATATGACCCAAATTTCATGGGGCCAATTGCTGGAGGTTTGGTTGGTTTCACAGTCTTCTTTGCGTTCATGTATGCCTACTGCATTAAAACTTTGAACTTCCAACTGAGGTAGAAGAGATCTTGTTGTTTAAATGAGTTATGTAAATATACATTTGAAGTCACCTAAGATTTAAAAATGGTGGAAATTGTATAATATTTGGGCTGATATTTTAGGATAAAAAATGTTTTTGGTGCATTTAACAAGGTGAATATTTACCCTAAGAAAATTTTGGAGATGTCCTAACGAGTTTTGAGGGCTATAAAAGGGTTACCTGATCTTATTGATACAAAGGATGAGACTACTGTCTTTCTAGAACCTTGAAAGATGCATTAGGGGCAATACTTAATCAAAATGCTTTAATTTTTTTCATTGTGCTTTGGCTTTCTTTCTTCTCCTCCTGATCATATATCATATAACAAGGTAATAAAAAAATTCTGGTATATCTCTACATCAGAAGATCTTAAAATATTGAGATCAATATTAGAATCAAGGAAAAACTGGAATCCAAAGGTCTTCAAAGTAGCAATAAGCAAGAGATACCAAAAGATGGACAATGTAGACACCTCAACATGACAACATGTTCCAGTAAGTGAACAAAAATATGTCCATTTTCATCACAAATGGGTAACTAAAATTGTAAGAAAATGTCATCAATGCCAATTTCATTGAAGCTATTAGTCAGTGGTGTCTCTGCAGTTGTGCACTGCCATTGATGTTCCAAGAGATGCAGAGGAGTTATCTCAATGGATGCTCCCTCTGACAATTTTTATTGTTGTTAGTAATGAAGTCTGCAGACTTCACTTATCAAAAAAATGAAGTCTGCAGACCATTTAACAAATCTGAATAGATAATCTTTGATGTATGTTGCATATTTCAACCAAACCTTAATGTAAATTTCTGGAATTCCCCCTTAACAATTTTTATTGTTGTCAGTAACATATGTAGTTATCCCTGAAAAGAGAAATGGTGGCAATCACATTGTTTTTGGATTGGTTAGCTAGTTAAAACAGAGCTGTCTAGCTAAAATTCAAACAAATGAAGTTTGGTTGCATAAAGTGTAATTTCAAGTGATTTCATTTAATGGGTTCAGAAGGACGCGTGTATATGAAATGAGGTTCGCAATTCTAATTTGGAAGCAAAAAACCACTCAGGTTGATGGGGTTTAGGATGACTTAAAAGGGTAAAAATGACTCCAATTGAGATCCAAAACCCAAGCAACTCACCTAATTTGATCAGCAAAGCAACTCAATTCAACAGATCCTCATCCTCCCAGCTATAAGAATCCTTAAATGCCAATCTATTCAATTGGGGCAATATGTGTTACTAAATTGTATGCAATGTTGTCTTTCTTCCTACCCTTCTCAGCAATCACTCTTTTCAACCCTCATCTGTCCTTGAAGCACCTTCCTTTTCAAAAAAATTGTTCCATTGACACAAATCCTAGTTACAACTGAAAACTATTGCAACCTATTGGGCAGGCTCAGAACCAACTTGAATCCACCAAAATATTAGCAATTGTATGAGAAGCCACCATGGGTTAGGAGCAATTTTCCATACACACACACACACACACATATATATGGGACAATTTTAATCACAAAACCAATTGGTTTCATTTGCTGTATAGTCCAATACTTCCTTCAAGTATACCCAAATATTAGTGATGCTAAATCAATCATGTAAAGATCAGCAAAGCACATGAACAAAAACAAGTAGAGGATAATTAAAAAAAATGATAATAATAAAGGGATTCTAGGGCTATACCGGTGCTGTATCGATTTTCAAAGTCCACTTAAAGATCTGCCCATCATCATCAATCAGTATCAGAAATAGCTTTGACCTCTTCTTTTTTGAGATAAACAACGAATCAGGATCGTAACCTTCAATTACGTTCAAATTACTTCTAGATGCATGTAACATCAAGCATCTTGTTAAAATGCATCCAAAGCTTCATGAAAATTGAGAGTTTGTGCGTGTGGGGGGGCGGGGGGGGGGGGGGGAGGAGACTGGGGCGCCGTATTTTTCAATTTTGACTAAAATTTGTTAACTTTTTTTAAAAAAAATTATTTTATATAAAAATAAATTTAAATTAAATAACATATATTTTATTTTTATCAAGAATATTTTAGTCAATATTTAATTAAAAATTAAAAAAAGTTAAAAAGTAGTCAAAATTGATAAATTAAAATAAAATGAACTTTTTATCATTTTAAAATATATAAATTAGAAAAGAGATATACGTAATTTGTCAGTAAAAAGTATAGGTGACAGTATGACTTCAAAAAACTCAAAAAATATATTTGTAATTTAAAAATTTCAAAAAAGATTAGTAAAATTTATTTTAAAAAAATATTATCTACACTTTAAATAAAAAAAAATTAAAGTAATTAATTGAAGCTTCATTAAAATTTAGTAACAACATACAATACGTATTAAGTATAAGAATTAATGTATACAAATTAAAAATATAGGTAATAGGGATCTCATTGAAGCTTGCACTAATCTTTTTTATTTATGAATTTTGTTAAGGTGATTCGCAAAAGTCGAATTTTTGTGATTTCATTAATCTGTGTAATATATGTGTCTGAATATATATTACATGAATCAATAAAATTATAAAAATTCGACATCTGTGTAATATATGTTATCTGCTTTATTTTTTCTTTCAGAATCATAATTTATTCCTCTCAAAAACAAAAATTGACATTGAATAGGCCCACCTATTTTATTATTCTATTTATTCTATAATGCTTATTATATCTTACTTGTACATTCTTTCTGTTTCAATCCTAAGTGCATTTATTTCCAACATAAAATTCTATTTTAACTGTAGTTTTTTATGAATTAAATACATTTTAATATTCTCTAATTTACTACACATTTTAACTAAGATCCTCAATTATAAATTATTTCAAATAAGACTTTCAATTTATATTTTTGATTCAAATAAGACCTTCTATTTTAAACTGTTTCAAATAAAACCATCAATTTAAATAGATAAAAACAAATGATTTGAAGTAATTTGACTTAATTAAAACAAAAATATAAATTGAAGACTTTATTTAAAACAATTTATAATAAAGGGTCTTATTTGAAATAATTAGTAAACTAGAGAATACTAAAATGTATTTATACCTTCTTTTATCTATATATATATATATATATATATATAAACAAACTAAAAAGGAGTTGCAAACTTATTTTTGGTTAGGAATAACCAATTATAATGCTTTTATTTTCTAGTTACAATATAAAAGAATAAAAAATTACAATTCAACAACTTCAATTAAAAATTGCATGGCAACAAATCCTAGGAATCAAAATTTTCAAATTCAATCACTAAGTTACAAAATGAGAAAGTGTTAAGTACCTATTTTGTCCAACTAAATATAAAATAAACAATAAATTAGAGCAAATAAAGAAAGGAAAAAAAAGAGAGGGAATTTTGTTGATATTTTATTCTAACCCTAAGGTTTGCCATATTCACAAAGTAAAATCACAACACAATTGTCTCTTCACTCACCCTTGTAGTCTTGCCAAATGAGTATTCATGGAGAATGAATGAAGAGATTGAAAAAAAAAAAAAATTGTTGACTTTTCTCTTCTCTAGCCTTTCTCTCTTATCAAATTATGATTCACTCCCATGAACCTTTCCCAAATAGGTGATATGAGTTGGTTAAAGGCGACATAATTTGTACTAAAGTGGACACCTGGTTTATAAGTGTTCAAACTAACAGTTAGAGAAATGAGGTAGAATTTAGTAGAAGGTTAAGGAATCTTGATATTTCTAGAAGATCCAAGGTTTTTCACATATAGGTAATGTGATGAATATTCTAGAAAATCTAATATTTTAACATTCCTAGCACAAAATTGTAACTATTTTAGTACTGAATTTATGGCACAAATAATCATACTATAACTGTATGTCAAGTTTTAAAATCCTTCCGAAGACATGTCCCAAACTTTTAAACAACTATGAGATAAAATTGAAAATGTATTACTTTCTCGAGAGAAACCAAATATTAGCTTAATTAAGCTTGATATTACCATGTCATGTTTGGGAGTTAAAAATAATTCGATCATGTTTGACACGTAAAAATAAATTAAGTAACAGATAAAATCTCACTCTAAAATCATTCTACCAAGTGAAGATTCAAGATTTTATTGATAATAATCTAATGACATGTGTTAGAAATTATTTAGGGTAAGATATCTAATTGTTGATATGACATTTAAATTGAAATTGTCAATTTAACAAGAACCTTCACTTGATTAATCATAATAGTGATAAATCAAATACCTACAACAACACTACAAACAACCAAACACCCTTCCTCAATTCCTCTCACCAAATTGTGATTTGTATTCACTCCCATTTACCATACCCCCATTCTTTTTCCTAACAAATGAATCCTAACGTACAATTCAAGAAGATGACACCAAATTTCAATCCACTTGCAAGAGATGAATTATCAAAGAGAATTTTCAAATGCGTACAATCCAATCAGCACCAATTTCAATGCAGTAACAGGGGAGCTAAAATCTTGATATGGTCGGAAATTTTTTATTATTATTTTTGCTACGGTATATTTAAATTAATTAAATATATATAATATCAATAAAATATAAAAATTATATACTAATATAATAAATATTTATTAACTTTGACGCACTGTATTCAAAACTAATGAATAAAGAATTCTCAACCAAGCACAATATTCAATGCATGCAGAAATCAGTGTCGTAAGCACAGCGATATCGTCTTGTACTCTATTGCAAAGAATCTTCAACGGAGCACGATAATCAATGCCTGCAGAAATCAGCGTTTCTTGCTCATACTTTTCAAATGTGTACAGCTCACAACCATAGTCAACAGTCAAAGTTCAATTGAGGATGTTCAATTTTCCTATGTTCAACTTTTCTTTATTTAAATTATTTTCTAACGTGAAGTGAATGTCTTTCACATATTTTATTATTCGTCCAGAATTTTAGATAAAATATTTTTTTATAATTGAAAAAATAAATATTAATATTAATATTTATCAAAAATTATTATTTTAAATTAAATAATAATTTAGAGTAATTATCACACAAAATAAATTTTCAGAAAATATTTTTTAAGATAACTTGTGATTATAGATAAAAGGTGGAGTCATTTTTCGTGGTTTCTTTATCAACAATGCCCAATCTTGACCGAAATCATGACTTGTCCCTATCAAAAGTCTTTCAAAATTCTACTTTGTCCCTAACCCGTTGTGTTTGTTTCTTTCATCCATCGGTGCATCAATTTGACTTCTTCCAGGGATTGAGATCACATTGTCATAGAGCAATTGTCCCCTCTAATTTTTAATTTTATTTTTTATTTTTTAATATATCTCTTTAATTTAAGTTTTTTCCTCTTTTAGATTTAAAACTTTTCATATTTTATCTTGAAAAATTAATTTTAATTTGATTCCTTAATTAATTTTTTATTTTATTTTTTACGAGAAACAGTGCAAAATATTATTAATCAAAATAAAAATCTTACAAGCTACATCACACTGAGAAGAAGAAAAACAAAATGGAGATGATAAAGTATTCCGTATTCTAAAAACAAGAAAACCAAAGGGGTGGAGAAGCTAGCCCACAATGTAGAGACCAGAAACGTCCCGTGACTCCAATGAAAGGAAAACCAACCAAAGGAAAGCAGTCAAATACCAGCCACAGCTCAGTCGGGCAAGTTCACGAGTCGGCGAAGAAATAAACAATTCATTTTGAGAAATAAACAAGTATTCTTTAAATAAAAAACTGTTCAAATGAATACTTTAAATTTTTTAAAATTATACTAATTTCTTATAATTTTTTTTAATCAATTTTTTTCTCAAAATAACAAAATTATCAGTTTCAATTTTTTCTGCTCTTTTGATAATTTTTTTAATATTTTAAAAACCTTTTTATTTTAAATAAAAATAAATTTAAGATAAATAACTATTTGGTTTAATTAATATTTATTTGAAAATTTTAAAAAACAAATAGTCAAAATTTAAATTAAAAAAATATGAAATGAATAATTTTGTCATTTTTATAAAAAAAAATTGAGTGGATGAAGTATTTGTAGTTTGTTAAATAAAATTAAGAAAATCAGTGTAATTTTAGAAACTTCAGATAAGATTAGTGTAATTGTCAGAAATTTATCTCAAATAAAGTCAATGTAATTTATCATTTTTATTAATTGTTTAATTTGCTTTTTTATAATCTAAATCTTTTTTGAGTGTTTTTGTCTTTGATTAGCCTTTTGTCTAATTTATATATTCTTTTGTATTAACAAATTTAGTTACTTATAAAAAAATATTATCAATTAATATTAATTTTTTATATTTCTTTAATTCTTAAATTTATCATTATACATTAAATCTATCTTGTAATTATTTGTAAATGGTACTTGTAATATATATTGTAAAAAAAAAAAACACCTTTTTAGAATATAAATTAATGTATTAAAAAAAACATGAAATTAGTGCTATCCCAAGCTCTTCAAATCTTGATGATAGAACATGAAATTAGAATATTTATATATACAAGGAAAAAGAAAAAGAAAAACAGCTCTCCCAAATAATTCAACAAAAGAAAAAACTTTTATACCAAAAAAATAAGAAATTAATTGGAAGAAGTGTTTGGGAGACCTTTATTGAAGTGTTCCAAGCCGGCCAATTACAGAAATTAATAAGAAAAAATAAGAGCATCGTAATCCTGTTATTGAAGTGTTCCAAGCCGGCCAACTGCAACTTAAGCTCACATGTTTTACAATAAATTTTCTAACACTCTTTACAATAATATTAATATGCTTAAAAAAATGTATATAAAAATTGGTAAATTATTTTCTTAAAATAAATAGAAAATTTCACATAATATATACAATAATTTAATGTCAATTAATAGAAAAAAAAAAGTTTAAGAACAGGTTGGTCTCTGTAGGCTTATTGGTTGGGATGACTGGTCAAAGTCAATTTTGCTAATAAATAAATAAATAAAATAATTTAATACATGTCACTGTCTTTGCATGTTCGGGGTGATTAGGACACCTATCATCGTTAATTTCGAAGTTTTTGAAAAATTATTCATTAATGCTGCTTAGAATGTAATTTGGACTGTTATTTGATGTGTAAGTAAAATTGTCAATAAAATTCATATATTTGATTAATGTGTTAAGTAATCATTAGTCGAGGATATGCAGTCAGATCTCAGATCTTGAATGATTTTTTGAAAAATTTAAAAATTATTTATGAGTTATTCGAGTTACTAAATATTTGATACATAAATATTATTTTTATTATAAAATTTTTTTACTTGCTAACTTGATATTTAGAGTGTTAGTCAATTAAATTTCAATGTATGTGAGTGATAGTCATTTAAATATTTTAAAATCACGACTAACATCAAAAAAATTAAATTTACAAATATCCAAAAGTACAAGTAAAATTTTTTAATAAAATATTAAGACAAATAATTATTCATAAAATTATCAACAAAAAAAAAAAAAATTGCCGAAACTATGCACCCGGACCCATGAATTAGCCGCTGGAGTCATCCCAGGATTCTACTAACTACAGCAATATATAAGTTTTATATACCCAGAGCTTTTGTATTTATTCTCTACTGGTCCTCCTCCTCCTCCTCCTCTCCTCTCTCTCTCTCTCTCTCTCTCTATATATATATATATACACACACGTATATAAGCAGCAGTGAAGAATCTCTCTCTCAAACTGCAGGTACGTTTTGAAGAGCGTATAAATATAAATATAAAAAGTGAGAGGTTGAGTTATAGAGTGTGTGGTTTGAGAAGGGGAGAGAGTTGGAAGGATGAGTAGGAAGTTGGGTAGCATGGACGTGTTTGGAAGTCTTCATTCACAAGAAGATGATGATGAAGAGGCGCTGAGATGGGCTGCTATAGAGAAACTGCCAACCCTGAATAGGTTGAGAACCAGTATATTGACGTACAGTTTAGAAAGTGAAAATGAAGAGAGTAAAACACTAGTGCACAAGAAGGTCGATGTTCGGAAGCTTGACCCGACCGAGCGGCAACAATTCATTGACAGGAATTTTAAGGTTGTCGAGGAAGATAGTGAAGAGTTCTTGAGGAAGTTCAGAGATCGTATCGTTAGGTATGTCTTCCTCTTAAATGCAACCATTTCTTCTGTTACTGTAATTTCAAAGCCATGAGAAACTTCTTCTTCTTTTGGTTTTTTCCTTTTTTTTTTTTTTTAATAAAGTGATGTTATGATTATATATTTACTCATATATTACTTAATTTTCTTGTTCCTGTTCTTGTTAAAAATTTTAATGCTTTATGAAATATTTATGCTGCCATATTTTAAGAAGTAGAGTTTGATTTTTGTAAAAAATAATAATTATTTTTAAAAAGTAAAAAAAAAAAAATTGGGACAAATGAATAGATTTGAACTAAGATTTTCCATAATCAAAATTCTCACAGCAAATTAAATAATTAATTACTTTGTTAAAAGATGGACTAAAAATATATTTATATATATATATGCAAACATGGCTATATAATATATATATATGCCACTATATAATATATAATTATATATATAGGATCATTTAATATCTATTTTATCTTTGAAATTGATTTTTATAGATTTAACCAAAAATAATTTTAAGATAAGAGATAGTAATTCAACTATTTTTGACTTATTTTAAATAAAAAATAAAAGATTAGAAATATTATTTTTGTATTTATTAAAATACTTTTTTTAGTACCACAAAATGAAAGAAATTTTCTCAAACCTGAATTACACCAATCAAAGAAAATAATTTTGGTCACGAGGTAGTTTCAAAGTACTGAAAAAACAATAACGGTACCTTATAAAATTTTTGTTAGTTAAAATCAAGATTTTATTAGGAATTTGAATTTTTTTGGAAGCTTTATTAATTTACCAAAGTTTTGAAGATTTCAAATTTTATCTAACGTTATTTTATATTTTTAATTTTTAATTTAAAATAGTCTCATTCATGGTTTCTAATTTGCAGCCGAGTAATAATTACTAAAAATGATTCCCAATCAATACTAATCAAATGGATTACATTCACATTTCAAGAAAGGAGTACAGAATTTTTGAAATGAAATTCAGGCCGAATCATATTTATCTAATTCCTCCAATTTGAATTTGGGACTTCATACTTGCAAGATGCTGCAAATATTGGCTGATTTTAAATCTTGGTTTGAAAGACGAAATCAAGTTAAAAGCATTCTACAAACTGGAATCGTATCACTCTTTCTTCTTCTGTACTCTTGAGTCTGTAGTATCAATTCAATGGCGATCGGTAAATTCCTAAAACACCAAATCATCACATTGTTGTGATCATCACCATTCCCAGTATGATTATTCTGACTTCTGCATGTTATTATTGCTATTACTTTTCTTAATCCAGGGTTGGGATCGAGCTTCCGACGGTAGAAGTTAGATTTGAACATTTGCAGATTGAAGCCGATTGCTATGTTGGCACCAGAGCTCTTCCAACTCTTCTAAACACTGCGCGAAACATGGTAGAATCAGCAATTGGCTTCTTTGGCATCGCATTGGCTAAGAGAACAAAACATAAAATCCTCAGGGATGTGTCTGGGATTATCAAGCCATCAAGGTAAATCTATATATTTGGTCTTAGATGCAATTAGCCATCTCCAACGGTTGCTCAAATTCTGAGTAAAAATTTGACTAAAAGCTTAATTTGAATTTGAAGCTCTCCAATGGTCACTTAATTTTTTATTAAATCTTTTGAAAAAACTTCCACCTTGTCCCAAAAATTCCCATCATGTTCCAACCAGTTTTCAATTTTCTGTTGAACAGTGAATTGAGTCTTGCATCGATTTGGATTTGAGTTTGAGTAAAAATAGATTTAGTACAAGATTAAGTCAGGTGCATCTCCGGTGGTTACTTAAATCCAAACTCAAATTTAAATTTGAGTCAAAATCCAAAAATAAAGCTTTCTCCAACTCAAGACTTAAACCCATACCAAATTTGATTTTACTCAAACTAAAATCCAAATTTGTACCATAGTGTTCATATACTTAAATCTATAACTGTAACTTAATTTGACCAAAGATGACTTTGATTCAAATTTAAGTTTAAGTCTAAGTTTGAATCACCTATGGAGGTGCTAAGGAAGATGACTTACACTGCTTGAATTTTTTTTTTCATCTTGTTACAGGATGACCCTTTTATTAGGTCCTCCCTCATCAGGGAAAACAACCCTTCTGTTGGCACTGGCTGGAAAGTTGGACCCAAGCTTAAGGGTTAGTTCATGATTCTGTTATTCTCTCTATATGACCAGTCAAGGTATCCTGTTTCAAGGTTTCAATTTATTAGATTAGACTAACAGTTATGTTTACTAATTTATGATCTATCTAATGTTCAACAATGATACTAGTAACAAGAACAATAAGAACCTCCTTGTTGTGTGCCGTTTCATCCCACATCGGAAAGGAGTCGGGAACGCTTGTCCCTTATAAGCACAGGCCTCCCTCTCCCTTTGCATGAGGCCTTTTCCTGGGCAAAAAGCTCAGGAGGAACAAATTCGTGCGGGGCGGGGCAGGGCCAAGGCCCAGAGCCCGTAATCCCAAAGCGGACTAAAATCATAGCACGAGGGGCCACGGTGTGCAAGTCGAAAATGTGCAGCAACAGCTTGGCTGCCGTCTGTGGGAACGTTGAGCCACGTGCCTCGTTCTCACGCTCCAACCAGTTCCGACTGGGGGGAGCAGCTGTTGTGTGCCGTTTCATCCCACATCGGAAAGGAGTCGAGAACGCTTGTCGCTTATAAGCACAGGCCTCCCTCTCCCTTGCATGAGGCCTTTTCCTGGGCAAAAAGCGCAGGAGGAACAAATCCGTGCGGGGCAGGTGCGGGCCAAGGCCCAGAGCCCGTAATCCCAAAGCGGATAAATATCATGCACGAGGGGCCACGGTGTGCAAGTTGAAAATGTGCAGCATCACTCCTCTTTCTTTTTTTCCTGCGAATCAGGTGACAGGAGAAGTCACTTACAATGGGCATGGGTTAGATGAATTTGTTCCCCGGAAGACATCTGCATACATTAGCCAAAATGATGTTCACATAGGAGCATTAACTGTCAGAGAAACCCTAGATTTTTCAGCAAGGTTTCAAGGGGTCGGGCATCGATATGGTAACTAAGTCGATAACTCAAATTTATCTCTCTTGACTTACAATGATATATATCGAACTTATATTACATGATCATATACCAGATCTCCTAAAGGAACTGGCCAGAAGGGAGAAGGGGGCTGGTATATTCCCTGAGGCAGAAGTTGACCTTTTCTTGAAGGTATAGATACTAATTGACATAAAATTAAAAATTGAATTGACAAATTTTATAATGTCACTGTGAATTGCACATCTTATATTGAACTTCTTTTGGTGTTTATATTTTCTTTCCAGGCAACTGCAATGGAGGGAGCTGAGAGTAACCTCATAACTGATTACACTCTCAGGGTAAGAAACTTTCCACAGCCATGACAACGAGATCTACATGGTTGCGCTTTTGGCAAACTAACCAAGTGTTGTTTGAATATTTTTGTCAAAGTATCAAATATTATTCGTTGAATAGATATAAAAGCAAGAAATATATATGTCATACCACCATATTGTTTGCTACATTGCCACAACGAGCATGAGTGACACATAAATGGATCTTGTGTTTCATCTTATTCTGATTTAGTGCTTGATTAATGATCCTTCATCTATTTCTTTGGTACCTTCCATCAATAGATGACTAAACCTTGTGGGATGGAACAGGTATTGGGGCTCGATATATGCAAGGACACCATTGTTGGAGATCAGATGCAACGAGGAATTTCTGGCGGACAAAAGAAGCGAGTAACAACAGGTTAACTAGGTTCCTCTTAGATTTAGTTATTTTTTCCTAAAATTCTCAAACCTTTTTATTATATTGTCCCATAAACAAATTGTAGAGATTTGAAAATTTTGATTAGAGACATGTCGCATTACTCCATTTGAAATGCAAAAGCCAAAAAGTGAATCTCGAATTAGTGAGTCATCCTTGGCCAAATTTACTTTTTATTGATAAGTGTGAGAAAAATTTTCAATTGTAAGAAAGTTTTTAGAACGTAGAAAAGAGAGTGAAAGCAATATAATGACTTGATTTGGTTGATACAGGAGAGATGATCGTTGGACCCACAAAGACGCTATTTATGGATGAGATATCAACCGGTCTAGACAGCTCGACAACGTATCAGATAGTCAAGTGCATGCAGCATATCGTGCACCTAACGGAGGCAACCATCGTGATGTCCCTCCTCCAGCCGGCTCCTGAGACATTTGATCTCTTCGATGACATCATCCACCTATCGGAGGGCCAGATTGTGTATCAGGGCCCACGGGAGCAAGTACTCCAGTTCTTTGAGAGCTGTGGATTTTGCTGTCCGGAGAGAAAGGGCATCGCCGACTTCTTGCAAGAGGTAAAAATGTATTTCAATTTATAAAAAAAAAATGCCATAGCCAACTAATGAGTTGATCGATGTTGGCTTAAGAAATTAATGACTTTGAAAATGAAACTTGAGTTTGACTCATCTCTCTCGAAAGTGCAAGTTTCTACTTATGTTCATCTAGATTCAAGCTTAAACAATTATAATTCGTCATATAACCTTAGGATTTTCACTAGTTTACTTGCCTCATTTATTTTATGAACCTACCACAAGAATCACAAGTAGAGCTCAAATAGATGGCCACAAGAGCAAAGCTTGTTTTCTTAACGGTTCCTAGTCATTTAAGTGACAAAAGCTACCATTGATATGAACTTGACCAGGCCAAAAAGGTGACTGGACTTTGTTGAGCCTATGTTTAATCACCGGAATAAAGTTCACCTTGAGATTCCATAAAAAAAATATATAAATTAAAAAATTCACTTTGAGATGGAGCAGTGAGGACAGTTGCACATTTATGAAGAGAAAATCGAGCAGCCTAAAATGGCATCATTGCATACCCAGCATCAAATAAAAACAACATCCTACACAAGTGCAACTCTTTCCAGTAACTGCCATGTGTTTAGTGACTTAAGGATGGTAAATTGGAGAGAATATCTAGGCTCTCACAATAAGGATCCTAATGGACAGGTTTGGCACCTTCCAAAATTCTCACATATGTAAAACAGATGCCACATTATAGTGCAAAATCCCGGACAGAACATCTAGAAAAATGCTTTATACGTGCAATTGTTACAGGTTGTATCAAAGAAGGATCAAGAGCAATACTGGGCAGACAGAAGTAAACCCTATCGCTACATATCAGTGACAGAGTTTGCCAGCCAGTTCAAGACCTTCCATGTGGGCCTGCAGCTCGAGAATGACCTCTTAATCCCCTATGACAAGGCTAGAAGTCACAAAGCAGCTCTTGTTTTCTCAAAATACTCCATACCAAAAATGGAGCTTCTCAAAGTCTCATTCGATAAAGAATGGCTTTTGATCAAGAGAAACTCTTTCATTTACATTTTCAGAGCCATTCAGATCTTCATTGTAGCGACCATAACATCAACAGTGTTCTTGAGGACAACACTTGATATCACTTATGACGATGGAGCCCTCTACATTGGTGCAATTATATTTTCCATGATCATAAACATGTTCAATGGTTTCGCTGAGCTCTCTCTCACCATCACAAGACTTCCTGTGTTTTACAAACATAGGGATCTTCTCTTCCATCCAGCATGGGCTTTCACTCTCCCAAACTTTTTTCTCCAAATCCCAATATCGGTATTTGAGTCCATAGTTTGGACTGTCGTAATGTATTACACTGTTGGTTTCACACCAGAAGCTTCCGGGTAAGCTTGACTAAACCAGAACTTAATAATATTGTTTTTAGGAATGCTAGATACACTTGAAAAATCACTGGATGTTTGATACGTGGATCATCAAAATTCTTGTTTCAAAATTTTTTTAATTAAATTTAAAAATACCCTTTAACATGTCAGTTTGTGAACAATAATTGGTAACTCAATTATGTATACCTAGCATTTCTATTTCTATTTTTATTTTTTAATTTGTTTGCAAATTGACTAGATAATAGATTATACTTTATAAAGTTACTTGTTCCAAGATTTTGGTTTAATACATCTTTTAGGGGGGGCAATTCTTGGTTTTATGTAGAGATGCAATAAGTCATTTTTCTGCCTCTCTCTTTTTTGTGTTCAGGTTTTTCAAGCAACTATTTCTAGTATTCTTAATCCAACAAATGGCTGCTGGGTTATTTAGGCTCATTGCTGGAGTTTGTAGGATCATGATCATCGCCCAGACCGGAGGATCGCTTTCTCTGATCCTCATAATTTTGTTAGGAGGTTTCATCCTTCCACAAGGTTAGACTTTTCTCTTCAATTTTATAAACTATAATTCGTATTTAGTGGTACTACTTTGATTAAGAAGACAAAATTACACTACTTCGATTTTTAGTAATGGTATTTGTTAAAATTTCTTAATGCTTTCATAATGTTCACAGGAGGAAGAGATTTATAAATGCTCTCTGTGGTCTGCGTTTGCTCTAGTCATACTTGGAAAGAAAAAAATTCTGTTGCTCAATGAATTAATGGAAAATTTCTTCTTATGTAACAGGTCAAATCCCAAAGTGGTGGCGGTGGGCTCACTGGGTTTCGCCTCTATTTTATGGTTTTAATGCCATGTCAGTCAATGAGATGCTTTCTCCGAGGTGGATGAACAAACTGGTACGTCATTACACAATTAAGGGGACAGAGGAAAGGAAATAATAGAAGGAAACAGAGGGAAGAGTAATATATTTCAACCTGTAGATATCATTAACAAAAATAGTATAATTAAGGGAAGATGAGATGCAGGAAAATTCCAATGTGTACATTTTTTTCACAAGAGGGCAAGTCACTGAAAGATTGCAATTGCATTGCAGGCACCAGACAACGTTACGCAGTTGGGTGTGGCAGTACTAGAGGACTTCGGTGTCTTCCCAGAGAAATATTGGTACTGGATTGGAGCAGCAGCTCTTCTGGGATTCATAATTCTCTTCAACATACTATTCACCTTATCACTCATGTACCTAAATCGTAAGTCCAAAGAACCAGTTAATGTCTTACTCCAGGTTGTATTTGGTAGCGTCGCCTCTCTTAGTATTGAACCATTAAAATTTTTTTCCTCGCCTTAGCTCTTGGAAAGCCACAAGCCATTATATCCGAAGAAGTGAAGATAGAACAAGAACTTCAAAATAATTCAGGTAAGAAGCTTTACAATAATAACCCACTTAAACTCGTCAAAATTTCCAGAAAAAGAAAAAAGAGTATGGATTATATATGGATTTGGAATCTTTCAGGAGCAATGACAACTGGACGAGCAAGTAACCTGCAGCCAGATACCTATGAAGCTAGCATTAAGACAGCGCATAGGTTTGCTCCGAAGAGAGGAATGATACTAGAATTTAAACCTCTGTCCATGTCCTTTGATAGTGTAAATTACTATGTGGACATGCCGCCGGTGAGAATCAGTTCTTCTCTCAGTCTCAATTTACAATCTTCAAATTTCATTTTGTGATACATAGTCAATCAATGGTAGCTGTGTCAACCACTTATCAAGTTAGCATTTTTAAAGCACCCTATTAACTACCTGAATGACTGTCTCTGCTGGTTTTAACAGGAAATGAAAGAACAAGGGATAACAGAGAACAGGCTACAGTTGCTTCGAGATGTTACAGGGGCATTTAGGCCAGGAGTCCTTACTGCACTGATGGGAGTTAGTGGGGCCGGAAAGACGACGCTGATGGATGTACTAGCAGGAAGAAAGACAGGTGGTTACATTGAAGGTGATATTAGTATCTCTGGGTACCCAAAGAAACAAGAAACCTTTGCAAGAATTTCCGGTTACTGCGAGCAAAACGATATCCACTCTCCCCAAGTGACTGTTAAAGAATCCCTAATCTATTCAGCCTTCCTCCGGCTCCCCAAAGAAGTTGGTGACAAAGAAAAGATAGTGAGACTTACAAAAATCTTACGGCTTGTTTAAAGTTCATTTTGATGTATGATTGTCAAGTATCATCACAACACTTTGGATTTTCTTTTCAGAACTTTGTTGATGAAATAATGGAACTAGTTGAGCTCAATCCTCTCAAAGGTGCCATAGTTGGGCTTCCTGGAATCACAGGCTTGTCAACAGAACAAAGGAAGAGGTTGACAATAGCAGTGGAGCTTGTGGGTAATCCTTCAATCATATTTATGGATGAACCAACTTCAGGTCTAGATGCGAGGGCAGCAGCCATTGTTATGAGGACGGTGAGAAACACTGTTGACACTGGAAGAACTGTTGTCTGCACAATTCATCAACCTAGCGTTGATATCTTTGAATCCTTCGATGAGGTAATAGATACTCTCTCACGCACTGTCTCCCTCCCCCTCCCCCTCTCCCTCTCTCTTTCTGATGTTATTGTGCAACAGCTGCTACTGATGAAGAGAGGAGGGCAAGTTATCTACTCAGGACCATTGGGACATAATTCTCACAATGTTATTCAATATTTTGAGGTATTTCTCATCCCCCTCACCCCAACCAAAAAAACTTCTCTTGTTCCTATTGAATATAATTGGACATACTCCATTCCACCATTGTCAATTATTTCAGGCAATTCCCGGGGTCCCTAAGATTAGAGGAAATTACAACCCAGCAGCATGGATGCTAGAAGCAAGCTCTGTTGCCACTGAAGTCCGGCTTGGAATTGATTTTGCTGAACACTACAAATCATCATCTTTGTATCAGTATGTGTTAAATTAAAGTTACAAATTTATAGTAGTATTGACTGCTTTAAATATGTGTCCTCTGAGCTAACACATGATGCAATGAGCAGACAAAGCAAGGCTCTAGTAAAGGAGTTGAGCACACCACCAGAAGATGCAGAGGACCTCTATTTTCCTACACAGTACTCTCAGTCAACATGGGAGCAATTCAAATCCTGCCTTTGGAAGCAGTGGTGGACTTACTGGAGAAGTCCTGATTATAACCTTGTTCGATTCTTCTACACCTTGGCAGCTGCTCTCATGCTAGGCACAATCTTCTGGCAGGTTGGCACCAAAAGGTCAGTTACTGATTTCCAACGCCAGAAATTGAAGTTTACTCTCCTCTCTTGCTCATATGTCAATCCATGGTTAACAGAAACTTGAGACTAATGAATGTTTCGCTACTGCTTTTTTTCCTATTTGATTTTTCATGTTTCAGGGAAAACTCAATGGATTTAACTATTATCATTGGAGCCATGTACATCTCAGTCTTGTTCATTGGAATCAACAACTGCTCAACCGTACAGCCAATCGTTGCCATTGAAAGAACGGTGTTTTATCGAGAAAGAGCTGCGGGGATGTACTCTGCTTTACCATATGCCATGGCACAGGTGAGAATGGGGGTTTACCAAACAACATGACTCAATACAAGTTGTAAAAAATTCGGAACTCTGTACCCTTTCTTCATTTTCATTTAACATTTAATCTTTGGGTTGTTTTAAATGCAGGTACTTGTTGAATTACCATATGTATTTCTTCAAACGACCTACTACTCACTCATAGTGTATGCGTTGGTGTGCTTTGAATGGACGTTAGTGAAGTTTATTTGGTTCTTCTTCGTTAGTTTCTTCTCCTTCCTATACTTTACATACTATGGAATGATGATGGTTTCAATCTCACCAAATCATGAAGTAGCAGCCATCTTGGCATCCTTCTTTTATGCACTCTTCACCCTCTTCTCCGGCTTCTTTATCCCGAGACCGGTAAGTTCATTTTGAACATTAGTGCATATAAATTCTGTGTTTGACTAAGCACAATCTCGTAACGAAATTCCATTACTTCTGAATTTCAGAAAATTCCAAAGTGGTGGATATGGTACTACTGGGTTTGCCCGGAGGCCTGGACCGTGTATGGACTTATTGTGTCACAGTACGGTGACCTGGAAGACACTATCAGGGTTCCTGGAATTACTCCAGACCCCAGCATCAAATGGTATGTGGAAAATCATTTCGGGTATGACCCGGATTTCATGGGACCAGTTGCTGGAGTTCTAGTTGGTTTCTGTGTCTTCTTTGCCTTAATGTTTGCGTTGTGCATTAAGGTATTGAACTTTCAACAGAGGTAGTGTACTTCAGATTCTTGTAAATTTGTTACAAAACCATATAAGAGAGAAGTGGTAGCAATTATATTGGATTCAAAGAATAAACAACAAACTTGAAATCTTGCTATTGATTTGGACAAATGCAAATCTTAACACTCATCTAGTCCATTGGGTTCCAGCTGAATTGAGGATTTCTACCTCACAAATCCCACATTGGTGAAGGTTTTATTTGACAAAAAGAGGAGAGCTAAACTAGCTTCTTTCTTCTTACTTCTTTGCTATGGGCTTGAATTATGTTTAAGTTCAACTCAAGCTTTGAGACAAGTAACCTTCCTAACCTAAAAATTATTCAATAGTCTCAACCTCGAACTTGCATCCGAACAATTTAGCCTGCGCCCATACTCAGTTTAAATTCATATGTATGGGGCTTAGCTCGGTTTAGGCTCAATTTTGAATGAATGATGAGATTCAATCCAATTGCTATAGAGATTTTGACAGAGGACCTAGGAGTGAAGGGGTCCTTGTGAAATTTTGACCATTTATTTAAAAAAAAATAATATCAATTTGTAATTTGCAAGTTAATCAACTAATTTATATATTTGCTTTTAATAAAATCAAAACAATTAATTTTGAAACAGAATAGTTGTATATTCTTACACATATTGTAATAATTTATTTTTAAAAGAATTAAAATATACAGTCAAACTTTTTTTAATTAATATTTAATAATTTATAATAATTAATAAAATTTTAGAAAATTACATGGTTCTGCCGTGTATAATTAATATGCCTACTACTTAATAGTTAATAGTTTTTTAAAATATTTTTTATAATATTAATTATAAGAGGTGTAAAATAGTTATATTTATGCACTTATATATATATATAACATGTATTGATAACTATATAAATTATAAGCACTGAGAATACAATTTTTGTAGTTCAAAAGAATATTATGATTTTTTTTTAATAACTTAAGATGAACATCTTGTATATTTTTTTTATGAAAGATTGAAATTATAAGAAAACATAGTAATTAACAAATTTTCTATCTACCTTGTTTATTAATTATATGAGGTTTGACCATAACATCATCACATAATTTATTAATAAAAATAATAATTTTTGGACGGATAATAATTATACAAGTTTAAGAATTGAAATAAAAAAAAAATTACTTTTTATGTAAATGATCTTATCTTTTTCTTTTTAATTTATTCATTATTTAAGTTTTTTTTTACACTAAAAAAGAAGGAAGAATAAGAAAGGAAATAAAATGAAAATGTATAATCGTTTCATTAATATTTATTGATTTGAATGCAAAAAACAAAATGTGAATCTCATTATAAGGGAAAATAGAGGAGAAAAAAAGAAGGGTGAGCCGGGAATGCAGGAGGGGGTGTAGGTATAATTTAATATACAAGTACAATAATAATTTAATCATTTTTTTTAGATTCAAAATTATTTTTAACAAGAAAGTAGAATTTTTATATATTAAATATTTTTTTTAAAATTTTAAAATTTATTAAAAGCGCCTCCCTTCTTTAAAAATTAACTAAATGCCGAGTCAATGCATACTAATCCAAGTAATAAGGCTACGTTTGGTATGCAGGAATGGAGGCAGGAATGGAATGAACATTCCTGCTCCCATTCTATTTCTGCGTTTGGTATGCTTAAACATGATGGAATGACCATTCCATTCGGAATGGCTATTTCACTTAGCACATGAATAAGCATTCCTTGATAAAACGTAAGAAATGCCCATTCCATGCCTAGCAGAATGACCATCTATCTCTACAGTTCACGACTACCAGTACAGTTAATTAATAAACTTGGTGGAAGAAAAATTTATTAATTATTAAAATTAATAATTATAAATTTTCTTATACTTTTATTAATAAAAAAAATATTTTATACATGTAGATGAATTACAATATATTTAACTCTAATTTAAATAAAATTACAAATATATTTGCCAAAAATATTATAAATAGGATATATATAAATATATGTATAATTATTTTAATTTTTAAATAATTAATATTATAAAAGATATATTTTTAAAAATATTAATTATTAAGTAATATAATTATTAATTATTTATCATAAAACTAATTATATTTCTTAAAAATTTATTAATTTATAAATATTATTAATTTATTAAATATTAATTATAAGAAGTTAACTTGTACGTGAAACCAATATGACTATATAAGTTCTTTTTTTTTTTGCTAATAAAACAAATGCAGGTTGAATTAACTTTTTTTTTTTTGCCAATAAAACAAATGCAAGTTGATTTTTTTTTTCCCAATAAATTTTTTTTTGACAATAAAAAAAAATGTAGATTGAACGTATTTTTTTTCATTACTGGGTATCCAAACAAAATAATGGAATTAATTATTCTCATTCCATTCCAACAATTTGATGGTTCAAACCAAACACAGGAATGAAATTATCATTCCATTACTAGGTATTCAGCCAAACAAAAGAATGGAATAATTATTCCTATTCCATTTCTGATGCTATTCCATTCATGTCATATTCCATTCCAGCGTACCAAACGTAGCCTAATAGAACTAATTATAAGAGCCACTAATAGATTCAATTTTGTAAAAAAGATGGGATAAAAATGTATTATAATACATGGAATATTTATCTTTATTACTCCTCTCCCACAATAATTCCTAAGTGGATTGGGAAAAAATTTTGAACTAAATTAATTATAGTTTGCAAACTTGAAATTAGACAACTCTTTCACAAGGTTGGTTTTTATTAGCATGTTTCGTGAACCAGCTTTATCTAAAAATTTTGTTTCATCTTCTCACATAAAATTAGGATAATACTCAACTCTAAATTAAATAGGAGAAATATTTTTTTATCTATGTACGTGTTACAATTTTAGTTAGTCGTATATACACTCACATGTATATTAAGTGACTATTTAGTTTTAATCAAAAAACACATATGTATTGCATATGAGACAAAGTGTGGTTAAGATACGTACCCAAGTTTGGAGTTGAATATTGTCCTAAAAAATATTAGATATTTTTGAAACAATACTCTTAGGTCCCGTTTGGTACGCAAGAATGAAGGTGGGAATGGAATGAGCATTCCTGCTCCCATTTCATTCCTACGTTTGGTTAACTATTTTATACCGGAATGATCATTACTGATGGAATGACTAATCCTTCTAGACCGGGATTCACCATTCCTTCTTAAAAGAAGCGGAATGCCCATTCCATTCCCAAACTCACTCCCGATATATGCTGCGCCTCTTTCGTTCGACAAGCATTCACTGCGTCTCTTTCATTCCTGATCTCACCGATCTGCATCCCTTTCGTTCCCGATCTCTTTCGTTCCCGATCTGACCAATCTCTTTCGTTCCCGATCTCACAGATCTGGTAAGGTTAACTTTCTCTCTCGATCTTCACTGATCTCTCTCCCTCTTCAATCCTTTTCTTATTCTATTCTTCTATTCATCTCTCTGATTGATTTCCCTCAATATATAAACACCGACACCCATCTTAGACACTATGCTTTTTGATCGATCTCCTCTGCTTCTCGATATCTCTCTATTCGTCTCTTGATCACTATGCTTTTTGGTTTTTTATTTTCTGGAAGAATTTCTGGCATTTTGTTCACCTAGATCTATTTTTTTGTTGGTAGATCTGAGTTGGTTTGGCTTGGATTTATTTTCTTGTTTTGAATTGGACAGTTTGGCTTGAGAACTGATATAATTTTTTGTAGATATGCACCTGTTGTTTTTTTAAGCTAGAAATTTCTGGCATTTTGTTCACCTAGATCTATTTTTTTTGTTGGTAGATCTGAGTTGGTTTGGCTTGGATTTTGATACACCAAAAATATACTCCCAATTAGGACCTGACACGTGTCCAGCTTGAATTATATAATCTTCTCCCAATAAGAGGTTATTTCATTCCAAATACATTCAACAAATAGCCTAGGTTGTTTCTTAAGGCTACCGAGGTCACTACCAGAGTATCTCGGAATACCGATGTCGTAATAGGACAACTATTTACAAAAATTATTATGACGTATGCCGTCATGATGAATTCTGTACCGCCTGACAAGCGGTGGAGTCTAGTCCTGACTAAAGACGAAATAAGTCTTAGCCCTACATCGCTGTAAACTCAATGATGAAAAGTGACATAAAGATGTCATTGCATCCATCGCTTAGCACAAAAAACAAAACCCATTAACCTATAAATACATTGGAAAAGGTATGTATATAGGATCTGATTTTTTCCCTTAAGAAAGAAGAAGAAGATATTATTAGATCAAAGCAATTTTTCTTTACTTGATCTCATTAAACCATCGGAGCGGCTACCCACCGGAGCCATTCCCGGTGGCTTTTTGTCTCATTTCTTTGCAGGTTTATTCGCAGCGACGGTCATATCCTTGACGAGCCAAAAATAGCTGCATCAGATTTATTTTCTTGTTTTGAATGGGATACTTTGGCTTGAGAACTGATATAATTTTTTGTAGATCTGAGTTGTTTTTTTTGTAAATATGCACCTATTGGCTTGATAACAATTTACTGATTCTGCTATGTTTGATTCTGTAGTAGTCATCTGGTGTATTGCAAATTAATAGTTGGGTGTGGTATGCCATTAAAGACAGTTTCTTGTTTATGAATCCAATTATGTAGTTAGTCATTATCAAATAAAATTAGTTTGAACTTTGAAGTAGTTATTCATTATTTTAAATTGGGGTATGAAATCATGGAATTCTCAACTTTCAGGACAAAACAAACTACTGTAACTAATGGTGAGTGATAATTTATGAGATCATTGGATAAACAGATGAGTGCCTTTTAAAGGAGTGCAAATGGCATGTGCTTTGGACAGTACACAATGAATTTTGTTATTCAATGTCAATGCTCGTGAGTTTTCTTGGTGGGTGGGTCGATGGAAAATCAAGAATATGGTTTATGGTTAATCAGTTAAAGTTCCTGTTTTTCAAGGTTTTGACAGTCACTGCTTAACTAGCAACTAATTTGACCCCATGTGACAATATGAAAATGGATTGATTTCCAGCTTGTGGTCAATGCCTGGCTTGATTTCCAGCTTATGGTCTGGAGCATCCCAAGATAGGTCTCATCTTATGTTATTACATTTTCAGCTTTTGATTGCAATTGGATTGATTTTTAATCAGGAAATTTTCTAGTTAACATGTTGAAGTGGAATGACAGTTACCGATCTAGTTAACACTGTTTAAGTTGGAATGATTAGCACCATTAGTTAAGTATGATAAACATGATCTTAAACAATTATTATATTTTTATTTGCTAATAAAATAAATGCAGGTTTTATTTTTTTTTGTCAATAATTTTTTTTTTTTTACAATAAAAAAAATGTAGGTTTAACAGGAATGTAATTATCATTCCATTACTGGGTATTTAGCCAAACACTGGAATGCAATTATCATTTCAGGGTATTCAGCCAAACAAAAGAATGGAATACTGATTCCTATTCTATTCCTGTTCCATTCCATTCTTATTTTATTCCATTCCAGCGTATCAAACGTGGCCTTAACATTGAGATCAATATGCACATATGCAGAAAAAATACATTTTATAAATGTGATTACTTGATTGGGAGTACCATGTTCCAGTAGTACCCAATATTACTCATCCCCACATCACAAATATGTTAAAGAGATTTCTAGTATTGCACATTGTAGGATCTACATGAAATCTTATCGTGTCAAAAATGTAAGAAAGTCTTCATTAGGTCTGAAGTGTCACGTGTCAGCTCTTCTAATAATACTTAGACATATGTGTTATGATCTACTGAAAAAAATAAGACAAAGTCTGGAGTGTCACGCGCCAATATATTATTCTAATAATATTCAGACATATGTGCTATGGTCTGCTGAAAAAAGTAAGATATAACACACATGATTATTATTGGTTAAAAATTTTTCACCCTCTTACGTAAGTAAAATTTACTATGTACTTTTTTTAATTTAGGATACATATGGATTCCACTTATGTAAGAAAGGCGAGATAAAAGTAGTAAAAAAAAATTAAAATTCCTAACATTATTGATTCAGTTTTTTTAATTTTTTTTTTAAAGTTCAGTGGTACCGTTCCTTTACATTTTGTCCAATCTTAGTGTTTGGGGCACAAATTGTAGTTTTACCCCTTCCGTTTGTATGGTTTGGCGAGAAGAAAGGTGTCATGTGTCAAAGGGGCAATTTTTTGCCAATAAAAAAATTTTGGGCCAATAAAAAAGAAAAAAGAGAAAATATCACTTATAATTAATTAAATATTCAATTAAGATTGAGATGAAGGAATATATTGTTTCAGGATCTAGAGAAATATTACTAGATAGCATCAATAAGACACATATTTTGTTACCAAAAATGTTAACATATTGTCACACTCCCTCGAGTTAGAAGAAGGTTACGTGACACCATGTAATAGACACTTGTTAGATCATCTGTTTTTTTTTTTTTTTTGTCTACATGACATATTTACACGATTTTTTTAGAATATTCTTAAATTGTGTAGAGAGTTCTAAACTTATGTATAGACTATTCTTTAATGTAGTAGATACTTAGATATTTGTATAAGAGTTTTAAAATGATCTCTTGAAGATGTGAGAACATTTTAGATATTTACTTGTAACTCTTAGATGAAAAAGATCTAGTCATTCATTCTAAGACCTGGGTCCTATAAAAAGGCTGAGTCACTCAACTAATCAAGTATAAGCAACTTATCTTAGAAATACAACACGCATTCTCGCAAATTCTCAAGCTTTTCAAGTTTTCTAATCTTCCTCTTCTCATATTTTTCTTTCATAAAGTTTTATATTTTTTTTAGACCAAGATAAAAGAAATAAAGGTAAAAAATTACTGTTGATGTAGGCATGCTGTGATTAAAAATTTACTTGTTACTCTAACAATTATCTTTACAATAATTACAGTGCCATCATACATATCTTTTATCGTTTTAATACATAATTTCGTAACTCATTTCTTTTCTGATATTAGATTTTGAGAAAACTTGTAATAGGCCTTCCCAAAAATCGATAAATAACATGTGAACATCTTTTTTTTTTTTATACTTCTTCATAAGTTTTATTAATAAATAAATAGCTTACATTGTTAATTTATGTGACATAAAACCAAATTGATTCTATGATACGAGTTAAAATTAAATTTGAGTTAAAATTCTAAATATTTTTTTACTTAAAATTAAATTTAAATTTGTACATTACTATTTACAAATTCAAATTACTATTTAAAATCTCTAATACACGATCAAAAAAATTATTTTAATTTAAAGTGAGATTTTTTTTAAAAATTTTGAATAAATAGGTGAGCAATGGAGAATTCTATACTAAAATGAGAATTTTGCTCAAATTTTATGTAGCATCTCCATAGTATTTGATAGACTTGAGAAATAAAGGGTTAGATTGTCTAATATTCTAGACGGGTTGGATTGTCTTTGACGGGTTAAAAACGGATTGGGTTGCGTAAACCCGTCAATTTTAAGGATTGAGCGGGGTCGGAAACGGGTTGGTATAAAACCCTAAATCTAGGTTTCTCTCCCATTTCTCATTCCCCTTTCAACGCCGCCCTCGTGCTGCGCTCCCTCGGAAGCTCTCTCATTTCTTCTCTCTCATTCCGTGACTGCGCTCTCGGAAGCTCCCCGTTTGATCTGATCAGGCCGCCCTTCTCTCTCATTTCTCGATTGTCTGCTCTCGGTGATCAGCTATGGCTGAGGTAAAAGCCCATTCTTATCTCTTTTTTTTTTTTTATTATTATTCAATCCGTTGTTAGGGTTTAGCTCAAGAATGAGGCTCAAACAGGGAGATGGGATGTTTCTAAGGGTGGTTGCCGCTCTCTGTAAATCGTCAACGGAGCCGATGATTTCATCAAAAAAAATCAACAGCCCTTCAACATACCATACTATGACTTCTTTTTCCCGAGGTTTTAGTGTGTGTGTGTGTGTGTATATATATATATATATATACACACACACACACCCATTTGTGTGCGTGAGTGAGGATTGGATCCATTTACTGATCGTTTACTAATCTGAGCTTCACCCCATTAATTGTTTTTATTTTTTTTACTTTGGGTAGATACATATTTTAAATTACCATTAATAATGAGCCCAAATTTCTCTGGGTTTATGCTCTTTATGTCTTGTATGCGAGTCTCGTGAGAGACCTCCATTTCCCATGACTTTACAGCATTCTGTACTGATCTGATTTCATCTTTTCTTTCTTTCTATTTTCTTTTTTATTTTTGTTGCTATATATGATAATTTACATATACTATTCAAACTTCGGTTATTTTTATTTAAATGTAGATATGTTGTTTCGAATCTGATTAAATTGACATTTTTTATTCTTTTAAATGAAGCAATTAAGGAATACTATGTATTTTCCAATCTGGTTCTGAAATTGATGTTTTACCAATCATTGTAGGTCCTTGCACTTGTATACTATTCTATATCCTACTTTCCTGGTGGATCCATGGGGCTGAAGTTCATTTCATCTTCTCTTACCTCTTCATTGGCATGGAATTGAAGAAATGGGAATACTGAAAGCCTTGATTTAGGTGGAGTTATTGTGGTTATGTTGTGAGATTTTGTGTATGACGTTACCTTTTTAACTTGCAAGTTTATATCATTCTGAATTTGTCCATGTATTTAATTAATAACTTTAATATACTGAAATGTGTACGCCCCTGCATAAGATGTAGCCTCAAAACTTCAATAGAGATGTTTGTGGATGATTCTGCATTTCCTTTGGAACATTTGTGTTGGTTACTGCATATATTTCTCTGCGGTTGGGATTTTTTTTATGTTGGCTTCCCAGATGACACTAAAGGAGTATGATTAAATGCATAGATTTGCATCTGTTTAGTCATTCTCAAATTTGAGGTAATTCGAGGAACATAAATTGATAGCAGTTTTTGTGCGGACTATAGTGTAATCAACAAAGAATTGTGCTCTCAAGGCTATAAAATTTATCTGAGTGTACAAACAGGAAAAAGCAGAACTCTTTAATTGGGGAAGCATGTTTATCAAGAGTTGTCAACAAAAAGCGGGCTGACCCGCCCAGTCAGAGTTTGACCCGACCCGTAATAGGACCCGTTTAGTTGCAGGGTTACATTTGGGTCTGACCCGTAATGAATAACAAGTGATTCAAATATATTCATTGAATAGATATAAAAGCAAGAAAACATATATATGTGTCATACCACCATATTGTTTGCTACATTGCCACAACGAGCACGAGTGACACATAAATGGATCTTGTGTTTCATCTTATTCTGATTTAGTGCTTGATTAATGATGCTTCATCTATTTCTTTGGTACCTTCCATGAATAGATGACTAAACCTTGTGGGATGGAACAGGTATTGGGGCTCGATATATGCAAGGACACCATTGTTGGAGATCAGATGCAACGAGGAATTTTTGGCGGACAAAAGAAGCGAGTAACAACAGGTTAACTAGGTTCCTCTTAGATTTAGTTATTTTTTCCTAAAATTCTCAAACCTTTTTATTATCTTGTCCCATAAATTATAGAGATTTGAAAATTTTGATTAGAGAGATGTCGCATTACTCCATTTGAAAATGCAGAAGCCAAAAAGTGAATCTCTAATTAGTGAGTCATCCTTGATAAGTGTGAGAAAAATTTTCACTTGTAAGAAAGTTTTTAGAACGTAGAAAAGAGAGTGAAAGCAATATAATGACTTGATTTGGTTGATACAGGAGAGATGATCGTTGGACCCACAAAGACACTATTTATGGACGAGATATCAACCGGTCTAGACAGCTCGACAACGTATCAGATAGTCAAGTGCATGCAGCATATTGTACACCTAACCGAGGCAACCATCGTGATGTCCCTCCTCCAGCCGGCTCTTGAGACATTTGATCTCTTCGATGACCTCATCCACCTATCGGAGGGCCAGATTGTGTATCAGGGCCCAGCGGGAGCAAGTACTCCAGTTCTTTGAGAGCTGTGGATTTTGCTGTCCCGAGAGAAAGGGCATCGCAGACTTCTTGCAAGAGGTAAAAATGTATTTCAATTTATAAAAAAATATGCCATAGCCAACTAATGAGTTGATCGATGTTAGCTTAAGAAATTAATGACTTTGAAAATGAAACTTGAGTTTGACTCGTCTCTCTCAAAAGTGCAAGCTTCTACTTATGTTCATCTAGATTCAAGCTTAAACAATTATAATTCGTCATATAACCTTAGGATGTTCACTAGTTTACTTGCCTCATTTATTTTATGAACCTGCCACAAGAATCACAACTAGAGCTCAAATAGATGGCCACAAGAGGAAAGCTTGTTTTCTTTACTGTTCCTAGTCATTTAAGTGACAAAAGCTACCATTGATATGAACTTGACCAGGCCAAAAAGGTGACCGGACTTTGTTGAGCCTATGTTTAATCACCGGAATAAAGTTCACCTTGAGATTCCATCAAAAAAATTTATAAATTAAAAAATTCACTTCGAGATGGAGCAATGAGGACAGTTGCACATTTATGAAGAGAAAATCTAGCAGCCTAAAATGGCATCACTGCATACCCAGCATCAAATAAAAACATCATCCTACACAAGTGCAACTCTTTCCAGTAACTGCCATGTGTTTAGTGACTTAAGGATGGTAAATTGGAGAGACTATCTAGGCTGTCACAATAAGGATCCTAATGGACAGGTTTGGCACGTTTCAAAATTCTCACATATGTAAAACTGATGCCACATTATCGTGCAAAATCCCGGACAGAACATCTAGAAAAATGCTTTATATGTGCAATTGTTACAGGTTGTATCAAAGAAGGATGGAGAATGACCTCTTAATCCCCTATGACAAGGCTAGAAGTCACAAAGCAGCTCTTGTTTTCTCAAAATACTCCATAACAAAAATGGAGCTTCTTACCAAAAATGGAGCTTCTCAAAGTCTCATTTGATAAAGAATGGCTTTTGATCAAGAGAAACTCTTTCATTTACATTTTCAGAGCCATTCAGATCTTCATTGTGGCGACCATAACATCAACAGTGTTCTTGAGGACAACACTTGATGTCACTTATGACGATGGAGCCCTCTACATTGGTGCAGTTATATTTTCCATGGTCATAAACATGTTCAATGGTTTCGCTGAGCTCTCTCTCACCATCACAAGACTTCCTGTGTTTTACAAGCATAGGGATCTTCTCTTCCATCTAGCATGGGCTTTCACTCTCCCAAACTTTTTTCTCCAAATCCCAATATCAGTATTTAAGTCCATAGTTTGGACTATTGTAATGTATTACACTGTTGGTTTCACACCAGAAGCTTCCGGGTAAGCTTGACTAAACCAAAATTTAATAATATTATTTTTAGGAATGCTGGATACACTTGAAAAATCACTGGATGTTTGATACGTGGATCATCAAAATTCTTGTTTCAAAATTTTTTTAATTAAATTTAAAAATTACCCTTTAACATGTCAGTTTATGAACAATAATTGGTAACTAAATTAGGTATACCAAGCATTTCTATTTCTATTTTAATTTTTTAATTTGTTTGCAAATTGACTAGATAAGAGATTATACCTTATAAAGTTACTTGTTCCAAGATTTTGGTTTTATACATCTTTTAGGGGCAATTCTTGGTTTTATGTAGAGATGCGATAAGTCATTTTTCTGCCTCTCTCTTTTTTGTGTTCAGGTTTTTCAAGCAACTACTTCTAGTATTCTTAATCCAACAAATTGGCTGCTGGGTTATTTAGGCTCATTGCTGGAGTTTGTAGGATCATGATCATTGCCCAGACTGGAGGGTCGCTCTCTGTGATCCTCATAATTTTGTTAGGAGGTTTCATCCTTCCACAAGGTTAGACTTTTCTCTTCAATTTTATAAACTATAATTCGTATTTAGTGGTACTACTTTGATTAAGAAGACAAAATTACACTACTTCGATTTTTAGTAATGGTATTTGTTAAAATTTCTTAATGCTTTCTTAATGTTCACAGGAGGAAGAGATTTATAAAATGCTCTCTGTGGTCTGCGTTCGCTCTAGTCATACTTGGAAAGAAAAAAATTCTGTTGCTCAATGAATTAATGGAAAATTGCTTCTTATGTAACAGGTCAAATCCCAAAGTGGTGGCAGTGGGCTCAATGGGTTTCACCTCTATTTTATGGCTTTAATGCCATGTCAGTCAATGAGATGCTTTCTTGAACAAACTGGTAGGTCATTACACAATTAAGGGGACAGAGGAAAGGAAATAATAGAAGGAAACAGAGGGAAGAGTAATATATTTCAACCTGTAGATATCATTAACAAAAATAGTATAATTAAGGGAAGCTGAGATGCAGGAAAATTCCAATGTGTACATTTTTTTCACAAGAGGGCAAGTCACTAAAAGATTGCAATTGCATTGCAGGCACCAGACAACGTTACGCAGTTGGGTGTGGCAGTACTAGAGGACTTCTTCGGTGTCTTCCCAGAGAAATATTGGTATTGGATTGGAGCAGCAGCTCTTCTGGGATTCATATTTCTCTTCAACATACTATTCACCTTATCACTCATGTACCTAAATCGTAAGTCCAAAGCACCAGTTAATGTCTTACTCCAGGTTGTATTTGGTACCGTTGCCTCTCTTAGCATTGAACCATTAAATTTTTTGTCCTCGCCATAGCTCTTGGAAAGCCACAAGCTATTATATCCGAAGAAGCTGCAAATGAGGTGGCATCAATCCATGAAGATGTGAAGATAGAACAAGAACTTCAAAATAATTCAGGTGAGAAGCTTTACAATAATAACCCACTTAAACTCGTCAAAATTTATGGAAAAAGAAAAAAGAGTATGGATTATACATGGATTTTGAATCTTTCAGGAGCAATGACAACTGGACGAGCAAGAAACCTGCAGCCAGATACCTACGAAGCTAGCATTGAGACAGCGCATAGGTTTGCTCCGAAGAGAGGAATGATACTAGAATTTAAACCTCTATCCATGTCCTTTGATAGTGTAAATTACTATGTGGACATGCCACCAGTGAGAATCAGTTCTTCTCTCGGTCACAATTTACAATCTTCAAATTTCATTTTGTGATACATAGTCAATCAATGGTATCTGTGTCAACCACTTATCAAGATAGAATTTTTAAAGCACCCTATTAACTACCTGAATGACTGTCTCTGCTGGTTTTAACAGGAAATGAAAGAACAAGGGATAAGGGAGAACAGGCTACAGTTGCTTCGAGATGTTACAGGGGCATTTAGGCCAGCAGTCCTTACTGCACTGATGGGAGTTAGTGGGGCCGGAAAGACGACGCTGATGGATGTACTAGCAGGAAGAAAGACAGGTGGTTACATTGAAGGTGATATTAGAATCTCCGGGTACCCAAAGAAACAAGAAACCTTTGCAAGAATTTCCGGTTACTGCGGGCAAAACGATATCCACTCTCCCCAAGTGACCGTTAAAGAATCCCTAATCTATTCAGCCTTCCTCCGGCTCCCCAAAGAAGTTGGTGACGAAGAAAAGATAGTGAGACTTACAAAAATCTTACGGCTTGTTTAATGTTCATTTTGATGTATGAATGTCAAGTATCATCACAACACTTTGGATTTTCTTTTCAGAACTTTGTTGATGAAGTAATGGAACTAGTTGAGCTCAATCCTCTCAAAGGTGCCATAGTTGGGCTTCCTGGAATCACAGGCTTGTCAACAGAACAAAGGAAGAGGTTGACAATAGCAGTGGAGCTTGTGGGTAATCCTTCAATCATATTTATGGATGAACCAACTTCAGGTCTAGATGCGAGGGCAGCAGCCATTGTTATGAGGACGGCGAGAAACACTGTCGACACTGGAAGAACTGTTGTCTGCACAATTCATCAACCTAGCATTGATATCTTTGAATCCTTTGATGAGGTAATAGATACTTTCTCATGCACTGTCTCCCTCCCCCTCTCCCTCTCTCTTTCTGATGTTATTGTGCAACAGCTGCTACTGATGAAAAGAGGAGGGGAAGTTATCTACTCCGGACCATTGGGACATAATTCTCACAATGTTATTCAATATTTTGAGGTATTTCTCCTTTCTATTTACTTTGCCTAATTCGTGTTTATTATGATATATATATATATATATACACGTGTATATATTAAGAGAGAGAAACATATTAGAGAGAAAATAAGATTGTAAATTAAAATATAGGATTAATAAAGTAATTTTATTAGATTTGTTAATAATGTTAAGAGACTCTCTAAAGAGGTTAGTATATGTTTTCTATACGTCTGTGCTCAAGAAATGAATTGATAGATATAAAAACGTATATATTTAATTACAAGATAAATAATAATCTCAAAAAAACGTATATATAGTTCAAATAATACCAACGAACGTAAGTCTGTAAAATATTTACATGTAAAATATTACCAAAACTTGTAATAATTAGTTGGTTTCTTGTCATTTTCTAGAAGTCGATTAATTTCATAAAAATTTTACTCTCGCTCCTCCTTAGCTGCCACAGCCAACTTGTCAGCAACCCTGTTTAACTCTCTCGGAGTGTATTCGTATGTATAATTGTCAAAGTTCATTGAAAGACATTTCATCAAACGACTGTGAAAAAAAATCAATGATTAATCAAACAAAAATTAAATAAAGATGAAACAATAAAATAATATGACTATTACCTATAAAGATGAAAATCGGTGTCAGAAACACCATTAAATCCGTTCATAAGATTTGTGATTTTTTTACAATCACTCAAAATTCGAACATATCTCACATTTCTTGATTTCGTTCAGACAGTTCCATAAATGCTTCAGCCGATTGTGGATCAAAAATGGAATAAAAAATGGGATCATTTTTATCAAGAGATAGTGTTGCGTAATCTTTCACAACTTCATCGGTTGTTCTCCATACCACCCCACCCCACATCTATTGCGCCATGAAAAGATGCATCAACATTTAATACATCTCAATTGACAGTTGAAAAACAGCTCAAATGTCGTGAAATGGATGACAAACTATATTCACAACCCGGAATAACCTATATTCATGTAATATTAATATATGCTTAAAAGATTTGACCAACAATAACTAAAAAAAATTATTTGAAAAAATGAATAAAAAATTAGATAACCCATCTTTATGCGATTATGGATTTCTTTTAAGAAATTTTCTAGGCAAGCAGATGGTGTTCTCATGAAAGCTTCTATATACTCCCTTTCAGTAATCTCATGTGCCCGTACCCAACTGATCCGGAAATAATCTTGACACGTGAGGCTCGTGACAATCTTTATAACATCGATGAATTTCACTTACGCCATGCAATAAATAGATTTATTCCATAAGATCTTAATAGTTTGAATTCAACTCTACCAAATATCAGTTTTATTTTAACACGAAGGTTTCATACTTTTGATTTAATCAAAATTTATCATAATTTTTTCAATAAGTAACGAAATTTATCATAGTTTTAGATACTTTTTTCAAAAAAAAAAACAAAAAAATTTCGTAACAAAACTAAAACACAAATATAATAACTACCAAATATTGTAATATATAAGTTATATTACTGTGTATGAAGATCTAGTTTTGAATCAAGAATAGAGATTATCCGCTTTATCCAAGGATTCGAACCTGGATCTTCACACACAATAATATAACTTGTATATTATAATATTTGACTGTTATTATATTTGTATTTTAGTTTTGTTGGGAAGTTTTTTTGTTTTCGTTTTTAAAAAAAGCATCTAAAACTATGATAAATTTTGTTACTTATAGAAAAACTATGATAAATTTTGGTTAAGTCAAAATTATAAAACCTTTGTGTTAAAATGAAATTGATATTTCGTACAATTGAATTCAAACTGTTGGGATCTTATGAAATGAATCTATTTATTGCATGGCGTAAGTGAAATTCATCGGTGTTATAAAGAATGTCATGAGCCTCACGTGTCAAAATTATTTCCGGATCGTTGGGTACGGTCACATGAGATTACTGAAAGGGAGTATATAGAAGCTTTCACGAGGACACTATCTGGTTGCCTAGAAAATTTCTTAAAAGAAATCCATAATCGCATAAAGGTGGGTTATCTGATTTTTATTCATTTTTTCAAATATTTTTTTTAGTTATTGTTGGTCAAATTTTTTAAGCATATATTAATATTACATGAATATAGGTTATTCTGGGTTTGTGAATATAGTTCGTCATCCATTTCACGACATTTGAACTGTTTTTCAACTGCCAATTGGGATGTATTAAATGTTGATGCATCTTTTCATGGTGCAATAGATGTGGGGGTGGGTGGTATGGAGAACAATCGATGAAGTTGTGAAAGATTACGCAACACTATCTCTCGGTAGAAATGACCTCATTTTTTATCCCATTTTTGATTCGCAATCGGCTGAACCATTCATGGAGCTGTCTGAGCGAAGTCAAGAAATGTGAGATATGCTCGAATGTTGAGTGATTGTAAAAAAATCACAAATCTTATGAATGGATTCAATGGTGTTTCTAACACCGATTTTCATCTTTATAGGTAATAGTCGGATTATTTTATTGTTTTATCTTTATTTAATTTTTGTTTGATTAATCATTGATTTTTTTTTCATAGTCGTTTGACGACATGTCTTTCGATGAGTTTTGACAACTATACATACGAATACATTCCGAAGGAGTTAAACAAGGTTGCTGACAAGTTGGCCGTGGCGGCTAGGAAGGGGCGAAAGTAAAATTTTTATGAAATTAATCGACTTCTAGAAAATGACAAGAAACCAACTAATTATTACAAGTTTTGGTGATATCTTATATGTAAATATTTTACAAACTTGCGTTCGTTGGTATTATTTGAACTATATATACGTTTTTTGAGATTATTATTTATCTTGTAATTAAATATATATGTTTTTATATCTATCCATTCTTTCCTGCGCATTGACGTATAGAAAACATATATATCTTTGTGATGAACTCTTGAAAAATATGTATGCAAATTTATACATCTTTCTGATAATAAACACATCAGCTTTGAATTTACAATTTTAAAATGTTTCTAGCAGCTTATTCTTACCATTTCACTCTTTTGAAACCGTCTATTTTCATCCTGCAATCTATATGCCGACGAATACCGAGTACTAAGATCTCCAATTGTAATTACAACTCTAGATTTAAATCTATTAAATTTTGCAAAAACTCTCAAATTAATTGATGAAATCTATGCCTGTCAACAATCGCCGATTCATCAAACCTCATAATCCATCACCAAACCTTCATTTTCATCACCTTCTACCTCTCTCTAAATTACAGGGTCACATGTATGCATTATATGCAGATTGTTAATATGTAGATTGGTAAATTATACTGACTTCGATTTGTTAATATTACACGTGGGCTCGTGAGCTTTTAAAAATTATACTAACCTCTTTAGAGTCTCTTAACATCATTAACAAATCTAATAAAATTACTTTGTTACTCCTATAATTTAATTTAAAATCTTATTTTCTCTCTAATATGTCTCTCTCTTAATATGTACACGTGTGTGTATATATATATATATACATATCTCATAATAAACACGCATTGGGCAGAGTAAATAGAAAAGAGGAATTACTGCAAACTCAATCCCATATTAAGTGTTATACTTTTGTATGTACATTACGGACCTTATTCCTAAGATTATGACTCTATCGGAGATGAAGATGGTAAAACTCATTGAAGATTTTTCAATTATACGAATAAAAAAAGGTGATGTAAGACAAATATGATATCCTAAAAATAAGAAACGTTATTTTAGAGTTGTATTATGATTGTTTAATTTTTAATTTTAATTTATTCTTAATTTATTTAGTTTCCCTATTTTATTAGATAGTACTTGAATCAAAAACGTAGAAGGAGAATTCAACGCGTTGAATTCTTTATAAAACAAGTAACATGGGAGACTCCTCACCCAAACAAAAGAAATAATTATTTAAAATTCGTAATTATTTATTATTGATAAAAAAATATAACCATAATGACATATTACATCATATTTATAGTGGTAGAATACTCCAATTTTGACTAGGAAATAGAAATTACTATTTTTATATTAATCCTACTACAATAAAGACTAATAATTCATAGTATGCAAGTCTTGGCTCTTTTTTGATGATGATAATGATCCCATAATAAAACAAGAAAAATCTTCTTCTTGGTCCACTACAATTTCAATATTCTCATAATCATCAAAATAATCTTTTGTGAATTCATGTTTGTTTCCATCTTTAACGTTGACGACTATCATTGAAATTTATACTTTCTCTTCCATAAAAGAGTTTATAGAATCAATTAGAGACAAGAGTCTTTTGTAAGGATGAACACGTCTTTTGTAAGAATGGACACATCTTCCAATAGTTTAATATCTATAACATTATCACTCAAAGTTGGCTCAACAATTTTAGATTTTACTTCTTTCTTGGTACTTTCTCATGTTGGCTAATGCATCTTTTTCTTTGCAACTGTCTATGATTTTGTAAATCAAGCCATCATCTTTTTGCGAATCCAATGAATTTATTTTCTACCCAAAAATATTTATTTTCTTCTGAAAGTCTCAAATCATTAAGATAATCATCCAAATTATAAACCTAATCATGAAAGTTTTCAAGATAAAAATTACCATCAAAATTTGGAAGTCTTTCGTAATTGCGAATAACTTTGTTTTCGGGCTAGCCTTGGGCAAATCCTCCAACAGTGATTCATGTTCACTGGAAGATCTCTATGAGCATTAAGATTGAGTCGCATGAGTGTCTGTTGTATAGCATCGAACTTGATCATTGATCTAGTGCTAACTGTTGCCCATGGTCACCAATTGTCGCCCATACAGCCTCCATCCTACGACGAACGTCAATGGGATTTGGGTTCTCGACTTCCATCGTTTGTCATTGAGCTAGGCAAATCCTTGCTTTGATACCAAATGATGTGGAACGGAAACATGAAAGAAGAATCGAACACGTCAAATTCCTTATAAAACAAGTAACATGGGGACTTCTCTCCCAGACAAGAGAAATAATTATCCAAAATTCATAATTGAATTAATATTGATAAAAAAAACTTGACCATAAAGACCTTATTACATCATATTTATAGTGATAAAACATTACTATTTTGACTAGGAAACCAAATTTCTTATATTTTCTATATTAATCCTAATAAAACAAGGAAATTAAATAAATTAAGAATAAATTAAAATAAAAAATTAAACAATCCTAATACAACTCTAAAACAATTTTTCTTATTTTTAGAGTCCTATATTTGTCATACATCAAAAGGGATGAATTTCACTGAATTTCTTCTCCGCTCTCAATCTTTCTTTATCCTAGTCTCTCAATTTCTTTTCCAATCACAAATGCCAAACCATCAACAAGAGTAATTTTTCCAGGAGATTAATAGGTTGCCCAAAATACTCCAGTGTGTCTATTGGGATTTTGGAATTGGTCCCCTTCATGCACCAAGCCTCCTCACTCCTCCCACGCTAACTAGATCTCCTCTATTAGTGGATATCCTTCTATATATATATATGCCACCAATAACCTCTATAATTTACCAATTTCTCCCATTACTTTGCTTTAGTTTATTTGAAGAACCCCTAACCTCCATTAGATTAAGGGATTTTGCATATAAAAACTTACAGTGGACTATTGGGCTTGTCTTACCTGCTGTTGATGAAATCCTTTCCTCTTGTTCTCAAACAAGACAAGAGAACTACACACTTTGCTTTAGTTTATTTGAAGAACCCCTAACCTCCATTAGATTAAGGGATTTTGCATATAAAAACTTACGGTGGACTATTGGGCTTGTCTTACCTGCTGTTGATGAAATCCTTTCCTGTTGTTCTCAAACAAGACAAGAGAACTACACACTTCTTTCCCTAGTTTGTTATCCAAGCATGGAAAAAAAAACTACAATCTCTTCTTATCTGCCTCGTAACTAACGTTATCTTCTCCTCTCATTTCTCCCTTATTTATTCAAGCATAGTGTAAATATTTTACATCCCTACCTTCCTATAAGAATTTGTATAAAACATCTTGAGAAACATGTTTGGTCAAGCTTTTAAATCTATTTTATGTATTGATTGATTTAGCATTAAGGTGGGACATGACATCAACTTATTTTTGTCAACTAATGATTAATTCTTGAAGATTAAATTAAATTAAAATTTGTACATTACTATTTACAAATTCAAATTACTATTTAAAATCTCAAATACATGATCAAAAAAATTATTTTAAGTTAAAGTGAGACTTTTTTTTAAATTTTGAATAAATAGGTGAGCAATGGTGAATTCTAAACTAAAATGAGAATTTTACTCAAATTTTAGGTAGCCGTCTCCGAGAGTATTTGATATGATTTTCTAAAAATTTGAAAAGTGGCCCAAACTCAGTGGTTAAACTTGCAGTAACAAATCGCCTTGGGCAGGGTTAGAGTACCTAGTCCATCAACTGCCATTTCGTTTATGAAAACAGAAAGTGGCCCAAACCATTGTCTACGACTCTATATATATACCAATCTGTGAGCCACCTCACTTTTGTAGGTGCCCTGACCTTTGCAATCAGTGAGAAATCCCAGGAAATTTTAGGGTTTCCTTCTTTCCCACCAAAACCGGCTGTGGTTTCCATCTTCACCCACCACATTTCCTTCTTCACTTCTGAAGAAGTCTCGTTTCCTTCCTTCACCCAGCACATTAACTCTTGAGGAAGTCTGGCCGGCCTGTGGTTTCCTTCTTCAATCCTGAGGAAGTCGTGCATAACCTTTGTCTATATATACTCGTGAGGAAGTCTTCCTTTAGTAGGTGCATAACCGTTGTCTATATATACTGATTTGTGAGGAAGTCTCCCTTTCGTAGCTATATACATACCGATCTGTGAGGAAAGGGAGACTTCACTCCTGAGGAAGTCTTCCTTTCGTTCCTGCCTTAAAATTTGTCTATATATACCGATTTGTGAGGAAGTCTCTTTAGTAGCTAGTCCCACCCACCACGACCCGACAGGACCTAAACTGTAAGTATGATTTCATTTGACATTACTTTAGCGAATATATATACTCACAATAAGACTGTATGTGTGTTTGTGTTGTCTGGTATATGCTCGATTTTTGAAGTATTTGTAGGGGTGCATGGAGTTCTATGTGCGAAGTATATGCTCGATTTTTGAGCGATTGTAAACAAATCACAAATCTTATGGATTAAATTAAAAATTACTAATCAAATAACAAAGCAACAAACATAAATTAACAAAAATAAACCTCATCTTCAAATAGTACCAATAGAAGTCTGTAAAATATTTATATGTAAGTTTAGATATTTCTAAGAAACTAATTTATATGTAAAATTAGATTTTTTAAGAAATTGAAAAAAGAATAAGTGTCATCCGATCAATATCTAGATATCAATGATGCAATGTCTTACCTACTGTTGGTAAAATTCTTTCCTGTTCTCACAGAACAACTAGACGAGAGAATTGCACACTCCTTTCCCTCATTTGTTATCCTAGCATGAAAAAAATATTTGCAATCTCCTCTCATCTCCCTCATAACTAATGTTATCCTTTCCTCTCCTTCCCTTCTTATTTATTTAAGCATAGTGCTACTTGCGTATAAAACATCTTGAGAAACACGTTTAGTCAAGCTTTTAAATCCATATTATGTATTGATTGATTTAGCATTAAGGTGAGACATGACATCAACTTATTTTTGTCAACTAATGATTAATTCTCAAAGAGAAGTGTCAAATGTAATTATCGAAAAACAGAGCGCATTTAACACAAGAAAGATCATTATAATTTAGCTAAAAAATTAACATTCATTAATAACATTTTTGGTAACTAAACTACTAAAGTAAAAACTCAACAAATTAAAAAATAAGTGAATGTTTAATTGAGAGTGCAAAAAAACATAAACAGAAACAAATTCAAGGTGGACCAATTACACCGTAAGATGTCCAATTTATTTGCAAGAAAGATCCTTCAAAAAAACAGGAGCTTATAATTATAAAACATACCTGTCAATGGTCCCATTCAGTCATCTCATAGATGTCTTAAACCCTTCTTCATAGCTAATGCAAAGAAGGACCACTTCTTGATTGCCATAATATTTGGTAAATGTCGCTCAATTGTTTGGCATGTTTTCTTCACTTGAGCTTCCATAGTTGTGCAGAGCTCAAAACCAACGCTGACCTTAAAGCTCTGTGATGTCTGAAATGACTGAACCAAAGAGGATAAACCTGGTTTTACATGCAAAGAGCATGTAGAAATTGACCTATTTGGCTTTGGCTAAAAATAACAGAGTAAGTCATTTTATTATTTAGTTGATTAAAAGCAAAGAAAAAGGCAAAAATCAAATAAAAACCACATACATGCAAATATAGTATGGGACCTTGAACATAAATCACTACAAAGTACAAAATGTTGGCAGGTTATGAAGCACGAATATTTTATTTTAACTTACGTATCTGTGTCGGATTCATATACATACGGACAAGTTCCGAACATGTGTGAGACAAACCAAAAAAGTGTCCAAATTTTATTATGAACTTCATCCACATTATTAGGACACATTTTGAACACGTTCGGGACACATTTTCTTCTTTTGTTTGGATTTTCCTTTCTTTTTTCTATTTTTTTAGTTTATATACACACACACATTTACACGTGTTCATATAGTAGTTAGTAATTTGTTTCATATAGTAGTTAGTAATTTGTTTTGGAATTTCGATCACATATGTTGATGATTCATGAAGTTCTTGAACTTTTATGTTATTTTCATATCTTCATATTGTTGTAATTTGAATGTTTTTATGATAATTTTGATTAAAATAATATTCAAGTTGTGGTCAGTGTTTTATGCCAATTTTGATTGAAATAGCGTTAGTTTCTTTATCATATAATCATAGAAAAAAATTCAACGTGTTCTTGAAATATCCGTGTCCTACTTATTGTATAATATTGTGTCTGTATGTCCTGTATTCGTGCTTCTTAGTTGGTAGGTTTACGAGAATGTATCTTTTTTAAGGGTTGCTTGGAAGCAATTACAATAGCTTTAGGCAAAAAAATTGTTTTGAGGAAAAAAAAAAGAAATAATGTACAATCTTAATTATGTATCCAAGCAATTACAACTAATTACTACTTGACTATTATTAAGTTAATATATCTTGCCACACACATTTAAGATGTCAATTCGGCACTTAACCAATGTTTCGCAAAGGTTTTGGTCCTTTGATTTTTTTGCCAAGTGGCTTTGAAGTGGGAGTTTAACTTGGGGCTATGGGGATATTACCTAAGCCTCTTCTTAACTTATCCAACCCCAAGGGTTGTTATGGCACTTAAACACACCATTATGATGAGATAGTTAAATTAATTTTGTCAGATTGCTGGCTTCCTAAATTGTAAGTAATCTCAACAGAATGTTTTGTGCATGTCAATTGTTAAAAAGGCCACTTTGAGTTGCCAAACTTCCAGGTTGTAGTCTAAAATTTGCTTTCATATTGGCCGGGTTGAATTTTTATAAGTTATATTATTAGAAAAATATAACAAAAAGAATAGAACAAATTAAATATATTCCGTGTAACTAGTAACAAACATCATTATATCTAATACAAGTTGCCCGACACTGCATCCAATAATAAATAAAGAATGTCAATGTTATTTTTTAACCTTTCTGCACAAATGAGATGGCAATAGGCGTTCCTTTGTTTCAGCTCTTCCCAGACAAGTAAGTGTTGGTATCTGCTTTCTTTAAAATGTGATTCAAAGAGAACAATGACTTTCTTTTGCTAACCGATCAACCACTGACATGCTTCCCTTTCCATCTCAACACGGGAAAAGAAACCTTTGCAAGTAACATGTCATTATCAAGTTTGGTTGGAGTGGGGGAAAAAGAATAAAGAAATCCATAACAAAGCGGTCAAAATTCAACTTATTACAGATCATGACATCAAACAAATCGAGTAAAGAACAGAGTCAAAAGAGACATAATAAAGCACATGGCGTACCAGCTAAGTCGTTCCTTTCCTCCAAATAATTAACATCTTCATCCGTCAAGCTAAAGCCCTCGTTGCTTAAGACATACTGCAACTTCTGCAGAGGAAGCTTTTGGTCGTACAAAAGCCTACAAGGAACAAAGATAGGGTCAAGAACAAAAAATATTGAAATAAAGTGAAGTCGATCGGATCAATTGACCATGAGACCACTTGGACAGAGGAAGTAATAACATACATCCATATGACAACACAGAATGTATGATCTGATGGTACTAATTCTCCGAAAAATGTCAAGTAACAACATGACAGAAGATGTCACCGTCTTCTTTTCCTTCAACGTTTGAGCATGTTTGCTGCTTCTCCTGCCCTGCAACATATATTCCAAATCGACTGATGCAATATCAGATGAAATAAGTTGGCGTAATGATACGCTTCCATCAAAATTGTAACCAACCTCATTTGGATACAAACAAATTCCCGGAGCGGCCATAAGCAGAGTGGCAAAGTGAATGAGCTTTCCTTCTTTTGCATAATGGTAAATAACATCATCTTCATCTACACTCAAACAGAGGCATCTAACAATCTCCAAACAACCATTCTGTAATAGTGTGTTTGTCAATCACAATAAGCATCAGTACACCTATAGGTATTCTAACATCAACATATAGAATTTCTCGTAAAGCATACCAATTTCAAATCGCAGATGTCAAAAATCAATCTGAAAATAGATTGTTTTGGAGTCCACTCAACATGATTGCTGCACCAAGAATACAGAAGTCTCGGTCATCAAGAAGATATTGTAAACGTAAAACTAACACTTGATAGATATTGTTGGACAATTTCTCTATAATCTTAAAACAACAAGAGACCTAATTTGGTATAAGAACCTTGTTATGAGATGGCTTGGTTAAAGTCTTCCCATCCCCATTTGTTTGCAAGTAAAAACACATACTCATTTTTTTTTTTTTTTTTATCAAGACATACTTGTGTTACTCAATGAACTTATATTTGCCAATTTGTCTCTCCACCAAACTCACGAGAGCTTAATAGAAATTGTTGGATCAATTCTTTCATAACTTAGGGCATGTTTGAGGTTGCTTGTAGAGGCCAACTTAGTGGGTAACATATTTCAAGCGCAGACTCCACTTTGTTTATTTAAATTAATGTAATATATAACATACATCTATTATTTTATCATATATTTATTTAAATTATATAACATAAAATATACACGTACTATTTCATATTAATTTTATATATCAAATATCATAATTATATCTTTTTTTTTATTAATTGTTTATTATAACGATAGGAATCTAATTTTTTGATATAACATAGGGCCAAACAAACTCAAAACCATGTAATAATTTTTAAAGGGCAAAAAAAAAAAAAAAAATTCATTTCTATAAACAGTGTTTACCAAAAACTCAAAAATCAGTTTTGACATTATAATTACTTCTGAAATACATTCCCCTAAACACCCGAATATACGAATACGACATCACACGAACATGATATTTCTCAAAAAAGTAAAATATGAATAAATAGGGGACACATTGAATATATATATAAAACTGACAAAATTACTAAAATAAAAATTAAAGAATTTTTTATAGTTAATCAACAACATTCGTGATTCAAGTTTCAAAACAAATTTATTAATTATTACATATAACATATATATATATATATATATATATATATATATATATATATAACCAAAAGAAAACAACAAAGGAGAAAGTGGAGGGAAAAATCCAAAAATTCAGAAAGAAAACATGTAATAACATGTTCCGAAGTGTTCATAACATCTCCGGAACGGAAATGAAATTCAAGAAAAAAAAATTGGACTCTTTTTTTAGGGTGCAACATTGTGTCCAAAATTGTTGATGTCCTACACAAGTCAAAATAGAGTATTCGTACTTCGTACCATCAATACTCCTAGCTAACGGCATCTCCTTATCAACACTTCTTCATAATCTAGAACTTTCCCAACGGGCACTTGAACTTTGGAGTAATTAATAATCGAAACGATAGATGGCCATAAAACCAAATACGCCTCTCTCCTTCCTATTTACACATGCACATATAGGTATACAAACTTATTAAAGGGAAAGCAAGAAATAGGGTTAATTTCAAAGTTGTACCGAATCTGCTCGATAGGGGAAGCAACCTGTAGAACTTCGAGCCAACTTCATTACATCTTATATTACTATCTGCTCCGTGATTCGATAAATAATTTTATTAAACGTGACGATAACGATTGAGCTGCATGATGCAGTGGGTAAGATCCATCTTTAAGAGGAACATTAAGATCCATAGTCTGACCAGTTGCTTCACCAATCAATCCAACGGCACACTTTACTGCACGATAATGACAGATCGCCATTATAAGTTCCCTTGGACAAAAATTAGAGTTACCATTATCTGAATTCTCCTTCTCCAATTGGCTTTTTAGTAAAGAGACAAATTTATCCTGCATCATCCCTTGCAGTCAGTTCCACAATTTGGTTGTATTCAACATTTGAACCAATGTCTTCATCTCTTTGAGAACTCCGCCCATCATTGCAAGAGGGGGAAAAACATAGCTGAATGCAAACAGCAAAAAAAGGAAAGTACATAGCAAAATTAATTACCCAAGCCAAAAATTAAGAACAAAAACCCCACATAGAACACACATTCAATTTTAAATACATTGAAAAGGATGTCAGTATTTAAGAGAAGTGTAACCATCCATTAATAAACATGTTGACCTACAAAAAAGAAAAAAAAAATTGAATCAACTCCAAAACGATTTTAGGAAATTTAAAATGAAATTCTGAATGTTGCCAAGCAGTTTATAGGTTTGACAGTGAACACAAAGATTTCTTTTGTGAACAAGCTTGCTATGAGGTTAAAATTAGAGTATCATCGTAATCTGGAACGAGGCCATAAATTCAGGTGAGGGGGGCAATTTTTTTGCTTAATTTTTTTAATCATAAATTTAAAAAATGAAAGAACTATAAAAATTTAATATTGATTGATAATTTTTTGAAAAAAAAAAAGAACTAAATTTATTGATATAAGAAACTTATAAATTACACAAGTACGTCTAATCAAAAGAAAAAAAAAACACTCAAAAATATTTTGGTATATAAAAAAATTGATAAAAATCTCATTTAAGAGTCAAACTAAAATTAAAATAAAGGTAAAATTAAACTTCGGAAGAGCAAAATCTTAAATTAAAGGAGTATATTTAAAAAATATATATAAAAATATAAAAGAAATATTCACAAAACAAAAATGTGAGAGGGGGCAATTTTCCCCCTCCCCCTCCCCCTCAGGCCCCATTTGGCCTCGTCCATGATGGTAACATCATTTATGTGACATATTTAAATTTGATATGTTTGTCTATATAAAATTTTTTCATATTATTTTAGCACTGAATTTGTTTATTTATTTTTTATTGTTTGATGATAACTTGATCTTCATGATTATAATTTAATTTAATATACAAACACAATAATAATTTAATTATTTTCGTCACAAATGTTAAAGCGAATTGAATCGATGGGGGCAACTCATGTTTTAAAGATAACTAAAATCATAATTTTAGGGAGTGTTGGTGTAATTTTTCTAACATTAAAATAAAAAGTGAACATAAGATAGGATAAGAAACAATAAAACATGAGAGTGCCACACAAAAAAGTATATTGTTATTAAAATTTGGATAGATTTGAAATTATTTTTAACAAGAAAATAAAATTTTTATATATTAAAATGTTTTTCTAACTTTTAAATTTTATTTAAAGTGCCTCCCTTTTTCAAAAGCTAACTAATCGCCGAGTCAATGCATACTAAAAGCTAACTAGGCGAGTAATTCTTAAACGAATTGGGTCTTTGTAAATGGAGTTTGTGAAGTAAACTAATTATAATCTGTTAATTGTACAGATAAAATTTTTTTTTCTTAAAAATAGATAATTCTTTCACATGATAAGTTGTAATTGGTCAAGTTTATCAAAGAATCTCTATTCTCGCATAAGAAAAAATTTTGGATATTAGATACACTTAAAACAATACTTTCAATAATGAAATCAATGTGCATCGTGTGAAAAAAAAAAATACACTACTGTAAATATAATTATTAATTTTACAATTGAGAATAACGTATTTCATTAGTAACTAATATTTACTTTTTACATCACAAATGTGTTAAAGAAATTTAAATAAATAAATTATATTGACTTTCTCTTAAGTTTCTATCAAACACATTAAATTCTTCAGATGTTTTAAAATTACATTAATTCTTTCTATTATTTTTTTCAACAAAAAAATATTTATTAATAAAAATAAAATAATACATCGATAATCCGCAACAAAAAAAAATAAAATAAAATAAAAAGTTCCAATCAAACTCGGTGAACCTCTAATCAAAGCAAATTCCTAGTAGCATAGAGCATAAACATTGCTACACACCAATCAATTGAGACAAATCTTATCAAGTGAAAAATGTAAAAGAAATTTAAATTACTGAATGTTGCGGGCCCACATGAAATCTTCATATGAAATCTATCACCTTAAAATGGTAACCCTTCTGACTGTAGATAAGTAGAATCTTTGCACGTGAAGAGTAAAATACCCTAATGTCTTAGATCTCCCTCTCATCGGACTCACTTCTTTTGCATCGTAGCTTGAGGTATGGTTTACCTTATTATTTCTTGAATGAGATGGCATGTTGGTCACGACACCTTTTGAATCTACACTTGCGCGTCCCTCCACTGTCATATTTTAAGGTGATTAGAATTATTACCTTCTACTGTGCAGTCACCGTGCAGTCACCGTGCATGGAATCTTGAACAAAGATAGTTGGAAGCTTGTTTTTGGGCTTGAAGGGGGTGTTGTTCCACACCTTTCCGTTATTATTGTATGTAAAGGAGTTTGAAGACGCTTGTCTATTTAAAAGTTAAGTCTTGTATTTTAAATATCTTGTTAAGATATTGTAAGAGTATCATGTTTTGTAGCAAGCTTTGAGAGTATGAATCGAAAATGTAGTTGATAATATTATCTTTGAATATTTTGAGTGTAGTATAAAATGAAATGAAAGATTTTAGTGGAATATACATAAAAATGAATGTGTACTAATTTAATCCTATGAGATGTTAAATTGGTGAGCTTGATTATGTGAGAATTATTTTCACTAGTTAAGAGAGTTCGTTTGAGCTGAAAGATGATGTTGAATAACGAACCCTTATATTTTGTCCTGATATGAGTTATTAACCCTCTTTGAAAGACAATTTGTGTTTTAAGACGAATAATCTTGAAGAGCAATTTAAGTAAACTTGATTTATTTAAGCCAACCTTATGAGCATACGAGAACGGTGAACATATGTTAAACCTTGAACAAAGTTTAATGAGTAAGTTTTGGGTGCTTCGATTAAGTAAGGAATATATATATATATATATATATATATATATGTGCGACCTTGATTTAATTACTTCCCACCCTTGGGTAGAAGCCAAAAGTCATTCGGGCCATTGTTTGCTATTTTGTTTGACAGAAGTCGCCCAAACCAAAGAGCCCAAGCTCTTTATATATGTGAGACGTTTTCGTGCCCTAACCACCTGTGTATTTGAGGAAGTCTAGAGTTTTCATCTTCAGACATGGCTGTGCCATCGGGGATCCGTAAGTATTCATATATATAAATATATATATATATATATATATATATATGTGTGTGTGTGTGGTGATTAATTTCAAATGTCATTTTAGAGGATGGTAATGGCTATGGTAATAGCATTTCAGAAGCTATTTTCGATTTTCAAATATTGAATTTGCACTTGATTATATTTTTTATTTTCGATTTTCAAACATTGATTCTAAAATCACATTCATTTGCTTAACAACAATTCAACAAGTTAGCCAATGCTTGATCAAATTCAAAGATCTGTGTTTTCCAGTGATAAGTTTGCAATTTGTGAATTTTTAATTTTAGTTACCTATCTTACAATATAGCACATAATGTTAATCTCGCATGTGTTTTTGATAAGTTATTGTCGGAGACTATAATATTATTAAAAAACAAATACCAAAAGTTTACTTAAATATCCCAAGTGAGACTGGTGATTTTTTAAATATTTTCTACTTGAGAACATGTGTCAATTATATATCATGGCGCCATGCATAACTTAACACTTTTTAAACCATTTTGAAAAATGATTTTAATACATGTAGTGTGTGTGCGCGCAAGAACCTTAGGCTAATGTATGTTGTCCTTATCTCGTGTTTACCATTGTGAACTCAAAAATGTAGAATCTGACAAATTGCTCTGATACTTGAGTGACACAAGGCTTGAGAACACTAACTCTTTTGGACTCGGACACATTACAACTACTTAGTTTTGTCAGCACAGATATGCCAATTTCATAAATCTGACTCATAGTCCTTACAACATTGGTTGGGCACAAGCCGCACAACTTGATTAATAGCGGCTGGGTTCTCTATTCAGATATTTGGAAAGCTTTACATTTTAATTCTTTCAAGCCATGTAGTCACGTGATTGATGCTGAGGCTTGATACTCTATAAATTGTATCAACCATCAGTTTGCCTCCAAGAAAGTTACTTTCATCTTTACTTCTTTATTCTGATGGCTCATCCTCACTTGTTTTAGTTGAATTTATTTCCCTGTTGTAAAGCCCATTTCCGGTAGCCCTGTTGTGTTTTGAGTGGTATTCTTGATCAATGCAATAAAAGAATATTATTCAAATACCAAGAAACTTGATTTGCTTAGAAATTTTATTGCAACAATCTAGTGTAAGGGCCCCTTAGACTGCCCATTGTGTGCCCATGTAGGGGGGCTGTTTTGTTAATAAACCACCAGGATGAAGAGTCCAATCTGAACCTTTGATTGTGTCTACTTGTAGTGACCCCAAAGGCAATCAATTTTTAATTCCTCTGGCTAATGCAAACTTGTAGCAAATAATGATTAGAGTGAACTACTGTCTTCTATCCTATTTTCCTTTGCATTCAAATAATAATTCTGGTTATTTAATTTGTTTCTCTTGGTTGATTTTGTTGAGTAATTATTTGACAATCTTGGGTATTCCTAAATTTAGAATGATTGATGGCTTGCAGTTCACTAATTAAGAATGTTTTCTGTATGAATTTAATTTATTATAGTGTATGAGTTACTTGTTTGTTAAATGATGATGTTAAAATTGTTGTAGCCAGTTTACCCAATTTCTTCGAGAGTTCAGAAGGGTTCTTGTGGAACTTGACAAACTGTTGGATAGTATGCAACACCCAATTTTGATTTGTGGATACATTAAGCTTCTAACGAGAGTTGTGCCCTCTTCTCTTGTTGTGTTATGTGATTTTTGTTTTTGCTATCATCACATTTAAGATTGTTAGTTGCATTATAAGAAACATAAATTTTAAATAACAAGGGAGTCTTGAGTGCTTGGTGTTTGTTAATTTGTATGTTTATATGAATGACAAGATGGAGGTGGACTTAGAATTATAAGTTCTAAGATTATGTACTATTTAAGTCTTAACTCTTGATGTTGTAGACTTGTAGTCAAATTAAATAAGGATGGACCTGAGGTGTGTAATCATAATTTGTAATTAGTGTGACTTTGAAAATTATGGTGGAATTACTTCATGATTTGCATCGTAGCTTGAGGTATGGTTTACCTTGTTGTTTCTTGAATGAGATGGCATGTTGGTCATGGTACCTTTTCAATCTACACTTGCGCATCCTTCTATGTCATATTTTAAGGTGATTAGAATTATTACCTTCTACTGTGCAGTCATCGTGCATGGAATCTTGAACAAAGATAGTTGGAACCTTGTTTTTGGGCTTGAAGGGGGTGTTGTTCCACACCTTTCCGTTATTATTGTATGTGAAGGAGTTTGAAGACGCTTGTCTATTTAAAAGTTAAGTCTTGTATTTTAAATATTTTGTTAAAATATTGTGAGAGTATCATGTTTTGTACAAGCTTTGAGAGTATGAATTGAAAATGTAGTTGATAATATTATCTTTGAATATTTTGAGTGAAGTATAAAATAAAATGAAAGATTTTAGTGGAATATACATAAAAATGAATGTGAACTAATTTAATCCATGAGATATTAAATTGGTGAGCTTGATTATGTGAGAGTTATTTTCACTAGTTAAGAGAGTTCGTTTGAGCGAAAGATGATGATGAATAACGAACCCTTATATTTTGTCCTGAGATGAGTTATTAACCCTCTTTGAAAGACAAGTTGTGTTTTAAGACAAATAATATTGAAGAGCAATTTAAGTAAACTTGATTTATTTAAGCCAACCTTATGAGCTTACGAAAAAGGTGAACATGTATTAAACCTTGAACAAAGCTTAATAAGCAAGTTTTGGATGTTTCGATTAAGTAAGGAATATAAAATATTGGTTTGGGAATTGACTCCTAAGGGCCCTATATGTATCTAGATGATATGAAACAAACCTAAGGGGGAGTGAATAGGTCCAATTAGCAAAATAAAAATGATCTCGCCCAATTTTAGTTTGTTTTCAAGGTTGAGGCTATCACTTCAATTATGTGAGAAATAGGTTCACCTGTGTGAAATCAAATATGGTGGCATGCAACAATAGTAATAATAATAAAGTAATAGTAAAAAGCTAGCCCCCCCCCCCCCCCGGAGCTCCTTTTATATTACACTTACCAAAAATAGTAAAGAGAGAGAGAGATACATCACACTGAATTTGTTGACGATAAAATCGACACAGATCAACTGAATCTGCTTTAAAAAATCCTAGGGCAAACCTTAGAAATACAAATTAGGTCAGAGAAGCAATCCTGCCTCTTTTTCAAATAAGCCTTTTCGATATTTAACTTACAAAGTATGTCAGTCCCCTCCTCAATCTTGAATCCACAGATTCATTAGCAATGACACTACATCAAAAATCTATCTACCCCCAACAAATGCATTCAGCAAGCTACGATATCATCTTATCAAACACTTTTTTCAAACAAATAGCTAAGGTGTTAGATAGTATCTTGTACACACTGCTCACTGAAAGGTTCAAAATCCTTTAATTCTACATCACCTTCCTTTATTGGGGATCAAAGCAAGAAAGGAAGCATTTAAGCTAGTGTAGTTAAAGGCCAAAGGCGCCCTTAAAGCGCTAAAGTATCACACTACCTGAAAAATAAGACGACAAAAAAATACTAGTTTGAGTGAAGTAAGGCGCTAACTAATAAAATAATATAGATATTTCACATTAAAAGTTAATTCATTCTAAGTTATATTTTATCATTAAAATAATTATTATATAACACTAAAAAGTATAAATTAAAAGTTACATATGACGTATTTAAATGATATAACCATTTTAAGCTTTAGTGCTTTCTTTTAATCTAAATTAATATTGAAAGTTTGTTATTTATCTAAGTCCTAATATAGAAGAAATTTTTGCAAACTTACTAGTCCTAATAATATGGAAGACATGATAGGGCTAATCTCGTAGACATCTAAACTAATTCTCAAAAACCAAGACTATGTTGAAAAGACTTCCCATATAGATTATCAATTTGATTTATGGAAAGAAGACATTTTATCGTAGGCAGAATGATGATAGTTTTCTAGTTATAGAAGATGAAATGTCAATCCCTACTTAAAATTTTCTACATGTTGAAAGTGTTACTTTATTCAAAACTTTGAATTTTTGACAACATTTCAAATATTTAAATGTTTATTAGGCTAATTTTGTGCTAATATTTAATAATAATACTTATATTAATATTAATACTTATAGACTATAACTATATTCTTTTATATAGATATGTCTCTTATAGAATTTATAAATAAGTGCATAAAATACTAAAAATATAAGGACATACAAGTAAAATATGTTACAATTAAAAGGGTCATCGTGTCTCCTCTCACCTTGCTTAAGGTGATCTCTTAGGCATCGCCTCTCTAAAGACGCCTGACCTTGGAACATATTAAAGCGACAAGACTGAAAATCGCCTAAGCGACGAGGCAATCGCCTTTGACAACACTGATTTAAGCTTCAATCAAATGTCCATGTTAATGAAAGAAATGAAACATGGCCATTATGTCTCCCTTAACAATTATTGGTTGAAAAATGCCATGGTCATCCAATTTAGCCCCTTGCTTCATCTCTCCATCACAACTTCTCAATGGTACTAATACTGGACCTCTTTCTTACCAAAAGGCCTCTCTAGCGATAATCTCTCCTCCTCCGAGATGTTATTCCCCCTAAAGCTCTAATCAAAGGTCTTCTTTCCTGAAACTCTGAGTGAATGTTCTTATAAACTGCACGATACCTTGCTTATCACCGTATCGTTCTTTCTTTCTTCCCTATCAATTCAAAGCCCCCCAATATGATTGGTTCTCCTATGGCCATTCACTATTCTTAGAAAGAGCCTTGCATTTAAATCCTTTTCTTTCAGCTTTAGGGATCCAAATTTTTGCCTTTAGCTGATTTTTTCCATCAAAGCCATCTTCCTCCACTCATCTTACTTTTCCTCTCTTTATAACTTCGTAAGGCATCAATACCTCATGACCTTCTTTGGTATCCAATCCTTGATCTCCTGCAACATGCCTGCTTTGCCTCCATTTTGTTGAATACTTCATTGTTCCATCTTCTTCAAACCTTTTTAAAGGAGATGAAACTTCTAGCTACTGGTAAAACTTTGAGACTTCTTTTACATTATAACCTTGTCACCACCTATTTATTAAATCAAAGAATACCTCATATTTTAACCACATGTTCTCAAATTTAAATGGCCCTTTTACCATTGTGAATCCCCTCATAATCGAGGATAATTTGTAAATGAACCAAAAACAGGGCGAGGAATAGCAGCTTGGACACTGAAGAGAAGTCCTCCCAATTTGTCAAGCCTGCGTGAATCTTCCTTCCTATAACAAATGATCTATAAGCTCATGAAGGTCAATGAATGTTAAAAAATTCCATCACAAAAGAGATCCCCACACACCTCGACCTTTCAGAAGGGTAGGGGATCACATTGAAGTCCCTCTATATGCACCATGGCTTCCTCTATGTTGTTCTAACAGCCCCATCTCCTTCCAAAGCTCCATCCGTTCTCCTTGAATTGAGCACTAGACCAGAAACTCTAGAGAAAAACCCAATCAAAGCCATCCTCTACATTTGAAAAGAGACATGAGGCTGAGTATGCTCCAGCCTTTTCATCCAACTTGTTAACAATCCTCTTATTCCAAAACAGCAAAATTTCACTTGCAACCCCCTCTGCATTTAATCCAATTAGCGTGTCTTCCAACACCAACACTCATAACCTAAGAAGCATGGACACCTCTCCGAGGCTAGTGTATGATATGATTGGGACACAAACACACCCTGGACATGCTAGAATTTGTGTCAAACACGTTAAAGTGAGTATCTACTTTTTTTAAAATCTCGAACACGTGGAGACACATTCAAACATGTTATCCAACATGCCGAGACATGTTAGGGACACACACCTAATTTTTAAAAAATAAGTGGAAGTCAACGTGTAAATGTTTTGGGGTCAAACTATAATTTTAAAAGTGGTGGAAAAAAATAGAATTTGCAAAAATTACAAATTTACATTTAAATGACTAAGGCACAAATTAGAGGAACACCCAATCAGTTGGGGTACAAACTGAAGGAAAATGCATTGTGGTTGTTAATTGAAGCCCAACTTTGCATATTCGTCAGCTCTCTCTCTCTTTTAGGCCATGTTTGGTAGGCCAGAATGAGGGTAGGAATGGAATGCGCATTCTTGATGCTATTCCATTCCTGTGTTTGTTTTGAATTTTTAAGTCGGAATAATCATTCCAAATGGAATGACTATTCCCAAATAAGCCGGAATCGTCATTCCTTACCAAAAGTCAAGGAATGTTTATTCCATTCCTTACCAAAATTTTTAATTTTTCTTTTTTTTTTTTTGCCAATAAAAAAAATGCAGGTTGAATTTTTTTTTTCATTAAACGTACACGAAAGGTTTGAAATTTATACAAGTACTTTGAATATCTAACTTGATATTAACTTCATTCTAACAATTTGATGGTTCAAACCAAACATAGGAATGTAATTGTCATTCCATTATTGGGTATTCAGTCAAACAAAAGAATGGAATAATTATTCCCATTCCATTCTATTCCTGATGTTATTTAATTCATGTCTTATTCCATTCCAGCATACCAAACATACCCTTAGAAACTAAATAAATTCCATGTTCTTCTTCTTCTCCTTCTCTTCTTTTCTTCTTTCTTCTTGTAGAATTTTTCTTTTTCTCCAAAGCAGAATATCTCTATTTCTCTCTAAATTTCAGGTCCCTCTTCTTCTTCTTCTAAGCTTCCCTATTTTTTTTTTTAGTGATTTGCCCTAAGTCGAACCGATGATCTCTTATGCTTCTTTACAACACGGAAAAAATTGGTGCCTGACACTTCATTCATATCATTCTTTCTGATGTTTTCTTTACAATTTTTTGTCATTGTCCACACGGATTCAAATTTAAATCTCTTTCTTAGTCTTTTGAGTTTGCAATCTGTTGTAAGGATTAGAAGGCAGTGATTTGAGCCAATAGGTGGTCCAAGAAGTACCAAAACTGTAGGAAATAATCCCTCCATGCCACATATGCAGAAACTTTATCAACTCTCTTTAATATTAGCTTCCCCATCCTTGTGATTGGACCATGTAAACTCAAGGTCCACCGACAATCATCAATCAATGACTGGAAATTTGAAAACCCTAAGCCAAGCTTCAATAGTTACTCTTGTCAGATGATGTGTATGGGTTGTATTGTATTGTTGCTATTGTAAATTATTTGTATTGAATCTGGTATAAATTATGTAATTGAAATATGTGCCAAGGGTTTTTTTTTTTTTATTTCTATTTGATTCACAGATTTTATTTAGTGTGCAATTTGTCAATTGACATTCTGAGATATGCTATTGACTGCATAATTTGCTCTTTGTATATATTTTGGGATGTAGTACGTGTCATTATTGTGCTGGGTTTAAAAGGGTTATTATATTCAATGATATATTGATGTGAAGTGTTGACATGTTGAAAGCTTTAAGTGTTATAATTAAATATTATAACTAAATGATCCTATATTATAAGGGAGAACAACTGAGAATGCAAGGATTCGAACCTTGATCTTCTCATACAATAATATAACTTGTATATTACAATATTTGACTGTTATTATATTTGTGTTTTAGTTTTGTTGCGAAGCTTTTTTGTTTTTGAAAAAAGTAACTAAAACTATGATAAATTTTGTCACTTATAGAAAAACTATGATAAATTTTGGTGTTAAGTCAAAAGTATGAAACCTTCGTGTTAAAATGAAACTGATATTTGGTAGAGTTGAATTCAAACTATTGGGATCTTATGGAATGAATCTATTTATTGCAGGGCGTAAGTGAAATTCATCAGTGTTATAAAGAATGTCACTGAGCCTCATATATCAAGATTATTTCTGGGTCGTTGGGTACGGGCACATGAGATTACCGAAAGGGAGTATATAGAAGCTTTCATGAGGACACCATCTGGTTGCCTAGAAGATTTCTTAAAAGATATTCATAATCGCATAAAGGTGGGTTATCTAATTTTTTATCTATTTTTTCAAATAATTTTTTTAGTTATTGTTGGTCAAATCTTTTAGGCATATATTAATATTATATGAATGTAGGTTATTTCGGGTTGTGAATATAGTTCGTCATCCATTTCACGACATTTGGGCTGGAAAGCGCAGATCAATGCCACACTTGAGGTTTATGATTTTCTCAGTTATGTCAATGGTTCAATTCCTATGCCATCAGAGAAGATTGAAGTTACCACTGGAAATGCCACAGAGATGATCGCAAATCCAAGATTTACTGAATGGAAGAAAGCAAATTGACATCTTCGAAGTGCGATAAATGCCATAATTCATCCATCAGTTTCTTTCTCATGTGGTCAATCTAAAGCACAGCATTTGAAGTATGGAATGCTCTGAAAAAGCGATTGAACTCAATGTCCAGATCTCATATTGTGCAACTTAAGAATGATTTCCAGCGAGTAAAGAAAGATGTTGCAAAGTCCATGAAGAGTTATCTTGATGAGATAAAACAAATTACTGATAAACTTGCTGCAACAACAAATCTCATCTCTGATGAAGAAATTGTTTTTGTCACTTTGAAAGGACTTCCAAGAGAGTATGTCTCCTTCAAAACTAGCTATTCGAGCAAGAGAAACATCAATTACATTTGAAGAATTTTCGAATCTTCTTCTTAGTGAAGAAATTAATATCTCAATGGACGAACTCAAGTTGAATTCTCAAATTGGTGTATTTATAACACTCACTGCTTAGAAAGGAAGCAACCAGAATTATCAAGGCAATTATCATAACACTAGAGGTAATTACCGAGGAAGAGGAAATTATTATAACAACAATAGGGGCAGGGGCAATTTTAATTCCAATCGTGGCAATTTCAATTCAAATCGTCGTGAAAATGGCTGAGCTCAATGGAATTTTAACTCAGATTTTGGATCGTTAGAGGTTCGATGTCAAATCTGTAATAAACCTCGTCATATTGCAAAAGATTACTAGGTACAAAACTGATTTGCATTATCAACCTCAGACTCAAGCACTGATGGCTTCAAATGAAACTCCATCTAATGATCAATGGTTCTTCGATTTTAGAGCAACTCATCATATTACATCTAATTTTAAACATTTGCATCAACCGGAATAGTACAATGGTATTCAAAAGGTAGCAGTTGGTGATGGTAAGCATCTAAACATTAAGCATAAAGGAGACGGTATTCTTCCTACACCTACAAATCAGTTTCTCTTAAAAGATATTTTACATGTTCCACACATCTCAACAAATTTACTTTCAATACATAAATTTGCACAAGAGAATAATTGTATCGTTTCTTTTTCCTCCTCTGAATTTGTTGTGCAGGACGTCAACTCGGGGCAAGTTCTTCTTCGAGGGAGTAGTAAAAATGGTCTATATCTTGAATGCAACGTTACCCATTCTTCTCCATCATCCGCTTTGGTTCAAGCTTTTCATACTTCTGTTGCTACTTGGCATAACAGACTCGGTCATCCATCAAGCCAGACTCTTCAACATCTTCATCGTCAGCTTGGTTTTTCTTCATCTTTAGTTGCTGCTAATAAACTCTTTTATGAAAGTTGTAAGGTCTGTAAAAGTCACAGGCTTCCGTTTCAAACTTCTTTATCTCAAACAACTGTGCCTTTATCTCTTATTCACAGTGATTTGTGGGGACCTTCTTCTATTGTTTCAATAAAAGGATTTCGATATTACATTGTTTTCATTGATGATTTTTCCAGATTTTGTTGGGTGTATCCTTTACTTTCTAAATCTGACGTTCCCTATAGTTTTTGCCCAATTTAAAACCTTCGTGGAAAATCAATTCTCCTACCAAAATTAAGGTCCTAAGAACTGATGGAGGTGGTGAATTCATCAATAATCATATGGCAACAATTGTTCTAATTAGTGGCATTCATCACCAACGTACTTGTCCTCATACTCCCCAACAAAATGGGATAGCTGAAAGGAAACATCAACACTTAGTTGAAATGACTCGAACTCTACTTAATACTGCCTCTATACCTCTTTCTTATTGGGTAGAAGCTTTAATGACTGCCGCTTATCTTATTAACCGACTACCTACTCCCGTCCTTCAAAACTTATCCCCTTATGAGAAGCTTTTTAATACTTCACCCGATTATTCTTTATTAAAAACCTTTGGATGTCTTTGTTTTCCTTAGCTTCAGCCCTATACAACTAATAAGTTGCAGCCTAGATCAAAACCTTGTTGCTTTCTTAGTTATGATTCTCAGGCTAAAGGATATAGGTGTTTGGATTTAATAACCAAAAGAGTCTATATTTCACGCCATGTTGATTTTAATGAACAACAGTTTCCTTTTGCTTCTCGTGTATCTTCCCTAGATGATGTCTCCAACAATGCTTCCTTTTTGCCTTCACCCATAACATATTCTCCTATTGTCTCACCTTCTCTACCAGCATCTTCCTTGCCCATTTCCCGTCCTAGTGCTCCTGAGTCCTTACCATCAACTCCTTCTCCTCTTTTACCTTCCATGGTACTGCCTTCTCATTCGTCTTCAACTCCGTCTCTTTCTGCTAATCCAACTTCTTCTTTCCCACATCCAACTTTGCCTCTTAATTCCTTGAATACACTTAACTCTTTTCAATCTTCTCAGTTTAGTTCTCATGACTCGCCTGCTGAGTCTTTACCTGTTGCTCCTTCTTCACCAGTCTCCTTCTCATCCCCTCATATTTCACTTCCTGTTAATACGCACTCTATGATTACTCGGTCTAAAGCTGGTATTATTAAACCTCGTCATCCGTTGTCTCTCACAGCCTCTCTTCATCAGTCTCTTTCTTCCGAACCTCGAACCTATTCTCAGGCCGCTCAATCTGCTCCCTAGAAGGCTGTTATGCACTCTGAGTTTGATGCTCTTCAACAACAAGGGACCTGGACTTTATTTTTCCCTCCATCTGATAAGAATATAGTAGGCTGGCAAGCGGGTGTTTAAACTTAAGACTAATGCCGATGGCTCTATTGCTTAGCATAAGGCTCGTTTAGTAGCTCAAGGGTACACACAAGAATATGGGCTTGCTTATACCAAGACATTTATTCCTGTTGTGAAGCAACCAACTATCCGCATTGTTTTGTCATTGGCTATGCATTATCAATGGGACATTAAACAATTAGATGTCTCCAATGCCTTCTTAGATGATACTTTATCCGAAGATGTTTACATGACTCAGCCTCAGGGGTTTGTTGATTCTCAGTTTCCTCATTATGTTTGTAAATTGAACAAGGCCCTTTATAGTTTGAAGCAAGCTCCAAGGGCATGGTTTGATACATTCTCTTCATTTTTACTTAACCACTGCCAATTTATCGCAAGCAAAGCTGATCCCTCTCTCTTTATTTCTCATTCTCTTACTCTTCTTTTAATATATGTGGATGACATTCTTCTTACTGGTTCCAATCTCATTCATATTACTTCAGCTAGGTTGACTCTCTTAGTCAGCAATTTTTTATGAAAGATCTTGGCTCTTTGAACTATTTTCTTGGGATTTAAGTTCATAAATTGGGTGATTCTATGCATTTATCGTAGCACAAGTATGCATTGGAGGTTTCTAATAAAGCTGGGATGCTTGATTGCAAGCCTTCTCCCACTCCCACTCCCACTCCCTCTGCCTCTAAGTCTTCTTTTCCTCATGCTCTTTCCCCATTTTCTGATCCGGCTTTATATCGCAACCTTGTTGGCAGCCTTCAGTACATGACCCTCACCAGGCCTGATATTTCCTTTGCCGTCAACCAAGCTTGCCAACATATGCATAATCCCTTAAATAAGGACTTTGTTGCTGTTAAACGAATTTTGCGTTATATTATGGCCTTTTGTTTCATGCTTCACCCTTAGTGCTTGAAGCTTATTCTGATGCTAATTGGGCTAGGGATTCCTTAGATCGTCGATCCACTTCTGGTATTTGTGTTTATCTGGGATCTAATCTTGTCTCTTGAACTGCAAAGAAGCAACCTACGGTTGCTCGTTCATCCACTGAAGCTGAATACAAGGCTTTGGCACAGGCAACTATAGAATTATGTTGGCTTCATATTCTCTTACAAGAGCTTCATGTTCAGCTTCCTATTCCCAGGTTATGGTGTAATAATAAGAGTGTTATTGCTCTTGCTTCAAATCCCGTGTTTCATTCTCGCACAAACATATTGAAGTTGATTATCTTTTTATTTGTGAGAAGGTTCTGCAGCGTGTTATAATTGTTGATTTTGTTTCTTCTACGGATCAAAATGTAGATATTTTTACCAAATCTTTGCCTACTGCCATATTTCAGTTTCTTGTTCGCAAGCTCATGGTGCAACCAAGCCCTATCAGCTTAAGGGGGGATGTTAAAGAAGTATAGTTAGTTGTAACTAAATCAGTTATAGTTAGTGCTCTGTACAGCTGTATAATAGTTAGTTATTTAGTTAGTCTTTCATATATATAGATAGCCAATAGGTTGTAATGATCAGAAAAATAGAATATTGAATTGATGAATTAGTTCTCGCTCTTTCCTCTCTCCTCTGATTTTTATCATGCTGTTTTTCAACCACCAATTAGGATGTATTAAATGTTGATGCATCTTTTCATGGCAATGAATGTGGGGGTGGGAGTGGTATGGAAAACAGTCAATGGAGTTGTGAAAGATTACGCAACACTATCTCTCAATAGAAATGATCCCATTTTTTATCCCATTTTTTTTCGCAATCGGCTGAAGCATCTGCAAGGATTCATGGAGCTGTCTGGGCGAAGTCAAGAAATGTGAGATATGCTCGAATTCTGAGTGATCGTAAAAAAATCACAAATCTTATGAACGGATTTAATGGTGTTTCTGACTTCGATTTTCATCTTTATAGGTAATAGTCAGATTATTTTATTGTTTTATCTTTATTTAATTTTTGTTTGATTAATCATTAATTTTTTTTTCCACAGTCATTTGATGACATGCCTTTCGATGAGCTTTGACAACTATACATACGAATACACTCCAAGGGAGTTAAACAAGGTTGCTGGCAAGTTGGCAGTGACAGTTAGGAAGGGGTGAAAGGAAAATTTTTATGAAATTAATCAACTTCTAGAAAATGACAAGAAACCAACTAATTATTACAAGTTTTGTTGATATCTTACATGTAAATATTTTACAGACTTACGTTTGTTGGTATTATTTAAACTATATATACATTTTTTGAGATTATTATTTATCTTATAATTAAATATATATACGTTTTTATATCTATCCATTCATTTCCTGCGCATAGACGTATAGAAAACATATATATATATATATATATATATATCTTTGTGATGAGCTCTTGAAAAATATGTATGCAAATTTATACATTTTTCTGATAATAAACACATTAGTTTTGAATTTACAATTTTAAAATGTTTCTAGCAGCTTATTCTTACCATTTCACTCTTTTGAAACCATCCAGTTTCATCCTGCAATCTACATGCCGACGAATACCAAGTATTGAACTCTCCAATAGTAATTACAACTCTAGATTTAAATCAATTAAATTTCGCAAAAACTCTCAAATTAATTGATGAAATCTATGACTGCCAACAATCGCCGATTTATCAAACCTCATAATCCATCACCAAACCTTCATTTTCATCAGCTTCTACCTCTCTCTAAATTACAGGGTCACATGTATGCATTATATGCAGATTGTTCATACATACATATATATATATATATATATATATGGGTAAATTATACTGACTTTGATTTGTTAATATTACGCTTAGGCTCGTGAGCTTTTAAAAATTATTCTTACTTCTTTAGAGTGTCTCTTAACATCATTAACAAATCTAATAAAATTACTTTATTACTCCTATATTTTAATTTAAAATCTTATTTTCTCTCTAATATGTTTGTCTCGCTTAATCTATACACATGTGTATATGTGTGTGTGTGTGTGTATATATATATATATATATATATATCATAATAAACACGAATTGGGCAGAGTAAATAGAAAAGAGAAATTACTGTAAACTCAATCCCACTTTAATCTTTATAACAATTGTTGCAAACTCAATCCCATATTAATGTTAGACTTTTGTATGTACATTGCAGATCTTATTCCTAAGATTACGACTCTATCGGAGATGAAGATGGTAAAACTCATTGAAGATTTTTCAATTATACGAATAAAAGAAAGGTGATGTAAGACATATATGGGACCCTAAAAATAAGAAAAGTTATTTTAGAGTTGTATTATGATTGTTTAATTTTTAATTTTAATTTATTCTTAATTTATTTAGTTTCCTTGTTTTATTAAATAATGCGGAATGGAAATGTAGAAGGAGAATCCAACGCAGTCGAATTTCTTATAAAACAAGTAACATGGAGACTCCTCACCCAAACAAAAGAAATAATTCTTTAAAATTCGTAATTATTTATTATTGATAAAAAAAACATAACCATAATGACATATTACATCATATTTATAGTGGTAGAATATTCTAATTTTGATTAGGAAATAAAAATTACTATTTTTATACTAATCTTACTACAATAAAGACTAATAATTCAAAGTCTGCAACTCTTGGCTCTTCTTTTGATGATAATAATGATCTTATAATGAAACAAAAAAAAATCTTCTTCTTGGTCCACTACAATTTCAATCTTCTCATAATCATCAAAATAATCCTTTGTGAATTCAAATTCGTTTCCATCTTTAACGTTGACATCTACCATTGAAATTTCTACTTTCTCTTCCATAAAGAGTTTATAGAATCAATTAGAGACAAAGAGTCTTTTGTAAGGATGAACACATCCTTTGTAAGAATGGACACATCTTCCAATAGTTTAATATCTACAACATTATCACTCAAAGTAGGCTCAACAGTTTTAGATTTTACTTTTACTTCTTTCTTGGTACTTTCCCATGTTGGCAAATGTATCTTTTTCTTTGCAACTATCTATGACTTTGTAAATCAAGCCACCATCTTTTTCGCGAATCCAATGAATTTATTTTCAAGATCATAAACCCAAATCACTAAGACAATCATCCAAATCATAAACCCAATCATGAAAGTTTTCAAGATAAAAATTACCATCAAAATTTAGAAGTCTTTAGTAATTGCGAATACTTTGTCTTCAGGCTGGCCTCGGGCAAATCCTCCAACGCGATTCTTGTTCACTGAAAGATCTCTAGGAGCATTAAGATTGAGTCGCATGAGCGTCTGTTGCATAGCATCAAGCTGATCATTGATCTGTGTTAACTGTTGCCCATGGTCACCAATTCCTGCCCATACAGCCTCCATCCCACAACGAACATCAATGGGATTTGGGTCCTTGACTCCATCATTTGCCATTGAGCCAGGCATATCCTCACTCTGATACCAAATGATGGGGAACAAAAACGTGAAAGAAGAATCGAATACGTCAAATTCCTTATAGAACAAGTAACATGGGGACTCCTCTCCCAAACAAGAGAAATAATTCTCCAAAATTCGTAATTGAATTAATATTGATAAAAAAATCTGACCATAAAGACCTATTACATCATATTTATAGTGATAAAACATTACTACTTTGACTAGGAAACCTAAATTTTTTATATTTTCTATATTAATCCTAATAAAACAAGAAAACTAAATAAATTAAGAATAAATTAAAATTAAAAATTGAACAATCTTGATACAACTTTAAAATAACTTTTCTTATTTTTAAAGTCCTATATTTGTCGTACATCAAAAGGGATGAATTTCACTGAATTTCTTCTCCCCTCTCAATCTTTCTTTATCAAATTCTCTCAATTTCTTTTCCAATCACAAATGCCAAACCATCAACAAGAGTAATTTTTCCAAGGAGATTAATAAGTTGCCCAAAATACACCAGTCGGTCTATTGCGATTTTGGAATTGGTCCCCTTCATGCACCAAGCCTCCTCACTCATCCCACGCTAATCTAGATCTCCTCTATTAGTGGATATCCCTCTCTCTCTCTCTCTCTCTCTCTCTCTCTCTCTCTCTCTCTCTCTCTATATATATATATATATATATATATATATGCCACCAATAATCTCTATAATTTAACAATTTCTCCCATCACTTTGCTTTAGTTTATTTGAAGAACCCCTAACCTCCATTAGATTAAGGGATTTTGTATATAAAAACTTACGGTGGACTATTGGGCTTGTCTTACCTGTTGTTGGTGAAATCCTTGCTTGTTGTTCTCAAACAAGACAAGAGAACTGCACACTTCTTTCCCTAGTTTGTTATCACAGCATGAAAAAAAAAACTACAATCTCTTCTCATCTCCCTCATAACTAACAGTTATCCTCTCCCTCTCCTTTCCCCCTTATTTATTCAAGCATAGTGTAAATATTTTACATCCCTACCTGCCTATAAGAATTTGTATAAAATATCTTGAGAAACATGTTTGGTCAAGCTTTTAAATCTATTTTATGTATTGATTGATTTAGCATTAAGGTGAGACATGACATCAACTTATTTTTGTCAACTAATGATTAATTCTCGAAGATTAAATTAAATTTAAATTTGTACATTACTATTTACAAATTCAAATTACTATTTAAAATCTCAGATACATGATCAAAAAAATTATTTTAAGTTAAAGTGAGACTTTTTTAAAAATTTTTGAATAAATAGGTGAGCAATGGTGAATTCTAAACTAAAATGAGAATTTTACTCAAATTTTAAGTAGCCATCTCCGATAGTATTTGATATGTTATGATTTTCTAAAAATCTGAAAAGTGGCCCAAACCGATTAAAAGCGGCCCAAACTCAGTGGTTAAACTTGCAGTAACAAATCACCTTGGTCAGGGTTAGAGTACCTGGCCCATCAACTACCATTTTGTTTATGAAAACATAAAGTGGCCCAAACCATTGTCCAGGACTCTGTATATATACCAATCTGTGAGCCACCTCACTTTTGTAGGTGCCCTGACCTTTGTAATCAGTGAGAAATCCCAGGAAATTTTAGGGTTTCCTTCTTTTCCACCAAAACCGGCTGTGGTTTCCTTTCTACACCCACCACATTAACTCTTGACGAAGTCTGGCCGGCCGTGGTTTCCTTCTTCACTCCTGAGGAAGTCGTGCATAACCTTTGTCTATATATACTGATTTGTGAGGAAGTCTCCCTTTCGTAGCTATATACATACCGATCTGAGGAAAGGGAGACTTCACTCCTGTGGAAGTCTTCCATTCGTTCCTGCCTTAAAATTTGTCTATATATACCGATTTGTGAGGAAGTCTCTTTAGTAGCTAGTCCCACCCACCACGACCCGACAGGACCTGAACTGTAAGTACGATTTCATTTGACATTACTTTGGCGAATATATATACTCACAAGAAGACATGTATGTGTGTTTGTGTTGTCTGGTATATGCTCGATTTTTGAAGTATTTGTAGGGGTGCATGGAGTTTTACGTGCGAAGTAAGTAACGTGAGACATGCTCCAATTTTAATTTGAATGATTGTAAACAAATCACAAATCTTATGAATTAAATTAAAAATTACTAATCAAATAACAAAGCAACAAACATAAATTAACAAAAATAAACCTCATCTTCAAATAGTACCAATATTAGTCTGTAAAATATTTATATGTAAGTTTAGATATTTCTAAGAAACTAATTTATATGTAAAATTAGATTTTTTAAGAAATTGAAAAAAGAATAAGTGTCATCCCATCAATATCTAGATATCAATGTGCAATGTCTTACCTACTGTTGGTAAAATTCTTTCATGTTGTTCTCAAAGATCAACAAGACGAGAGAATTGCACACTCTTTTCTCTCATTTGTTATCCCAGCTTGAAAGAAAATTTGCAATCTCTTCTCATCTCCTTCATAACTAATGTTATCATTTCCTCTCCTTATCTTCTTATTTATTCAAGCATAGTGCAAATATTTTACACTCCTACTTGCGTATAAAACATCCTGAGAAACATGTTTAGTCAAGCTTTTTAAATCCATGTTAAATTAAGAGTGCAAAAAAACATAAACAGAAACAAGAACTGGAGGAGTATATTTGCATTTTTTTTCTGAATAAGTATTAAAATATTTCTTAAAAAAGAAAAAGAAAAGAGGGCCCCCCATCCTGTGCTTAATTGCCAACATCCCATGAAACTATAAAAATTAAAAAGCATGCACAATTCCATTCAATTGGATTTTAGTCCGCTAAAACGAGTAACGGACGAAACGAAAGGCTGGACTTTTAATAACTTACTAATACAGTTTCCACATAATATTACGGACACAGGCAGCCATTGCCATGACGCAAAAGTTTGGGGCACCATTCCTAGCTGTTCAAGTAACTCTTCCAAAGTCTGCAGCAGTTTCCCAGGAGCTGCAAAAACAAGACCCTACTGAACATCAATGACAGCCAAATAGCAATAAATCCACCAGTTCTTAAGGAAGCTATTTGGATTGGAACAAAAAGTGAAAAAATGTGATTCAACAGCTACGGAGCTGCCTGAAAAAATTGAACATTACAAACATACAGAGCCAAACTTTGAGAATTGCATATACATGAAACAAATCAATTATAACAACTTACACATATATCGGAAATACAAAAATGAAGAAATTATACAATTGAACTACAAAGATAAAATGAACTCGACATCTGAGATCTTAATAATTAATTTGTATTAATTAGCTAGGACTTCGAGGTTCATTTGGTTCTAATTCACTGAGTTTCCATTCAATAAAACACAAGAACTATAAATCTCCAAAATACTAGATAGAAATATCGCAAATACTGCCATTGCAACACCAATCAAAGGAGTCATTCCCCATATGAACGTACTCTTACCATATTCCCAATTTAATAGTAGCATACTATTAGAACAAGATAAATCTCTAGCAGAATTATTTAGGTCAGGAAGATATAGTGAGCGCAAGGTTTAAAATTCATAATCAATCGTAAGACAGTAATAATTAGTGAAAAAGCCCAGTGTGCCTAGCAAAATAAACCAAAGCCTGTATGTACTACTTGAGTAATAAACAAATTCAAGGCGGACCAATTTTACGGCAAGATGTCCAATCTATTTGCAAGAAGGATCCTTCAAAAAAAAGGAGCTTATAATTATAAAACATACCTGTATTCAGTCATCTCATAGATGTCTCAAACCCTTCTTCATAGCTAATGCGAAGGAAGGACCACTTCTTGATTGCCATAATATTTGGTAAATGTCGCTCAGTTGTTTGGCATGTTTTCTTTACTTGAGCTTCCATAGTTGTGCAGAGCTCAAAACCAACGCTGACCTTAAAGCTCTGTGATGTCTGAAATGACTGAACCAAAGAGGATAAACCTGGTTTTACATGCAAAGAGCATGTAGAAATTGACCTCTGCTGTTCAATTAGCATCCCCCTATTTGCCTTTGGCTAAAAATAGCAGAGTAAGTCATTTTATGATTTAGTTGATTACAAGCAAAGAAAAAGGCAAAAATCAAATAAAAACCACATACATGCAAATATAGTATGGGACCTTGAACTTAAATCACTACAAAGTACAAAATGTTGGCAGGTTATGGAGCACGGATATTCTATTTTAACTTATGTATCCGTGTCGGATTCAAATACATACGGACAATTCCTGAACACGTGAGACAAACCAAAAAAGTGTCCAAATTTTATTATGAACTTCATCCACATTATTAGGACACATTTTGAACACATTCGAGACACATTTTGTTCTTTTGTTTGGATTTTCCTTTCGTTTTTCTATTTTTTTAGTTTATATACACACATTTACACATGTGTTCATATAGTAGTTAATGATGTGTTTTGGAATTTCGATCACATATGTTGATGATTCATGAAGTTCTTAAACTTTTATGTTATTTTCATATCTTCGTATTGTTGTAATTTGTATGTTTTTATGACAATTTTGATTGAAATAATATTAAGTTTTTATCAAATAGTTATATAATATATATATATATATATTTAAGTTGTGGTTGGTGTTTTATGCCAATTTTGATTGAAATAGTGTTAAGTTTTTATTATATAGTCATAGAAAAAAATTCAACGTGTATGTTCGTATCCGTGTCCGTGCGTTCATATCCGTGTCCGTGCTTCTTAGTTGGTAGGTTTATGAGAATATATCTTTTTTAAGGGCTTCTTGTAAGCAATTACAATAGCTTTAGGCAAAAAAATTGTTTTGAGGAAAAAAAAGAAATAATGTACAATCTTAATTATGTATCCAAGCGATAACAAAAGTACATGCAACGATTACTACTTGACTATTATTACGTTAATATATCTTGCACACACATTTAAGATGTCAATTCGGCACTTAACCAATGTTTCGCAAAGGTTTTGGTCCTTTGATTTTTTTGCTAAGTGGCTTTGAAGTGGGAGTTTAACTTGGGGCTATGGGGATATTACCTAAGCCTCTTCTTAACTTATCCAACCCCAAGGGTTGTTATGGGACTTAAACACACCATTATGATGAGATAGTTAAATTAATTATCAGATTGCTGGCTTCCTAAATTATAAGTAATCTCAACAGAATGTTTTGTGCATGTCAATTATTAAAAAGCCACTTTGAGTTGCCAAACTTCTAGGTTGTAGTCTAAAATTTGCTTTCATATTGGCCGGGTTGAATTTTTGTAATTTATATTATTAGAAAAATATAGAAATTAAAAAAAATTGTAACAAGAAGAATAGAACAAATTAAATATATTCCGTGCAACTAGTAACAAACATCATTATATCTAATACAAGTTGCCCACCACTGCATCCAATAATAAATAAAGAAAATCAACAAAAAAGAATGTCAATGTTATTTTTTTACCTTTCTGCACAAATGAGATGGCAATTGGCGTTCCTTTGTTTCAGCTCTAAATTTTCCCAGGCCACTTGAATAAACTAAAAGAAGGGGGAAGAACAAAACAAACAACTTCAGACAAAAAAGTGTCGGTATCTGCTTTCTTTAAAATGTGAAGCAACAAGTGACTTATTCAAAGAGAAGAATGACTTTCTTTTGCTAACCGATCAACCACTAACATGCTCCTTTTCCGTCTCAACACGGGAAAAGAAACCTTTGCAATCACATGTCATTATCAAGTTTGGTTGGAGTGGGGAAAAAGAATAAAGAAATCCATAACAAAGCAGTCAAAATTCAACTTATTACAGATCACGACATCAAACAAATCGAGTAAAGAACAGAGTCAAAAGAGACATAATAAAGTACATGGCGTAGCAGCTAAGGCGTTCCTTTCCAAATAATTAACATCTTCATCCGTCAAGCTATAGCCCTCATTCTTAAGACAAACTGCAACTTCTGCAGAGGAAACACGTGGTAGTGCAAAAGTCTACAAGGAACAAAGATAGGGTCAAGAACAAAAAATATTGAAATAAAGTGAAGTCGATCAGATCACTTGACCATGAGACCACTTGGACAGAGGAAGTAATAACATACCAGATGACTCCACAGAATGTCTGATCTGATATGATTAATTCTCTGAAAAATTTCAAGTAACAACATCACAGAAGACGTCACCGTCTTCTTTTCCTTCAACATTTGAGCATGTTTCCTGCTTCTCCTGCCCTGCAACATATATTCCGGACCGATTGATGCAATATCAGATGAAATAAGTTGGCGTAATGATATGCTTCCATCTAAATTGTAACCATCCTCATTTGGATGCAAACAAAATCCCTGAGCGGCCATAAGCATAGTGACAAAGTGAATGAGCTTTCCTTCTTTTGCATAATGGTAAAGAACATCATCTTCATCTACACCAAAACAGAGCCGTCTAACAATCCCCAAAAAACCTTTCTGTAATAGAGTGTTTGTCAATCACAATAAGCATCAGTACACCTATATTCAATCCTAACATAATTACATTTAACAATAGATATTCTAACATCAACATATAGAATTTCTCATAAAGCATACCAATTTCAAATCGCAAATGTCAAAAATCAATCTGAAAATAGATTGTTTTGGAGTCCACTCAACATGATTACTGCACCAAGAATACAGAAGTCCCGGTCATCAAGAAGATATTGTAAATGTAAAACTAACACTTGATATATATTGTTGGACAATTTTTCTATATTCGTAAACAAAAAGAGATCTAATTTGGTATAAGAACCTTGTTATGAGATGGCCTGGTTAAAGTCTTCCCATCCCCATTTGTTTGCAAGTAAAAACACACACCCGTTTTTTTTTTTATCAAGACATACTCGTGTTACTCAATGAACTTATGTTTGCCAATTTGTCTCTCCGCCAAGCTCACGAGAGCTTGATAGAAATTGTTGGGTCAATTCTTTAATAAATTAGAGCATGTTTGAGGGCGCTTGTAGAGGCCAGCTTAGTGGGTAACATGCTTCAAGCGCAGACCCCGCTCTGTTTATTTAAATTAATATAACATATAACATACATTTACTATTTCTATCATATATTTATTTAAACTATATAAAATATAATATACACTTACTATTTCATATTAATTTTATATATTAAATATTATAAATATTTTTTTTTATTAATTGTTTATTATAACCATAGGAATCTATTTTTTTGATATAACACAGGACGAAACAAACTCAAAACCATGTAATATTTTTTAAAGGGCAAAAAAAGATAATTCATTTCTATAAACAGTGTTACCAAAAACTCAAAAATCAGGGTTTGACATCATAATTACTTCTGAAATACATTCCTTAGATATCCGAATACACGAATACGACATTACACGGACATGGCATTTCTCAAAAAAGTAAAATACGAATAGATAAGGGACACATTGAATATATATATATATATATATATATTATGACCATATATTAAAAAACTAACATTATTTTAATTAAAATTGACATCAAACATATAAATAACCAAAATATTATTAAGATATTAAACTGAAAAAATCACTAAAATAAAAATTTAAAAATTTTTTAGTTAATCAATAACATTCATGATTCAAGTTTCAAAACAAATTTATTAATTATTACGTAAAATATATATATATATATATATATATAACCAAAAGAAAAAAAACATACGAGAAAGTGGGGGGTAAATCCAAAAATTCAGAAAGAAAACATGTACTAACATGTTCCGAAGTATCCATAACATCTCCGGAACAGAAATGAAATTCAAGAAAAAGAATTGGACTCTTTTTTCGTGTGCAGCATGTGTCCAAAATTGTTGATGTCCAACACATGTCCAAAAGACACGTGAACCAAAACAAAGTGTTCGTACTTTGTACCATCAACACTTCTAGCTAACCGCATCTCCTTATCAACACTTCTTCATAATCTAAAACTTCCCCAACGGCCACTTGAACTTTGGAGTAATTAATAATCAAAACAACAGATGGCCATAAAACCAAATACGCCTCTCCTTACTATTTACATATGCACATATAGGTATACACACTTATTAAAGGGAAAGAAAGATATAAAGTTAATTTCAAAGTTGTACCGAATCTGCTCGAGAGCTACGTCGAGGGGAAGCAACCTGTAGAACTTCGAGCCAACTTCATTACATCTTAAATTAATATCTGCTCCTTTATTGATAAATAAATGTATTAAATGTAACGATAACGATTGAGCTGCATGATGCAGTGGGTAAGATCCATCTTTAAGAGGAACATTAAGATCCATAGTCTGACCAGTTGCTCCACCAATCAATCCAGCGGCACACTTTACTGCACGATAATGACAGATGCACATTATAAGTTCCCTTGGACAAAAATTAGAGTTACCATTATCTGAATTCTCCTTCTCCAATTGGCTTTTTAGTAAAGAGACAAATTTATCCGCATCATCCCTTGCAATCAGTTCCACAATTTGGTTGTATTCAACATTTGAACCAATGTCTTCATCTCTTTGAGAACTCCGCCCATCATTGCAAGAGGGGGAAAAGCATAGCTGAATGCAAACAGCAAAAAAAGGAAAGTACATAACAAAATTAATTACCTAAGCCAAAAATTAAGAACAAAAACCCCACATAGAGCACACATTCAATTTTAAATACATTGAAAAGGATGTCAGTATTTAACAGAAGTGTAACCATCCATTAAAAAACATGTGACCTACAAAAAAGAAAAAAAAAATTGAATCAACTCCAAAACGATTTTAGGAAATTTAAAATGAAATTCTGTATGTTGCCAAGCAGTTTATAGGTTTGACAGTGAACACAAAGAATTCTTTTGTGAAAAAGCTTGCTATTAGGTTAAATCAGGAAGACAGATTGAATTCTTGGTTTTAAATTGAAGTTAATTTTCTAGAGGATGGCGACTGCAAGCAACCTATCTTGTCCTTATCAATAGAAAAAAAAAATTAACATCCAAGGTTAATGTTTACAGGGAGAGATTGAGAATGTCCAAAAATAACAGTTAAAGAGCAAAAAATAATTCACCTGCAAGGAGAAAAATATAGGTGAAGGTGGTACACAAGCATAAGGCATCACTCCTTTAGTATATGTAATTCGTTTTCTTCTTTTTTTCGATAAGTTTTAGTATCTGTAATTCTAGTAGTTAGAACAATGGACAATTCATTAAGATGGATGGAAAAGTAAAGAGAAGGGGATTAGGAGGTGGGCTTTTCAGTTCAGGGCTCTGTTTGGTGTGTGGATTTAGTGAGAGAAAAGAAAAGGGAAAGGAAAAGTGATCTCCCACATATTTTTTCATCATCTCCAATAAATTAAATATTAAAAGTATTATTAAAATAATTAACAATCGCATAACTAAAAAGTGTAATGTCAAGCAAACCTATAAAAAAAAAAATTCCTTATTGGTTTTGTATCTTAGTTTTCCTCCTTACCTTCCATGTAACCAAAAAAAGGAAATATTTTACTTCGCATTTTCCTCTCCTTTTCCCTCGATAAATCGACTGAATCAAACAGAGCATAAAGAAAGCAAACTCCCTCGATTCTATTTGGTACAAGGGATTAATAAAAAAAAAAAAAATTGATGTTTTTTCATTGTTTGGCAAGGTAAGGAGTAAAGGAAGGAAAAACAATACTAATCTAACTAACATATAAGAAATTATTATTGTACCTTACTTGTACAATTCATTACGTAAAAATTTAAGACTACTCAACTTAATAAATCATTATTCTAATTATTTGGAGTTATTTACATAAATCCTGTCTCGTGATTCTACTCTATTTAAGACTATTCCTGTATTAGACCATACATTATCATATCTTTTTTGCTATTATCTTTTTTGTTATCTCTACGAAAGCATTACATGTAAATTTAATATAATATAAATAATCCTTCCCTCCTTTTTTGTACTAAGAAGTTCTAAAAAATGTTGTATGTTATGCATATAGAAGATACATAATGTATCTTCTATAAAAAGAGCTTATGCCTAACATAAAAAAAAAAAAAAAAGTTTAAGGCACCACTAATGGAGATAAATTGAAACGATGTATTTATTATTAGACTACCCTGGTTTCTCATCATCCAAATGAGAACATGGGACTAACTTATTGATCCTTTCCCAGTGTCACTTCAATATAATTATTGATTTTATTTACTTATTATCTGTTCCTTGCAGTATTTGGGGCCAAAATGGTGTGGCAAGAGATGCAGCAGACTTGCTTAATATTCGGTTTTTAACTTTGTGTATGAAGATGCTTATTATTTGCAAAACAATCACTTATTTGGCACGTCATTTACTAGATTAAGTCTTCGCTTGATTCGTTCTCTACTTGATTTGCTTGTTGCTTTGGAAGATTTTAACTTTAAATACTTTAGTATATAATTATCTTTTTTCTTAAGTTATTCTTTACCAGAGAAAAGGAACCTGATTACATGTTTATACAACACAATAAAGTCACTACGAAGTATGTTAAGAAATTTATATTAACATGTAATAAATAATGAATTTCACTTCCTTGGATGTTCCATTATTTAAATTTTTTTTACTTTTTTTTTTTTGGGGGGGAGGGGGGGGTTATTGGAGGAAGTGCCATGCAGAAAAAAAAAAAAAAGTAAGACATTGGTTGCATAATAAAATAATAGTTCAAGAAAGCAATCACTCCATCACTTTATAAATCAAAAGGGAAGAGGAAAAAAAAACAGCTAAAAATGATAATTAATTTTCATACATCTGTATTATGTGAACTGCCTGGTGATAAGTGAAGTTGCATTGCAAATATCATCTTGTTGTGAATCACATTTCTTCCGCTTTTCTGTATCTGTAAAAATAACACTCAATCATATTATTTCTCTATCCTTTTCCAATAGTACTACTAAAACAACACTGAAGTGCCATTAAAGTGTTTCAGGAAGAAGTCGACCAATGACCTGAATGTTCTTTATCTCCGCGAAAGGGACCACCAGACCGTTCCAAAATCAGCTTGGTTGGCCAACTTTTGCATGTAGCAAATACATATCATTGCAATATAACACCCATTAGTATAGTATCAAGATTGTTTTCCATCATTTTATTCTCTTTTTTTTTTTTGTGGGGGGGGGGGGGGGGGGGGGAGGTCCCTGGGTGATTTTTCTTCTTCACATTATTTAAATTTTAAGCAATCCAGTTTCCCTATTCGGAATTATAGAAGAGGGGTAATGAGTTTTTTTAACTTTAATTTCCCTTATTCTGAATTATAAGATATAACTCTAACTAAAGGATGAAGGGTATAAAAAATGAAAACAATATATATATATATGAGCAAAAGTTACAAATTGCAAACCTGTCAAACCTGTCGCTTAAATCAACATCTTTGCAATTCAATTTGAAGCCTGCTTCTGCAAGTAGCAGTGAAATTTTTAGAGCAACCCGCTCCTTTGGGACCTTGTAAAAAACACCATATGAAAGCCAACGTTTGACCACATCACTTCCCTATGTGATGAGAAAAGGCTAGCACAACGAATAATAAACAAGATTTATTACTGACTTACATTTTTCTTTGACTTTTTCTTTGACTGCAGATATGCCTCAATGGGATCACCAGCCTTCTCAAAAATCTCAACCAAAAGTAGTGTAGACATCATTGCAACCTTCTTTTTCTTGCACATCCGAATAGACTTCTTCTCCTTCTTCAGGCCCATTAAGGTGTACTCTTGGTCAATTAGTGCAGCCAATTCGCTCTTGACCCATTGATGAAATCTCATATATTCCTTCAAATGTAAACCATCATTGCTCCGCACTGTGATTGGACCCATAACATTCTTCTGGGCCACCAGTATTAGAGTGGCCAACTCAATGAGTTTACCTTCCTTAGCATAAGAGCAAATTACTTCCTTGAAGTCTTTTGTACATGTATTCCATGCAAGTAACCTACTAGTCTCCAATGCTTCTTTCTGCCTCACAGAAGTTAGTAAAATCAATATAAGAAATCCTTCCAAGGAACATTTAATAAAAAGAATATACTAAGCAATCGACTATGGACTCCCATTGAAAACCATACCATTTCCGGGAGGCAGAGTAAGATAATCAACTTAAAGATGGAATGCCTTGTAGTCCATTGGGTCAGACTTATCTGAGCACTACAGAAGTAATGCACAAAGATAATATGGGGAAAATGATAATAACAAAAAAAAAGCAGGTTTCATAAACTCAGAGCATGAAATCCACAAAAACCAAAACAAGAAAACATGATACCAAAGTCCTACCTTACTCTTTCAAGTGCAACATGGAGAGGGAGTAAGCCATACATCTCTGACTTAACAGCAGGGCATCTGACATTAGCTTGAGCTCCATGACGGAGAAATAACTCAGTTAATCCTGGACATAAAGAATAAGCTCCCATATGCAGCGGATAGGCTCCACGTTTATTGTAGACATTAAGGTCCAGTTTCAGATCCGGATTTCCTTCAACCAAGGCAGTGCCACACTTCACTGCATGATAAGTACAAATCCACTCCAAGATATCGTACGGACAAAATCTCGCAGAATCTCCAATTCTTAGTTTCAGTGAGTTGCCTGAAGTTACCAACGACGCCCTTTTTATATAGGACAAAAATTCAACCTTTTTATCGGAAGAAAGAAGGCGATCAATAGTACGCTATAATTAATAACAAAATCAGCATTAGTTTCCCAACAATACAGATGGCCAAATTCAGAAAAATCAACCCAAAAATTACTGAAGATCAACTATAGATTAAAAAGAACATTAAAATGGAAAAAAGAGTTGCAATAATCAAAACCAAAAGCGATATAGAGAAAACAATGACATAAAAGATTATAAAAACAAAAACTTTGCCAAAATAAAAAAGAATGAATACTGATAACTTAGTCTGGGAAGATTACCAAATCCATTCGTATCAAAACAAAATTCCACAACCACGGAGTCCCTACAAAATCAAAGACTTCTCTTAGCAGAAAGAAACATCACCGCCACCATAATATAAATGCTCTAAGTTTGTATTAGCTATTAAATATTTTATAACTCCAACTATTACAAGGAAAATGGAACGCAAATAGCTAACACCTTACTATAGATCACTCAAAAGTATCGAAAGACCTTGGGCAAACAGGTCTTGGTTGTCTGTATCGTCAAGAGAGATGCACCGGGGCGTGAAGGCGAACAGATGGTCAGCAAGCCCTAACGCTCGTTTGATTTAACCCTCGACATAAAGAAGAATCTGCCATATGCAGCCGAAAGGCTCCATGCTTATTGTAGACAATAAGGTCCAGTTTCAGATCCGGATTACCTTCAACCAAGGCAGTGCCACAGTGCACTGCACGAGAAATACAAATCCAGCGCCCAGAATGACGGAATTGAGAAATATCCGTTTTGAATATAATTTTTTTTTCATACTAAAACTACCTTGATACGGGTAATATTTTTTTATTAATGAAACTTAATTTTTTTTTCCTGTGTAATAATTTTAGAAATGTTGACTGTATTTAGTAAATTAAGATTTTCATACTAAAACTACCTAGATATGGGTAATATTTTTTTATTAATGAAACTTAATTTTTTTCCTGTGTGTTAATTATAGAAATGTTGATTGTATTTAGTAAATTAAGATTGTAATATATAATTCGTAAGATTCTAAGACAAATCCTAATTCGTTAAAAAAAAAATTAGTGATAAAAAATATAATATCTAATTTTTTTAAGAAGTTCAAATTATATGTATTAAAATTTAGAAAGATTCATACGAATATTTTATCAAATTTGAAAAGGCAAGTTCTATTTTATTAAAAAAAATTAACAAAACTTGCAATAAAAATACATAAATTATTTTATTTTTAAGAAAAATTTTAATTTTATTTAATAGTGTTGGTTGGAGTTTTATATTTGAAATGAGTTAGTATTCTAGTAGAAGTCATTTTTGGCAGAAGTCATTCTTATATATATATATATATATATATATATATATATATATATATATATATATATATATATAATCTAATTGTAAACGATTGTTCAAATTAACCATATTTTTGTAGCTTTAATTTTATAAAAATTTCAAATAAGGATATATTTTCAGTTGAAATAATTAAGTCCGTTAATTTATAAAAGCACTCCAATTTAGTTCAATTATATATTTGCGTATGATTTTTTTAAAAGAAATTGCTTCAATTCATTTTTATACAGTTAAATTAGATTAACAGTATTATGCTAAAGCGGTCAAATAAATAATAAATCGATTTCAAATTTAACAAAATGTCTACGTTTATTAGTGGTGATAATCAATCTATTATATATCAAACATATTAGAAGAGCAAAAAAAATTTAAAACTCAAAATTTTCTTTTTATTCCAATAATAATTATTTTCTCATAAGTCAAAATCATAAATATAATATCCTTATATAAACGAGTTATAACATAAGAGATAAAACGGATCCAAAACAAAAATAAAATTATTTTTCAAACCTCCTTGAATGACAAACGGTTTAATTACAACCACTCAACAAATTAACCTTAAGGCTTTTAGTATTAACCATAGTAATATCACTTTTATGACAATGACATTTTACGATTGAACAGAATTAAAATATTTTTTTAAATAAATAAAGGAACTAAATTATTTCAGGATATAAAAATATAATTAATATTTTTTTTGCTTTCTATTTTGTGGTGCACATGGAGTAACGGCTAACTGATACCAAAAGGCTAATTAAATTAGATTAGCAGCAGCCTGATGTTAGATTGTGATAATGGAATTTGAACTTGCTTCTTTAATGACTCGGTACAATATTGTGTGCTCATGAACCCATTGTATTAATGTTAAAATTATCATCATAGTCCAACCTAAACAAACTGCAATCATGATTTGCCACTATAACCATGCACAATAAAAGAAATGTCTCTCTTGTTATTTTGTCACGGAAGTTAGTTTTGTTGGATAAGTGTCGACAAAGCAATATTGAAGTCCAGTTTTTGAATTTCAAAATTTGTTTAAGTTTGACTTTATTAAAATAAATAACTTTGAATTATGTTCAAATTTAAAATTTTAATTTTTTGAGTCGATTTTACACAAGTCTATAATTAAACCAGTTGTGAATCTAATTAGAGTAACTTAATTTGTTTTATATAATATTATATTATTTTCAATTTTAGAAGTTAAACTTCAACCGAACTTAATAAATTATTGAGTCTCAAAATTTATTCGAGTTTGGCTTGTTTATCTTACAAGCTAATCTTGAATAAGTCGATTATAAACCGAATTCGAATAATTCATATCATTTTACAGTCCTAAAAAAGATAAGTGAGTGTATCTATCCTGATTTAAGTGTGATTACGACTTGTTAGTACATATGAGTATTTCAAAATACTTATTCAATAGAGAAAATTTTTTTGATTTGATTGTCTAACATTTTTTATATATTGTTTTCTTTTTCATTTTGATAGTTAAAATTTCTTAATTTAATTGTCAAATATTTTTTATATGTTTGATTTGTATCTTATTTCAATTGTTAACTTTTTTTATATTTAATTGACTAATCATATTAGACAAAAATTCTTAATAAGGTTGAAAATATTCAGATCCATAAATAAAATTGTTTAACCCATATACGTATATATAATTAGAGAATTGTTTAACATAAAACATAAATTATAAGATTTTTTCATTTTCAATGTCTTGCTATTAGAAAACAAAAACAAACAATTATAAGGTGTAATTTTCAATTGAAAACTATCTCTTCAAGTTGTTGTTATAGTAAGTCGCGAGACGGGTACCAGAAAGACAAATTTGGAGCAGATTTTTAAAGAATCCCAAATCCAACGGCTATCAACTTTACCGAATGAGCCGTACGAACCTTACCGTGAGGTTAGCCGCATACTAACTTCCCTACATGCACAATCTCAACTTTTGTCGCGGTCAGAAATCCTTTTCATAGGTAATCTTTACCTTGGATGCTGAAACATATCCTTGTCAGCATCATGACCCTCCACGTTTTTACATCTCCTCCGAATAATTGCTCCAAACCACATAGCAGGTGACCCCACATAGCCTTCTTTAATCGCAGCCACAAAATTGAGAAAGTCCCCATGTCAGGTACAATCATAGCGTAGAATACATGACTCATATGACTGAGGTTCCATCAATGACTTGAATAAGAATATTCTATCATTTTCGAATATATGTCATCTTTATAGAGTACTTTACCTACATTATTTAATTAAGAAAAAAATAATTTTTAAAAGGTAAAGTAATAAATATGAAATGAAAAAAAAAATGAAAGAAAAATAAGAAATTTTAATGTTAAGATGGATACTTTAAGGCAATGGTTAAAAATTTAAATATACTTCATCACTTTTTATTGATAAAAAAATTTTAACTTGTGTTTTTTTGCAAAAAAAATAATTTATTATTTAGTGGGTAATTTAAGGATGGCTAATAATAAGTACACTAACTTTATGTTGATTACAAATAAATTTAAAAAAAGAAATAAAAAACTTCTAAATTTTAAACTAAAGTAATGAATCTATTACATATAAGTTCTGTAAATTTGTCACAACAATTTATAAAAGTTATATACAGCACAACCGAATATATTACAAAAGATATTCAGAATACTTGAAGAAAAAAGAAAAATACATTACAGAAGTTATTCAGAATATTTTTAAGATAATGTTAATAATTTTTTCACGTATACATTGACTAAACAAACAATTTTTCAAATATGGAAAAAGAAAAATCTATTCTTGGGTTTACAACCAAATGGTCTTGTTTCTCAGCTATTTCTGATCTCTGTCCAATGAAAGCAAACTCAAAGACAGATAGAAAAGAGAGAAGGGAAAGATAGTTGGCGATAATACCTAAGCTGCCCTAGAGACCTCCTCTTTCTCTTTCCGCTGTTTTCTGTCTCCATTCTTTGCAGAGTCTCTACAGCAGTGGCTTAACAGAAAGACACGCAAAGACTTTCTCACATTTCTTTCGCCTTGATTTCGTGAGAGGGAGTAGTTTTCTGGTAATATATAGCAAACTCGTTTCGTCAATTTCAATTTCACACAGCCAGTTCAATAGATTTGTTGGAATTCGTTAAATCAGCTTCAATTGAATACAAATTTCTGGAAAATAAAAAATATTTTGTTCTTTAGGTAGTTGTTGAATCAGATTGATTTAAGCCAAACCCATTTCGACTATCTCAATTTCAAACATTCCCATTTTCAAAATAGTTGAATCAGTTTTGCATATCTGGGTTCTCCTGTCCCCCTTTTGACATTGAAAGAAACAAATTTTCAAAGTTTTTTTTTTTTTTTTGTTTTAATCAATGTATTTTTTTTAGACTATCTCCGATGATGATTCAAATTTTACTGAAATCTTTTTTAAAAAGTGAATCTGAGTTTGTTGTTCTCCAATGTTCATTTAAGTTTTTACTAAAATTTTTTTAAAAAAATTCACCTTATCTCAAAAACTATTTTATGTCATTTCTTTTCAAAAATTATTTTTTCTCTTTTTTTTTCTTTCCAAACCTCTTTCACTCTTAATTTTCATTCCCTTTCAAAATTTTTCACCATTTTTTTCTTCTATTATTTTAATTTCCCGCCATTTTCTTCAAATTTTTCTTCAATTAATTTTGTCTAAATATTTTTTACATCCCTTCAAAACATTTCCTCCCAATTTTTTTTCTTTCCAAAATTTTTCTATAAATAAGTATACTTCTTCATCTAAAACTCATCTTCAACATTTTCAATAGAATGAATTATTTAAAAACTTTTTTACTTAGTTCATTTTCATCATCATCTTCTTCTAATAATGACGAAGAAATAGCATCACTTGCAGCTCTTCATCAAGTGAATACTGTTGAAATGTTAGAAATTCTAAAAACAAAAGCAGCATGGCCAAAAAAACATGGTAGTTTAGTTGTAGGTCGTAAACACATTTTTTGCGAGAGAAAAAAGGGTCATGATCAACTATTCACTGATTATTTTGCAGAAGATCCTGTGTACTCATCTTCAATGTTTCGAAGAGGCTTTCGAATGACGCATGAGGTATTTATGCGTATTCTTAATGCTATTGAAATACATAATCCTTATTTTGTTCAGAAAATAGATGCAGCTAAAGTTCTTGGATTGTCTCCTCTTCAAAAGATGACATCTGCTATTAGAATGTTAGCGTATGGAATGGCAGCAAATGCAGTAGACGATTATGTACGAATTGGAGAAAGTACTACAATAGAGAGTTTAAAAAATTTTTGTCGATCTGTTATCAAAATTCTTGAAAATAAGTATCTCAAGATCTCCAAGGGGAGACGATATTGCTAGATTACTTGTTGCTGAGGAAGCTCGTGGGTTTCCGGAAATGTTAGGAAGCTTGGATTGGAAGAATTGTCCGACATGTAAAAAAACTTATTATTATTCTAGAAGTTGTAGCTTCATATGACTTGTGGACTTGGCATGCTTTTTTTAGAATGTCAGGATCTCACAATGATCTTAATATCTTGGATCGTTCTCCTTTATTTTCTGAGATCACTGAAGGATGAGCCTTCCTAGCTAATTACTCTATCAATAGACACACCTATAATATGGGATATTATCTCGCTGATGGCATGTATCCTCAATGGGCAACATTGGTTCAAACAATTTCTTCTCCACAAGAAGCAAAGAAACAATATTTTGCTATGATGCAAGAGTCGGTGAGAAAGGATGTTGAACAGGCTTTTAGGGTTCTTCAATCTCGTTTTGCAATTGTAGGTGGACCAACACGATTTTGGGACCCCAACACACTAGGAGATATCATGAAGACGTGCATTATTTTGCATAATATGATAGTTGAAAATGAGCAAGATAGTTATAATATTTGTGATTATGAAACATCATAAGAACCTAACACATCTGTAGTTATTTCGCGAGCTCGTAATAATAACTTTGAATCATTTTTGTCTCGTCATTTACAAATGAGAGATAAGAATGCCCATCACAGCCTTCGCAACAACTTAATTGAGCATCTATGACAACGCCGTGGAGAGATGTAACTATTTTTTTGTGTGTGTGTGTTTTTTTTTTAAGATTAACTTTTTTTGTGTGTATTTTTTTGATTTAACGTAACCTTTTTTTAATGATATGTATTTTTTTAAAGATGTTTGTCTTTTTTTAATTCAATGTATTTTTTTGTGTATTTTTTAAATCATATTGCATTACATTTAAAATAATATAGAAAATAAAATAGCATTGCATTGAAAAAAAAAACATTACATTAATTAAAAGCAACATTGAAAATGAAATAACATTACATTAAAAAAAATATTATATTAATTAAAAGCAACATTTGAAAATAAAATAAGATTGTATTGAAAAAAAACATTATATTAATTAAAAGAAACATTAAAAAAAATTACATTAATTAAAAAAACATTGAAAATAAGAAGGCCCTTCTAATGTCTTTATATGCAGGCTGTGAGAAAAGTGTATTGCAATCTTTGTATTGCAATCTTCGAGAAAACATCGAAAATATGGTCATGTAAGAAAACTGTCTTTATATGCAAGCCCTTCTAATGTATTACATTAAAAGTATTGCAAAATTGAATTTCGACCTTACTTCTGGGAGAAAACTGTATTTTGACCTTTTCTTATTCGACCTAGGGTTTTAATCTCTCTGCCTCAGCTCATATATAAACGAAATAGAACTCTAGGCAATGTCTTCGAACGCCGCACACACCCGCGGAGAGAGACAGGAGAGGAAGCGAGAGCTCTTCGGAAATGGTGACTTACAGGGTAAGTTCAGCGTAGCTTCTTAGCCTTTTAGGGTTTTCTGGTTCTCAGTCCTATCAAAACCTTTCCCAGATCACCTGTTGATTTCATTATTATAAGTATCTAAATTGTATGAAGGTCTATTTTCTCTGATTAGTGGCAATGTATGTTATTTGTTTGCTAAAGCTAGGGTTTTGAACTGTAGATGTGATTCTCTGTTGTTGGATTTGTGCAGTTTCATCAGTACCAGGTCGTAGGGAGAGCTCTCCCTTCGGAGTCCGGTGAGCATCCAAAGATCTACCGTATGAAGCTCTGGGCCACCAACGAGGTTCGGGCCAAGTCCAAGTTCTGGTATGTATATCCATATATTTACATGTATGCGTTTTTTCATACAGATGTTCATATGTGTCTGATTGTAGTGTATATTGATCATTAAGATATTTTTTGAGGAAGCTTAAGAAGGTCAAGAAGAGCAATGGCCAAATGCTAGCAACCAATGAGGTATATATTTCCCATATTCCTATATCTGATGTTTTCGGCATTGAAATGATTAATGGGGTTTTGAAAGTAGATTATGGATTGTTTTGAAAAGTACCGATTCGTGGTTTTATTGGTGACGTTGCTCTTTGTATATATTTTGGGATGTAGTACGTGTCATTTATTGTGCCGGGTTTAAAAGGGTTATTATATTCAACGATATATTGATGTGAAATGTTGATATGTTGAAAGCTTTAAGTGTTATAATTAAATCTTATAACTGAATGATCCTATATTATAAGGGAGAACAACTGAGAATGCAAGGATTCGAACCTTGATCTTCTCACATAATAATATAATTTGTATATTACAATATTTGACTATTATTATATTTATGTTTTAGTTTTGTTGCAAAATTTTATTTTATTTTTTTTTGAAAAAAGTATCTAAAACTATGATAAATTTGGTTACTTATAAAAAAACTATGATAAATTTTGGTTAAGTCAAAAGTATGAAACTTTCATGTTAAAATGAAATTGATATTTGGTAGAGTTGAATTCAAACTATTGGGATCTTATGGAATGAATCTATTTATTCCAGCGCGTAAGTGATATTGATCGGTGTTATAAAGAATGTCACGAGCCTCACGTGTCAAGATTATTTCTAGCTTGTTGGGCACTAGCATGGGCACATGAGATTACAAAGGAGTATATAGAAGCTTTTATGAGGACACCATCTAGTTGCCTAGAAGATTTCTTAAAAGAAATCTATAATCGCATAAAGGTGGGTTATTTGATTTTTTATTCATTTTTTCAAATAATTTTGTTAGTTATTGTTGGTCAAATCTTTTAGGCATATATTAATATTACATGAATATAGGTTATTCCGGGTTTGTGAATGTAGTTCGTCATCTATTTCACGACATTTGAGCTGTTTTTCAACTGTCAATTGGGATGTATTAAATGTTGATGCATCTTTTTATGGCAATAGATGTGGGGGTGAGGTGGTATGGAGAACAACCAATGCAGTCGTGAAAGATTACTCAATACGATTTGTCGATATAAATGATCTCATTTTTTATACCAGTTTTGATTCGTAATTGGCTGAAGCATCTGCAGCAAAGCATGGAGCTTTCTGGGCGAAGTAAAGAAATGTGAGATATGTTTGAATTTTGAGTGATTGTAAAAAAATTACAAATTTTATGAACGGATTCAATGGTGTTTCTGACACTAATTCGAAATTCGTTCATAAAATTTATAATTTTTTTACAATCACTCAAAATTCGAACATATCTCACATTTCTTGACTTCGCCTAGAAAGCTCCATGCTTCGCTGCAGATGCTTTAGCCGATTGCGAATCAAAACTGGTATAAAAAATGGGATCATTGATATCAAGAAATAGTGTTGAGTAATCTTTCACGACTCCATCGGCTGTTCTTCATACCACCCCACCCCCACATCTATTGCCATGAAAAGATGCATCAACATTTAATACATCCCAATTGGCAGTTGAAAAATAGTTTAAATGTCGTGAAATGGGTGACTGAACTATATTCACAACCCGGAATAACCTACATTTATGTAATATTAATATATGTCTAAAAGATTTGACCAATAATAATTAAAAAAAAAATTATTTGAAAAAATGGATGAAAAATCAAATAACCACCTTTATGCGTCTATTATAAATTTCTTTTAAGAAATCTTTTAGGCAACCACCTGGGGTCCTTATGAAAGTTTCTATATACTGCCTTTCAATTTCTATATACGAACGTGAGATATGCTTAATTTTTGAGCGATTATAAACAAATCACAAATCTTATGAACGGATTCAATGGTGTGGTGTTCTTGATGCCTGATTTTTGTCTTTATAGGTAATAGTCTGATTATTTTATTACTTCAACTTTATTTAAGTTTTGTTTGATTAATTATTGATCTTTTTCCACAGTTGTTTGACGACATGCATTTTTAGGAGTTTTGACAACTATACATACGAGTACACGCTGAGAGAGTTAAACAAGGTAGTTGTTAAGTTGGCTCTGGCGGCCAGAAATAGGCAAAAGGAAAATTTTTATGAAATTAATTGACTTCTGAAAAATGACAAGAAACCAATTAATTGTTACAAATTTCAAAAATAGTGATATCTGAATTTACATGTAAATATTTTACATACTTTCATTTGTTGTTATTTTTTGAAGATGAGTTTTATTTTTGTTAAATTCTGATTGTTGCTTTTTCATTTTGTTGAAGATGAGTTTAATTTTTGTTAATATCTGTTTGTTGCCTTTTCATTTGATTAGTAATTTTTAATTTAATATAAATAAGCACATGATATATTAAGAGTAGTTGATATGATCTTTTATAAAGTATTTGATATTTTCTCGAAGGAAAATTTAATATAAATAGGTACAAGAGATATTAAGAGTAGTTGATATGATCTTTACCGAGTATTTGGTATATTTTTGAAAGAAATTTTGCAAAAACACTCAAATTAATTAATGAAATCTATGAATGTCAACAATTGCTGATTCATCAAACTTCCTAATCCATCACCAAACCTTCATTTTCATCACCTTCTATCTCTCACTAAATTACTAGGTTACATGTATGCATTATATGCACATTGTTCATATATATATATATATATATATAAAATTATACTGACTTCTTTTAAGATTTGTTAATATTACAGTTAGATTTGTGAATTTTTGAAAATTACACTGATCTCTTTAAAATTTATCTCTTAACACCATTATCAGATATAATAAAATTATTTTATTGCCTTTATATTTTAATTTAAAATCTTATTTTCTCTCTTAATATATACACGTGTGTGTGTGTATATATATATATATATATATATATATATATCAACTCTTAAATAATAAACATGAATTGGGCAGAGTAAATAGAGAAGAAAAATTAGTGCAAACTCAATTCCACTTTAATCTTTATAACAATTGTTGCAAACTCAATCCCATATTAATGTTAGATTTTTGTATATACATCATGAACCTTATTCCTAAGATTACGACTCTATCAGAGATGAAGATTGTGAAACCCGTTGAAGATTTTGCAATTAAACATCACTTTAATCTTTTCTTCATTTGTTAACCCAACATAAAAAAAAATTACAATCTCTTCTGATTTTTTTCATAATTAATGTTATCTTCTCTTTTCCTTTTCTTCTTATTTATTCAAGCATAATATAAATATTTTACACTCCTACTTGCGTATAAAAAATCTTGAGAAATATGTTTGGTCAAGCTTTTAAATCCAATTTATGTATTATATGTATTAATTGATTTAGCATTAAGGTGAGACATGACATCAACTTATTTTTGTCAACTAATGATTAATTGTGGAAGAGAAGTGTCAAATGTAATTATTGAAAAATAGAGCGCATTTACCTCAAGAAAGGTTATTATAATTTAGCTAAAAAATTAACATTCATTAATAACATTTTTGGTAACTAAACTACTAAAGTAAAAACTCAACAAATTAAAAAATAAGTGAAAGTTAAATTAAGAGTGCAAAAAAACATAAACATAAACAAGAACTGGAGGAGTATATTTGCATTTTTTCTTAAAAAAGAAAAAGAAAAGAGGCCCCCCCCACCCTGTGTTTAATTGGCAACATCCCATGAAACTATAAAATATTACGGACACAGGCAGCCATTGCCATGTTGCAAAAAGTTTGGGCACCATTCCTAGCTGTTGAAGTAACTCTTCCAAAGTCTGCAGCAGTTTCCCAGGAGCTGCAAAAACAAGACCCTACTAACCATCAATGACAGCCAAATAACAATAAATCCACCAGTTCTTAAGGAAGCTATTTGGATTGGAAAAAAAAGTGAAAAAATGTGATTCAACAGCTACGGAGGTTCATTTGGTTCTAATTCACTGAAATTCCATTCAATCAAACAGAAGAACTATAAATCTCCAAAATACGAGATAGAAATATCGCAAATACTACCATTGCAACACCAATCAAAGGAGTCATTCCCCATATGAACGTTACTCTTACCATATTCCCAATTTAATAGTAGCATACTATTAGAACAAGTTAAATCTCTAGCGGAATTATTTAGGTCAGGAAGAGATAATGAGCGCAAGGTTTAAAATTCATAATCAATCGTATGACAGTAATAATTAGTGAAAAAGGCCAGTGTGCCTAGCAAAATAAACCAAAGCCTGTATGTACTACTTGAGTAATAAACAAATTCAAGGTGGACCAATTACACCGTAAGATGTCCAATCTATTTGCAAGAAAGATCCTTCAAAAAATAGGAGCTTATAATTATAAAACATACCTGTCAATGGTCCCATTCAGTCATCTCATAGATGTCTTAAACCCTTCTTCATAGCTAATGCAAAGGAGGACCACTTCTTGATTGCCATAATATTTGGTAAATCTCGCTCAATTGTTTGGCATGTTTTCTTTACTTAAGCTTCCATAGTTGTGCAGAGCTCAAAACCAACGCTGGCCTTAAAGCTCTGTGATGTCTGAAATGACTGAACCAAAGAGGATAAACCTGGTTTTACATGCAAAGAGCATGTAGAAATTGACCTCTGCTGTTCAATTAGCATCCCCCTATTTGGCTTTGGCTAAAAATAGCAGAGTAATTCATTTTATGATTTAGTTGATTACAAGCAAAGAAAAAGGCAAAAATCAAATAAAAACCACATACATGCAAATATAGCATGGGACCTTGAACTTAAATCACTACAAAGTACAAGATGTTGGCAGGTTATGAAGCACGGATATTCTATTTTAACTTACGTATCCGTGTCGGATTCAAATACATACGGACAAGTCCCGAACACGTGTGAGACAAACCAAAAAAGTGTCCAAATTTTATTATGAACTTCATCCACATTATTAGGACACATTTTGAACACGTTCGGGACACATTTTGTTCTTTTGTTTGGATTTTCCTTTCTTTTTTCTATTTTTTTAGTTTATACACACACACATTTACATATATGTGTTCATATAGTAGTTAGTAATTTGTTTTGGAATTTTGATCACCTATGTTGATGATTCATGAAGTTCTTGAACTTTTATGTTATTTTCATATCTTCATATTATTGTAATTTGTATGTTTTTATGACAATTTTGATTGAAATAATATTAAGCTTTTATCAAATAGTCATATAATATATATATATATATATATTACATATTCAAGTTGTGGTTGGTGTTTTATGCCAATTTTGATTGAACTAGCGTTAGGTTTTTATTATATAGTCATAGAAAAAAATTAAACGTGTCTGTGTCCGTGCTTCTTAGTTGGTAGGTTTATGAGAATATATCTTTTTTAAGGGCTGCTTGTAAGCAATTACAATAGCTTTAGGCAAAAAAAAATTGTTTTGAGGGAAAAAAAGAAATAATGTACAATCTTAATTATGTATCCAACGGATAACAGAAGTACATGAAACAATTACTACTTGACTATTATTAAGTTAATATATCTTGCACACACATTTAAGATGTCCATTCGGCACTTAGACCAATGTTTTGCAAAGGTTTTGGTCCTTTGATTTTTTTGCTAAGTGGCTTTGAAGTGGTAGATTAACTTGGGGCTATGGGGATATTACCTGAGCCTCTTCTTAACTTATCCAACCCCAAGGGTTGTTATGGGACCTAAACACACCATTATGATGAGATAGTTAAATTAATTGTCAGATTGCTGGCTTCCTAAATTATAAGTAATCTCAACAGAATGTTTTGTGCATGTCAATTATTAAAAAACCACTTTGAGCTGCCAAACTTCTAGGTTGTAGTCTAAAATTTGCTTTCATATTGGCTGGGATGAATTTTTATAATTTATATTATTAGAAAAATATAGAAATTAAAAAAATTTGTAACAAAAAGAATAGAACAAATTATGTTATGCAATAAGTGTCTGTTTGGTTGCTGAGAAATTGTTGGAAACGAAAGCATTTAATTACAGTTCTATGGAAATACATTTGATTGTTATGATGACTGTCATGTTATGAATAAGGCTTAGTTTGGTTGCTGAGAAAAATGTTGGAAAAATAGAACATTTCGGTGGTAAAATGTGCTAGTTTTAGCGAGTTCTGTATCATTCCCGTGGATCTTTTTGGGTCACTAGAAATGGTTGGAGATTAAAAGAATCCAATTGTTTTTTTTCCTTTACTTTTCCTCACCTGTCAAAACGGGAATACCTTTGCGGCTGCGATTTTAGAGATTTTGATCTAAATAGCTTTTGACTAGCATTATTCTTTCCCAACAAACCACCAACAATCCCTTCTTCCAATGACGATCTTGATTTAATTATTCCTGTGGATCTTTTTCCACTTTATTTAATTTTTGTTTGATTAATCATTAATTTTTTTTTCTATAGTCGTTTGACGACATCCCTTTCAATGAACTTTGATAATTACACATACGAATACACTCCGAGTGAGTTAAACAAGGTTACTGACAAGTTGGCCGTGGTGATAAGAAGAAACGAAAATTTTTATAAAATTAATTGACTTTTAAGGAAACGACAGGAAACCATTAATTATTACAAGTTTCGGTGATATCTTACATGTAGATGATATCGTTTCCTAGAAACCAACTAATTATTACAAGTTTCGGTGATATCTTACATGTAGATATTTTACAAAATTACGTTCATTGATATTATTTAAACTATATATACGTTATTTGAAATTTATATTTATCTTGTAATTAAATATATACACTTTTATATCTATCCACTCCTTTCCTGCGCACAGAAGCATATATATATGCTTCTGAAAAATATGTATGCAAATTTATACATCTTTCTGATAATAAACACATCAGTTTTGAATTTACAATTTTAAAATGTTTCTAGCAGTTTATTCTTACCATTTCACTCTTTTGAAACCGTCCATTTTCATCCTGCGATCTACATGCAGACGAATACCGAGTACTGAGATCTCCAATTGTAATTAAATTTTGCAAAAACTCTCAAATTAATTGATGAAATCTATGACTGCCAACAACCACCGATTCATCAAACCTCATAATCCATCACCAAACCTTCATTTTCATCACCTTCTACCTCTCTCTAAATTGCAGGGTCACATGTATGCATTATATGTAGATTGTTCATATATGGTAAATTATACTGATTTTGATTTGTTAATATTACACTTAGGCTCGTGAGCTTTTAAAAATTATACTAACCTCTTTAGAGTGTTTCTTAACATCATTAACAAATCTAATAAAATTACTTTATTACTCCTATATTTTATATATTTTAATTTAAAATCTTATTTTCTCTCTAATATGTTTCTCTCTCTTAATATATACACGTGTATATATATGTGAATATATATATATATATATATATATATATCATAATAAACACGAATCGGGCAGAGTAAATAGAAAAGAGAAATTATTGCAAACTCAATCCCGCTTTAATCTTTATAACAATTGTTGCAAACTCAATCCCATATTAATGTTAGACATTTGTATGTACATTGCGGACCTTATTCCTAAGATGACGACTCTATCGGAGATGAAGATGGTAAAATTCATTGAAGATTTTTCAATTATACGAATAAAAGAAAGGTGATGTAAGACAAATATGGAACCCTAAAAATAAGAAAAATTATTTTAGAGTCGTATTATGATTGTTTAATTTTTAATTTTAATTTATTCTTAATTTATTTAGTTTTCTTGTTTTATTAAATAATACGGAACAGAAACGTAGAAGGACAATCTAACGCGTCAAATTCCTTATAAAACAAATAATATGGAGACTCCTCACCCAAACAAAAGAAATAATTCTTTAAAATTCGTAATTATTTATTATTGATAAAAAAACATAACCATAATGACATATTACATCATATTTATAGTGGTAGAATACTCCAGTTTTGACTAAAAAATAAAAATTACTATTTTTATACTAATCCTACTACAATAAAGACTAATAATTCAAAGTCTGTAACTCTTGGCTCTTTTTTTTTATGATAATAATGATCCCATAATGAAACAAGAAAAATCTTCTTCTTGGTCCACTACAATTTCAATATTCTCATAATCATCAAAATAATCTTTCGTGAATTCAAGTTCGTTTACAATTTCAATATTCTCATAATCAACAAAATAATCCTTCGTGAATTCAAGTTCGTTTCCATCTTTAACGTTGACAACTACCATTGAAATTTTTACTTTCTCTTCCATAAAAGAGTTTATAGAATCAATTAGAAACAAGTCTTTTGTAAAGATAAACATGTCTTTTGTAAGAATGGACACATCTTCCAATAGTTTAATATCTACAACATTATCACTCAAAGTAGGCTCAACAATTTTAGATTTTACTTTTACTTCTTTCTTAGTACTTTGATTTTACTTTTACTTCTTTCCTAGTACTTTCTCATGTTGGCCTGTATTTATCTTTTAAAATTGTAAATAATTTTTTAGTAAAAATCTATTCATAAGCAGTTTCATCATTCTTGGTCCATGAACAAATGCATCTTTTTTTTACAACTGTCTATGACTTTGTAAATCAGGCCACCATCTTTTCGCGAATCCAATGAATTTATTTTCTATCCAAAAATATTTATTTTCTTCTAAAAAGTCTCAAATCATTAAGAAACTATTTTATATGTAAGTTTAGATATTTCTAAGAAACTAATTTATATGTAAAATTAGATTTTTTAAGAAATTGAAAAAAGAATAAGTGTCATCCGATCAATATCTAGATGTCAATGTGCAATGTCTTACCTACAGTTGGTAAAATTCTTTTCTGTTGTTATCAAAGAACAACGAGACAAGAATTACACACTCATTACCCTCATTTGTTATCCCAGCATGAAAAAAAATTTGCAATCCCCTCTCATTTCCCTCGTAACTAATGTTATCATTTCCTCTCCTTCCCTTCTTATTTATTCAAGCATAGTATAAATATTTTACACTCCTACTTGCATATAAAACATCTTTCGAAACATGTTTAGTCAAGCTTTTAAATCCATATTATGTATTGATTGATTTAGCATTAAGGTGAGACATGACGATTGCACATTAAGCTTTTAAAAGAAAAGAGGGCATATAAAAGGTTGACTAGTTTCGAATTATTCTCATTTTCTACTATATATTTTCGTATTGACTATTTTATACTTTTTAAATTTCTTTACTTGAATTCTATTTCAAATTTTATATTGTTCAATATTTCAATTATGTAAGAATTCTATTAACATGTAGCATTTACATTTTTTCTATTGAAATATTATTACAAAAACATATATTGAAAACAAAGGCTTTGACTTGTTTTTATATATTTTAAATATTTATTAGTGTTTTATTTATAATCATATTAATAAAAACTCCCATAGTATAAACTATTTTAAATCAATATATATTTTATTTAAAATTGATTCTCCTAGCATCTCAAAAACACCTTTCCCAAGTCCCGGAGATTGGGTCTAGCCGTAACCCAATTTCCATTTGTTGCTTTACCTATAACAATATATGCTTTCTAAAGTAAGAAGAACAAAAAACAATGTGCTTTGTGAAATGGATCTCTGGACTTGTTTGCGCCATTCAAGTAATTGGATTTTGTTCATTTAAGTTTTAGTTGGGTTAAAAAAAAAAAAGGTTTCAGTTGGGCCTCGATGATAAGTTTTTAGTCAGGGAAGACTTAAAATGGTTGAATCTGCCCGTCTGCAGTGTGACCCCAATCAAAGTCAAGCCCAGGCAATTTATGACTGTGTATCTTGGGAAGCCCAAAAAGATAGCAGATGAACTTGGCAAGTGCCCAATGCACACACACCACACACACACACACACATATATATATATAAAGTTTATGCTTACCAAATATTTCTATATCTATATATAAAAAATTTTATGCTTCCCATTTTTTTCCTTCAAAATTATATTTATTAGTTATATATCATTTCATAATATGGCATGTAACAAATGAGATGCAGTCACTATCACTTGCAAATTTTATGTGGGTATTTTTAGTGTTTTATCCGTAATATAAAATATGACTTTTTTTGGGGGTTTTATAATTTATTAATTTTTATGTTGACAAAAATACTTTAGTGTTTTAAGGTAATTTATGTCACAACATTTTATACGTCAATTTGTCAAAAATATTGATTTAGCATTGAGCTTTTAAAAGAAAAGAGGGCCCCCCATCCAGTGCTTAATTGCCAAAATCCCATGAAACTATAAAAATTAAAAAGCATGCACAATTTCCACATAATAACTTACTAATACAGTTTTAATAACTTACAAATACAGTAACAGACGAAACGAGTCTGCTAACTCAATTTCCACTTAATAACTTACTAATTCAATTGGATTTTAGTCTGCTAAAACGAGTAACAGACGAAACGAAAGGCTACACTTTTAATAACTTACTAATACAGTTTCCACATAATATTACGGACACAGGCAGCCATTGCCATGACGCAGAAGTTTGGGGCACCATTCCTAGCTGTTCAAGTAACTCTTCCAAAGTCTGCAGCAGTTTCCCAGGAGCTGCAAAAACAAGACCCTACTGAACATCAATGACAGCCAAATAGCAATAAATCCACCAGTTCTTAACGAAGCTATATTTGGATTGGAACAAAAAGTGAAAAAATGTGATTCAACAGCTACGGAGCTGCCTGAAAAAAATTGAACATTACAAACATACAGAGCCAAAGTTTGAGAATTGCATATACATAAAACAAATCAATTATAACAAGGTACACACATATATCGGAAATACAAAAATGAAGAAATTAATAATTTGACATCTGAGATCTCAATAATTAATTTGTATTAATTAGCTAGGACTTCGAGGTTCATTTGGTTCTAATTCACTGAGTTTCCATTCAATAAAACAGAAGAACTATAAATCTCCAAAATACTAGATAGAAATATTGCAAATACTGCCATTGCAACACCAATCAAAGGAGTCATTCCCCATATGAACGTACTCTTATCATATTCCCAATTTAATAGTAGCATACAATTAGAACAAGATAAATCTCTAGCAGAATTATTTAGGTCAGGAAGATATAGTGAGCGCAAGGTTTAAAATTCATAATCAATCGTAAGACAGTAATAATTAGTGAAAAAGCCCAGTGTGCCTAGCAAAATAAACCAAAGCCTGTATGTACTACTTGAGTAATAAACAAATTCAAGGCGGACCAATTTTACGGCAAGATGTCCAATCTATTTGCAAGAAGGATCCTTCAAAAAAAAGGAGCTTATAACTATAAAACATACCTGTCAATGGTCCCATTCAGTCATCTCATAGATGTCTCAAACCCTTCTTCATAGCTAATGCAAAGGAGGACCACTTCTTGATTGCCATAATATTTGGTAAATGTCGCTCAGTTGTTTGGCATGTTTTCTTTACTTGAGCTTCCATAGTTGTGCAGAGCTCAAAACCAACGCTGAACTTAAAGCTCTGTGATGTCTGAAATGACTGAACCAAAGAGGATAAACCTGGTTTTACATGCAAAGAGCATGTAGAAATTGACCTCTGCTGTTCAATTAGCATCCCCCTATTTGGCTTTGGCTAAAAATAGCAGAGTAAGTCATTTTATGATTTAGTTGATTACAAGCAAAGAAAAAGGCAAAAATCAAATAAAAACCGCATACATGCAAATATAGTATGGGACCTTGAACTTAAATCACTACAAAGTACAAAATGTTGGCAGGTTATGAAGCACGGATATTCTATTTTAACTTACGTATCCATGTCGGATTCAAATACATACAGACAAGTCCCGAACACGTGTGAGACAAACCAAAAAAGTGTCCAAATTTTATTATGAACTTCATCCACATTATTAGGACACATTTTGAACATGTTCGGGACACATTTTGTTCTTTTGTTTGGATTTTCCTTTCTTTTTTCTATTTTTTTAGTTTATACACACACCCACATTTACACATGTGTGTTCATATAGTAGTTAGTAATTTGTTTTGGAATTTCGATCACATATGTTGATGATTCATGAAGTTCTTGAACTTTTATGTTATTTTCATATCTTCATATTATTGTAATTTGTATGTTTTTATGATAATTTTGATTGAAATAATATTAAGCTTTTATCAAATAGTCATATAATATATATATATATATATATATTTACATATTCAAGTTGTGGTTGGTGTTTTATGCCAATTTTGATTGAAATAGCGTTAGGTTTTTATTATATAGTCATAGAAAAAAATTAAACGTGTCCGTGTCTGTGTCCATGCTTCTTAGTTGGTAGGTTTATGAGAATATATCTTTTTTAAGGGCTGCTTGTAAGCAATTACAATAGCTTTAGGCAAAAAAATCGTTTTGAGGGAAAAAAAAGAAATAATGTACAATCTTAATTATGTATCCAAGGGATAACAGAAGTACATGAAACGATTACTACTTGACTATTATTAAGTTAATATATCTTGCACACACATTTAAGATGTCCATTCGGCACTTAACCAATGTTTTCGCAAAGGTTTTGGTCCTTCGATTTTTTTGCTAAGTGGCTTTGAAGTGGGAGTTTAACTTGGGGCTATGGGGATATTACCTAAGCCTCTTCTTAACTTATCCAACCCCAAGGGTTGTTATGGGACTTAAACACACCATTATGATGAGATAGTTAAATTAATTATCAGATTGCTGGCTTCCTAAATTATAAGTAATCTCAACAGAATGTTTTGTGCGTGTCAATTATTAAAAAACCACTTTGAGTTGCCAAACTTCTAGGTTGTAGTCTAAAATTTGCTTTCATATTGGCCGGGTTGAATTTTTATAATTTATATTATTAGAAAAATATAGAAATTAAAAAAAATTGTAACAAAAAGAATAGAACAAATTAAATATATTCCATGCAACTAGTAACAAACATCATTATATCTAATACAAGTTGCCCACCACTGCATCCAATAATAAATAAAGAAAATCAACAAAAAAGAATGTCAATGTTATTTTTTTACCTTTCTGCACAAATGAGATGGCAATTGGCGTTCCTTTGTTTCAGCTCTAAATTTTCCCAGGCCACTTGAATTAACTAAAAGAAGGGGGAAGAACAAAACAAACAACTTCAGACAAAAAAGTGTCGGTATCTGCTTTCTTTAAAATGTGAAGCAACAAGTGACTTATTCAAAGAGAACAATGACTTTCTTTTGCTAACCGATCAACCACTAACATGCTCCCTTTCCATCTCAACACGGGAAAAGAAACCTTTGCAATCACATGTCATTGTCAAGTTTGGTTGGAGTGGGGAAAAAGAATAAAGAAATCCATAACAAAGCAGTCAAAATTCAACTTATTACAGATCACGACATCAAACAAATCGAGTAAAGAACAAAGTAAAAAGAGACATAATAAAGTACATGGCGTACCAGCTAAGGCGTTCCTTTCCAAATAATTAACATCTTCATCCGTCAAGCTAAAGCCCTCATTCTTAAGACAAACTGCAACTTCTGCAGAGGAAATAAGTGGTCGTGCAAAAGTCTACAAGGAATAAAGATAGGGTCAAGAACAAAAAATATTGAAATAAAGTGAAGTCGATCAGATCACTTGACCATGAGACCACTTGGACAGAGGAAGTAATAACATACCAGATGACTCCACAGAATGTCTGATCTGATATCATTAATTCTCCGAAAAATTTCAAGTAACAACATCACAGAAGACGTCACCGTCTTCTTTTCCTTCAACATTTGAGCATGTTTCCTGCTTCTCCTGCCCAGCAACATATATTCCGAACCGATTGATGCAATATCAGATGAAATAAGTTGGCGTAATGATATGCTTCCATCTAAATTGTAACCATCCTCATTTGGATGCAAACAAAATCCCTGAGCGGCCATAAGCATAGTGACAAAGTGAATGAGCTTTCCTTCTTTTGCATAATGGTAAAGAACATCATCTTCATCTACACCAAAACCGAGCCATCTAACAATCCCCAAAAAACCATTCTGTAATAGAGTGTTTGTCAATCACAATAAGCATCAGTACACCTATATTCAATCCTAACATAATTACATTTAACAATAGATATTCTAACATCAACATATAGAATTTCTCATAAAGCATACCAATTTCAAATCGCAAATGTCAAAAATCAATCTGAAAATAGATTGTTTTGGAGTCCACTCAACATGATTGCTGCACCAAGAATACAGAAGTCCCGGTCATCAAGAAGATATTGTAAATGTAAAACTAACACTTGATATATATTGTTGGACAATTTCTCTATATTCGTAAACAAAAAGAGATCTAATTTGGTATAAGAACCTTGTTATGAGCTGGCCTGGTTAAAGTCTTCCCATCCCCATTTGTTTGCAAGTAAAAACACACACCCGTTTTTTTTTTATTAAGACATACTCGTGTTACTCAATGAACTTATGTTTGCCAATTTGTCTCTCCGCCAAGCTCACGAGAGCTTGATAGAAATTGTTGGGTCAATTCTTTAATAAATTAGAGCATGTTTGAGGGCGCTTGTAGAGGCCAGCTTAGTGGGTAACATGCTTCAAGCGCAGACCCCACTCTGTTTATTTAAATTAATATAACATATAACATACATTTACTATTTCTATCATATATTTATTTAAACTATATAAAATATAATATACACTTACTATTTCATATTAATTTTATATATTAAATATTATAAATATTTTTTTTTATTAATTGTTTATTATAACCATAGGAATCTAATTTTTTGATATAACACAGGGCCAAACAAACTCGAAACCATGTAATATTTTTTAAAGGGCAAAAAAAGATAATTCATTTCTATAAACAGTGTTACCAAAAACTCAAAAATCAGGTTTGACATCATAATTACTTATGAAATACATTCCTTAGATACCCGAATACACGAAAACGACATTACACGGACACGGCATTTCTCAAAAAAGTAAAATACGAACAGATAAGGGACACATTGAATATATATATATATATATATATATATATTATGACCACATATTAAAAAACTAACATTATTTTAATTAAAATTGACATCAAACATATAAATAACCAAAATATTATTAAGATATTAAACTGACAAAATCACTAAAATAAAAATTTAAAAATTTTTTAGTTAATCAATAACATTCATGATTCAAGTTTCAAAACAAATTTATTAATTATTACGTAGAATATATATATATATATATATATAACCAAAAGAAAAAAAACATACGAGAAAGTGGGGGGTAAATCCAAAAATTCAGAAAGAAAACATGTACTAACATGTTCCGAAGTATCCATAACATCTCCGGAACGGAAATGAAATTCAAGAAAAAGAATTGGACTCTTTTTTTGTGTGCAGCATGTGTCCAAAATTGTTGATGTCCAACACGTGTCCAAAAGACACGTGAGCCAAAACAGAGTGTTCGTACTTTGTACCATCAACACTTCTAGCTAACCACATCTCCTTATCAACACTTCTTCATAATCTAAAACTTCCCCAACGGCCACTTGAACTTTGAAGTAATTAATAATCAAAACAACAGATGGCCATAAAACCAAATACGCCTCTCCTTACTATTTACATATGCACATATAGGTATACACACTTATTAAAGGGAAAGAAAGATATAAAGTTAATTTCAAAGTTGTACCGAATCTGCTCGAGAGCTACGTTGAGGGGAAGCAACCTGTAGAACTTCGAGCCAACTTCATTACATCTTAAATTAATATCTGCTCCTTTATTGATAAATATATATATTAAATGTAACGATAACGATTGAGCTGCATGATGCAGTGGGTAAGATCCATCTTTAAGAGGAACATTAAGATCCATAGTCTGACCAGTTGCTCCACCAATCAATCGATCGGCACACTTTACTGCACGATAATGACAGATGCACATTATAAGTTCCCTTGGACAAAAATTAGAGTTACCATTATCTGAATTCTCCTTCTCCAATTGGCTTTTTAGTAAAGAGACAAATTTATCCGCATCATCCCTTGCAATCAGTTCCACAATTTCGTTGTATTCAACATTTGAACCAATGTCTTCATCTCTTTGAGAACTCCGCCCATCATTGCAAGAGGGGGAAAAGCATAGCTGAATGCAAACAGCAAAAAAAGGAAAGTACATAACAAAATTAATTACCCAAGCCAAAAATTAAGAACAAAAACCCCACATAGAGCACACATTCAATTTTAAATACATTGAAAAGGATGTCAGTATTTAACAGAAGTGTAACCATCCATTAAAAAACATGTGACCTACAAAAAAGAAAAAAAAAATTGAATCAACTCCAAAACGATTTTAGGAAATTTAAAATGAAATTTTGAATGTTGCCAAGCAGTTTATAGGTTTGACAGTGAACACAAAGAATTCTTTTGTGAAAAAGCTAGCTATTAGGTTAAATCAGGAAGACAGATTGAATTCTTGGTTTTAAATTGAAGTTAATTTTCTAGAGGATGGCGACTGCAAGCAACCTATCTTGTCCATATCAATAGAAAAAAAATTAACATCCAAGGTTAATGTTTAGAGGGAGAGATTGAGAATGTCCAAAAATAACAGTTAAAGAGCAAAAAATAATTCACCTGCAAGGAGAAAAATATAGGTGAAGGTGGTACACAAGCATAAGGCATCACTCCTTTAGTATATGTAATTCGTTTTCTTCTTTTTTTCGATAAGTTTTAGTATCTGTAATTCTAGTAGTTAGAACAATAGACAATTCATTACGATGGATGGAAAAGTAAAGAGAAGGGGGATTAGGAGGTGGGCTTTTCAGTTCAGGGCTCTGTTTGGTGTGTGGATTTAGTGAGAGAAAAGAAAAGGGAAAGGAAAAGTGATCTCCCACATATTTTTTCATCATCTCCAATAAATTAAATATTAAAAGTATTATTAAAATAATTAACAATCACATAACTAAAAAGTGTAATGTCAAGCAAACCTATAAAAAAAAAAAATTCCTTATTGGTTTTGTATCTTAGTTTTCCTCCTTACCTTCCATGCAACCAAAAAAAGGAAATATTTTACTTCACATTTTCCTCTCCTTTTCCCTCGATAAATCGACTGAATCAAACAGAGCATAAAGAAAGCAAACTCCCTCGATTCTATTTGGTACAAGGGATTAATAAAAAAAAAAATTGATGTTATTTCATTGTTTGGCAAGGTAAGGAGTAAAGGAAGGAAAAACAATACTAATCTAACTAACATATAAGAAATTATTATTGTACCTTACTTGTACAATTCATTACGTAAAAATTTAAGACTACTCAACTCAATAAATCATTATTCTAATTTTTTGGAGTCATCTATATAAATCCTGTCTCGTGATTCTACTCTATTTAAGACTATTCCTGTATTAGACCACATATTATCATATCTTTTTTACTATTATTTTTTTTGTTATCTCTACGAAAGCATTACATGTAAATTTAATATAATATAAATAATCCTTCCATCCTTTTTTGTACTAAGAAGTTCTAAAAAATGTTGTATGTTATGCATATAGTATATACATAATGTATCTTCTATAAAAAGAGCTTATGCCTAACATAAAAAAAAAAAAAAAAAATTAAGGCACCACTAATTGAGATAAATTGAAACGATGTATTTATTATTAGACTACCCTGGTTTCTCATCATCCAAATGAGAACATGGGACTAACTTATTGATCCTTTCCCAGTGTCACTTCAATATAATTATTGATTTTATTTACTTATTATCTGTACCTTGCAGTATTTGGGGCCAAATGGTGTGGCAAGAGATGCAGCACACTTGCTTAGTATTCGGACTTTAACTTTGTGTATGAAGATGCTTATTATTTGCAAAACAATCACTTATTTGGCACGTCATTTACTAGATTAAGTCTTCGCTTGATTCGTTCTCTACTTGATTTGCTTGTTGCTTTGGAAGATTTTAACTTTAAATACTTTAGTAGATAATTATCTTTTTTCTTAAGTTATTCTTTACCAGAGAAAAGGAACCTGATTACATGTTTATACAACACAATAAAGTCACTACGAAGTATGTTAAGAAATTTATATTAACATGTAATAAATAATGAATTTCACTTCCTTGGATGTTCCATTATTTAAAATTTTTTTACTTTTTTTTTTTTTTTTTTGGGGGGGGGGGGGGGGGGGGTTTATTGGAGGAAGTGCCATGCAGAAAAAAAAAAAGTAAGACATTGGTTGCATAATAAAATAATAGTTCAAGAAAGCAATCACTCCATCACTTTATAAATCAAAAGGGAAGTGGAAAAAAAAACAGCTAAAAATGATAATTAATTTTCATACATCTGTATTATGTGAACTGCCTGGTGATAAGTGAAGTTGCTTGCAAATATCATCTTGTTGTGAATCACATTTCTTCCGCTTTTCTATATCTGTAAAAATAACACTCAATCATATTATTTCTCTATCCTTTTCCAATAGTACTACTAAAACAACACTGAAGTGCCATTAAAGTGTTTCAGGAAGAAGTCGACCAATGACCTGAATGTTCTTTATCTCCACGAAAGGGACCACCAGACCGTTCCAAAATCAGCTTGGTTGGCCAACTTTTGCATGTAGCACATACATATCATTGCAATATAACACCCATTAGTATAGTATCAAGATTGTTTTCCATCATTTTATTCTCTTTTTTTTTTTTGGGGGGGGGGGGGGGGGAGGTCCCTGGGTGATTTTTCTTTTTCACATTATTTAAATTTTAAGCAATCCAGTTTCCCTATTCGGAATTATAGAAGAGGGGTAATGAGTTTTTTTAACTTTAATTTCCCTTATTCTGAATTATAAGATATAACTCTAACTAAACGATGAAGGGTATAAAAAATGAAAACAATATATATATATGAGCAAAAGTTACAAATTGCAAACCTGTCAAACCTGTCGCTTAAATCAACATCTTTGCAATTCAATTTGAAGCCTGCTTCTGCAAGTAGCAGTGAAATTTTTAGAGCAACCCGCTCCTTTGGGACCTTGTAAAAAACACCATATGAAAGCCAACGTTTGACCACATCACTTCCCTATGTGATGAGAAAAGGCTAGCACAACGAATGATAAACAAGATTTATTACTGACTTACATTTTTCTTTGACTTTTTCTTTGACTGCAGATATGCCTCAATGGGATCACCAGCCTTCTCAAAAATCTCAACCAAAAGTAGTGTAGACATCATTGCAACCTTCTTTTTCTTGCACATCCGAATAGACTTCTTCTCCTTCTTCAGGCCCATTAAGGTGTACTCTTGGTCAATTAGTGCAGCCAATTCGCTCTTGACCCATTGATGAAATCTCATATATTCCTTCAAATGTAAACCATCATTGCTCCGCACTGTGATTGGACCCATAACATTCTTCTGGGCCACCAGTATTAGAGTGGCCAACTCAATGAGTTTACCTTCCTTAGCATAAGAGCAAATTACTTCCTTGAAGTCTTTTGTACATGTATTCCATGCAAGTAACCTACTAGTCTCCAATGCTTCTTTCTGCCTCACAGAAGTTAGTAAAATCAATATAAGAAATCCTTCCAAAGAACATTTAATAAAAAGAATATACTAAGCAATCGACTATGGACTCCCATTGAAAACCATACCATTTCCGGGAGGCAGAGTAAGATAATCAACTTAAAGATGGAATGCCTTGTAGTCCATTGGGTCAGACTTATCTGAGCACTACAGAAGTAATGCACAAAGATAATATGGGGAAAATGATAGTAACAAAAAAAAAGCAGGTTTCATAAACTCAGAGCATGAAATCCACAAAAACCAAAACAAGAAAACATGATACCAAAGTCCTACCTTACTCTTTCAAGTGCAACATGGAGAGGGAGTAAGCCATACATCTCTGACTTAACAGGCAGGGCATCTGACATTAGCTTGAGCTCCATGACGGAGAAATAACTCAGTTAATCCTGGACATAAAGAATAAGCTCCCATATGCAGCGGATAGGCTCCACGTTTATTGTAGACATTAAGGTCCAGTTTCAGATCCGGATTTCCTTCAACCAAGGCAGTGCCACACTTCACTGCATGATAAGTACAAATCCACTCCAAGATGTCGTACGGACAAAATCTCGCAGAATCTCCAATTCTTAGTTTCAGTGAGTTGCCTGAAGTTACCAACGACGCCCTTTTTATATAGGACAAAAATTCAGCCTTTTTATCGGAAGAAAGAAGGCGATCAATAGTACGCTATAATTAATAACAAAATCAGCATTAGTTTCCCAACAATACAGATAGCCAAATTCAGAAAAATCAACCCGAAAATTACTGAAGATCAACTATGGATTAAAAAGAACATTAAAATGGAAAAAAGAGTTGCAATAATCAAAACCAAAAGCGATATAGAGAAAACAATGACATAAAAGATTATAAAAACAAAAACTTTGCCAAAATAAAAAAGAATGAATACTGATAACTTAGTCTGGGAAGCATACCAAATCCATTCGTATCAAAACAAAATTCCACAACCACGGAGTCCCTACAAAAATCAAAGACTTCTCTTAGCAGAAAGAAACATCACCGCCACCATAATATAAATGCTCTAAGTTTGTATTAGCTATTAAATATTTTACAACTCCAACTATTACAAGGAAAATGGAACGCAAATAGCTAACACCTTACTATAGATCACTCAAAAGTATCGAAAGACCTTGGGCAAACAGGTCTTGGTTGTCTGTATCGTCAAGAGAGATGCAGCGGGGCGTGAAGGCGAACAGATGGTCAGCAAGCCCTAACGCTCGTTTGATTTAACCCTCGACATAAAGAAGAATCTGCCATATGCAGCCGAAAGGCTCCATGCTTATTGTAGACAATAAGGTCCAGTTTCAGATCCGGATTACCTTCAACCAAGGCAGTGCCACAGGTGCACTGCACGAGAAATACAAATCCAGCGCCCAGAATGACGGAATTGAGAAATATCCGTTTTGAATATAATTTTTTTTTCATACTAAAACTACCTAGATATGGGTAATATTTTTTTATTAATGAAACTTAATTTTTTTTCCTGTGTGTTAATTATAGAAATGTTGATTGTATTTAGTAAATTAAGATTTTCATACTAAAACTACCTAGATATGGGTAATATTTTTTATTAATGAAACCTAATTTTTTTCCCTGTCTGTTAATTATAGAAATGTTGATTGTATTTAGTAAATTAACATTGTAACATATAATTAGTAAAAGAAGATTTTTCTTATTTTGTGCATGAGATCTTCCAAATTTATTTTATTTTATTTGTTAATGGCCTACATTTGAGAGGATCTTAGGTTAGGTTAGTTTTTATGAAGTTACGTGTTATTGTCACGAGTCTGTGCTCTAATTAAAAAATTGCAACTAATGGATAGAAGTATCGGACTGTTTATATGTCTCAAGAATTCTTTACTCACAACCGATATGAGATCGTGATAGTTACTCTGTAAATTACTCATCGTTTTCATATAAAACAAATTATGTCTTTTGGTGAGTAGTGGCGGATGCATAAATTTTAGTTAATAGGGTCAATTTGCATTTGTTAAAATTTATGAAATTTATATGAATATATAACAAATTTTGGGAGATAAATCCTAATTCGTTAAAAAAAATAGTGATAAAAAATACAATATCTAATTTTTTTTTAAGAAGTTCAAATTACATGTATTAAAATTTTAAAAAGATTCATACGAATATTTTCTAAAATTTGAAAGGGCAAGATCTATTTTATTAAAATAAATTAACAAAACTTGCAATAAAAATACAATATCCAAAATTTTGGAAAGTCATGGCCCTTTTGGAAGATCTATTCTAGTAGAAGTCATTTTTGGCAGAAGTTATTGTTTGATTAGGATTGCTGCCATGTGAGATTTGAGTTGTTAGTATTCTAGTAGAAGTCATTTTTGGCACAAGTCATTCTTAGATTAGGATTGCTGCAATATATGATTTGATTGAGGTTTGCTTTTAATAAAAATATATTGGTTCGTTCTTGGACCAAATACCTGATCTTCATCCTTCTATTTTTCTGTTTGCTTGGCTTTCTTTGTTTTAGATTTAATAATTAGTATCAATAATTAGATTTAATAATGACTGAGCTCAATCCAGTTTTTATTCTTTCACTTCATCTTCCTTGCTGCATCTTCTTCTTCTAGGTTAATTATAATTACGTATCCTATAATTTTATACTAGTTTTAAATAAACTTTACTTTTTCAATTAAAACAATTTAAGTCATTTTATTTACAAATAATTTAAATCTATTCTAATTATAAACGATTGTTCAAATTAATTATATTTTTGTACCTTTAATTTTATAAGAATTTCAAATAAGGATATATTTTCAATTGAAATAATTAGGTTCATTAATTTATAAAAGTACTTTAATTTAGTTCAATTATATATTTGCGTACGATTTTTTTTTTAAAGAAACCTGTTTCAATTCATTTTTGTACAGTTAATATTAGATTAACTTGTACTGTGCTAAAGCGAACAAATAAACAATAAATTAATTTCAAATTTTATGTGATTCGACAAAATGTTTACTTTTACTAGTAGTGATGATTAATCTATTATATATTAAACATATTACAAGAGCAAAAAAATTTCAAAACTCGAAATTTTCTTTTTATCCCAATAACAATTATTTTCTCATAAGTCAAAATTATAAATATAATATCCTTATATAAACAAGTTATAACATAAGAAATAAAACAAATCCAAAACAAAAAAAATTCATTTTTTAGATTGTCCTCGAGTAACAAACGGATTGATTACAACCACTCAATAAATTAACCTTTAAGGCTTTTAGTATTAACCTATAGTGATATCACTTTTATGACAATGATCTTTTACGATAGAACAGAATTAAAATATATTTTAAATAAATGAAGGAGCTAAATTATTTCAGAGGATATAAAAATATAATTAATATTTTTTTTCTTTCTATTTTGTGGTGCAGATGGAGTAAAGCTAACTGATACCAAAAGGCTAATTAAATTAGATTAGCAGCAGCCTGATGTTACATTGTGGTAATGGAATTTGAACTTGCTTCTTTAATGACTCAATACAATATTATCACCTACTTTTTCTACTACCGACGAAGTCATGGTGCGCCCGCCTACCACAGGCTACTTCCATAAAATGATTGTGTGCTCATGAACCCATTGTATTAATATTAAAATTATCATCATAGTCCAACCTAAACAAACTGCAATCATGATTTGCCACTATAACCATGCACAATAAAAGAAACGTCTCTCTTGTTATTTTGTCATGGAAGTTAGCTCTGTTGGATAAGTGCCGACAAAGCAATATTGAAGTCGGTTTTTGAATTTCGAAATCAGTTAAGCTAAATCGAACCATAAGTTATTTAAGCTTAACTTTATTAAAATAAAGAATTTCAAATTATGTTCAAATTCAAAATTTTAATTTTTTGAGTCAGTTTTACACAAGTCTCTAATTGAGTCGGTTGTGAATCTAGTTAGAGTAGTTTGATTTTTTTTTATATAATATTAGACTGTTTTTAACTTTACAAGTCAAACTTGAAACGATCTTAATAAATTATCGAGCCTCAAAATTTATTCGAGTTTGACTTGTTTATCTTGCAAACTGATCTTGAACAAGTCGATCGTAAATTGAACTCGAATAATTCAGATTATTTTACAACCCTAAGAATGAAAGGTGGACGTATCTACCCTTATTTAGGTGTAAGTATGACTTGTTAGTACACATGAGTATTTCAAAATACTTATCCGGTAAAGAGAGAAACTTTCTTATTTAATTGTCTAAATTTCTTTATATATTGTTTTCTTTTTCATTTCAATAGTCAAAACTTTTTAATTTGATTGTCAAACATTCTTTATATGTTTGATTTGTATCTTATTTCAATTGTCAAACTTTTTTTTTTTTTTATATTTAATTGACTAACCGTTTTAGACAAAAAAATTTAATCAAGGTTAGACATATTCTGATTCATAAATAAAGTGATCTTCCTTTATTTCTTTCGCTTGCAATATTATGCAAACATTCTTTATATGTTTGATTTGTATCTTATTTCAATTGTCAAACTTTTTTTTTATATTTAATTGACTAACCGTTTTAGACAAAAAAAATTAATCAAGGTTAGACATATTCTGATTCATAAATAAAGTGATCTTCCTTTATTTCTTTCACTTGCAATATTATACAAACTAATTAACTCTTGAAATATAAGATACAGGTTTTGAATTCTGAGTTGCTTATGAGAATTTCTTCACTATTCTTTATTTTGTTGAGAGTTTCGTTATTGTTCAGCCTACTTGAAATTCTATTGATTTTGTTGAAAACTTTGGCTACTATTCTGTATTTACCAATATACTTGAGAACCATGAAGGGTTGTTCAATTAATCCAAATAGTGCGAGTGTAACGCTTATGTGAATCAACTATTATATTATAAGGATGGGATACCATTAACCTGTTACATCTAGATTTTTCTTTTAAGAGACGAAATCATTCTTAAGGATAGTGTCATTACACATGTCTCAGTTACTAAATTTTTCTTATCTTATCTCTACATCATGTTGATTATGTTTTCAATATTTAGTAGAATTCTTAACTCCTTAGATTTAAAAAATCTCTAACACGACTCACTTCTATTATGCAAGTGCATAATTTGGCCTTAGTGTATGTGTTGAAGGATCAATGCACACGTTCAAGATTTATCCTTTAATTCTATTCAAATAAAACAATAATAGGTATAAATTCTAAAATCGCAAAAGAATAACAGAAGGTATTTGTCCTTGTTACCCAAAAACATGGTAATGTACTGTTCATGTCATCGAGAAACAATTTGGGTCAGTGATGATATCAAGGAATAGTTCTTAAAAATAAAATCACTGAAAAAAACATTTCTCAATGAAAAAAAAAAATATAATATCGTAGCAGACGGTTGCTCCGATGCGTCATATTACCGTATCTGACCGTTTGTCTTCTGGGATTAAGCATAAAACTTTTTTTTCATTTAACATGTGGAAGTGTTTAGTCAATCATACTTCAGTAAATCATTTTAATTTTAAAAAGTTGTTTGTATTTAGTCTTATATATATATATATATATAATTAGAGAATTGTTTAATATAAAACATAAATTATAAGACTTTTTCATTTTCAATGTCTTGCTATTAGAAAACAAAAACAAAAACAAGCAACTGTAAGATTGTAATTTTCAATTGAAAACTACCTCTTAAAGGCCGCCAATCATGAGCTCCGGGAAAAACCATGCTGCATTTACGTTGTTGTTATGTCAAAGTCACGAGACGGGGCATTAAAAAGACAAATTTGGACGCAGATTTTTAGGGAATCCCAAATCCAACGGCTATCAACTTTACCGAATGAGCCGTACGTACCTTACCGTGAGGTTACCCGCATACTAACTTCCCTGCATGCACAATCTCAACTTTTGGCGTGGTCAGAAATCCTTTTCATAGGTAATCTTTACCTTGGCTGATGAAACATATCCTTGTCAGCATCATGACACTCCACGTTTTTACATCTCCTCTCCTATGAATAATTGCTCCAAACCACACATCAGGTGACCCCACATACCCTTCTTTAATCACAGCCACAAAATTGAGAAAGGGCCCCACATCTGGTGTGTCTCTTAAGATGTGATCCACTCGATTATAGGTATTATTAAGTCCTCATTGAATGCACCCAAAAGAAGTTCTGGGGGTATTTTGGTCAGAATAAATTCCGCTGTACACGTTTTAGAGAGAGAGTCAAGTTTTTGCTTGTTTCTCTTGCCATTTCTGATCTCTGTCCTAATAAAAGCAAGCTCAAACACAGATAGGAAAGAGAGAAGGGAAAGAGAGTTGGAGATAATACCTAAGCTGCCCTAGAGACCTCCTCTTTCTCTTTCTCTTTCCTCTCTTTTCTGTCTCCATTCTTTGCAGAGTCTCTACAGCAGTGGCTTAACAGGAAGACACGCAAAGACTTCCTCACATTTCTTTCGCCATGATTTCGTTAAACGGGAGTAGTTTTCTGGTAATATATAGCAAACCCGTTTCGTCAATTTCAATTTCACACACAGCCAGTTCAATAGATTTGTTGGAATTCGTTAAATCAGCTTCAATTGAATACTAATTTCTTGGAAAATAAAATTTATTTTGTTCTTTTGGTAGTTGTTGAATCAGATTGAATTAAGCCAAACCAATTTCGTCGATCTCAATTTCAAACATACCCATTTTCAAAATAGTTGAATCAGTTTTGCATATCTGGGTTCTCCTGTCCCCCTTTTGACATTGAAAGAAACAAATTTTCAAAGTTTTTCTTTTTTTTGTTTTAATCTGTGCATGTCTTAGAAATGATATAAATAGAGATTATTGTTTGTTTGTACGCAGAACAACTCGCTTTCTGGGGTTTCCAGAAGCTTTACTTTTTCGCAGAGAAAAGTCTCAGCTCCAATGATGGTGGCTTTGAGCTCGAACGGCCAACCAGGGGAACGAAACGCCAGCATTTTGATGGAAAGTACTCTGAAGGAGATGAGGGACGGTGCTTCCGTGCTCGACATGGACTCCAAATCCACCGTCGATGGTTTGGTAGAGGACGCTTACGGTGAGGATAGAGCCACCGAGGATCCGCCTGTAACCCCTTGGGCTGTCTCTGTTGCCAGGTGAAAAATCAATGATTTATAAGTTTTGATTATTTTTATGCTTTCTTTTTTGTCTCGTTTATGTTCATTTTCTGCTTTCCATGTTGGAAATTCCGTCTAAAAATGTTCTTGCTTTCAGCTAATTAAGATTATTTATTTATTTATTTACTTATTCTGTGTTTGTGTGATCTGACTTTCAGACTTTGCAATATATGTTTCATATGTCGCACTTACTGTGGTTTAAAATTTCCCTTCTTAATTATTGCAATTTTTACAGAACTATATGCTTTTGGAATTAGTTTTTTGGATTAATTAAAAAAAGAACGTTTGATACTATGATGGGTGGTATTTTTGCCTTTTGATACTATAAATGGATGCTATTTTTGCCTAAGATCCTTCTTTTTTTTTTTTGTTTCTCAATTAAAAATGTATATTCAGAGAAAAAGTCACTATTGTTTATTAGCCCTATATGTTACAAATTTTTTAATTTTTAATTTTTTGGTTCTTTTAATTTTTATTGTGTCTTTATATCCATGAAAAAGTTTATGTGTCTTGTATTTAACGTTACAGATCTTAATGTTTGACGAAGTAGAAAAGCTTATAAAGTTATTTATTCTTTGTTTATTTGTTCGTGCAGATCTTGTTTGGATTTTAGCTCTTTGATTATTATATAAATATAAGATGTTATGATTCAGTTGAACTTTAGTGATGGACAAATGTAATAAGCCTTCCTAACCAAATAATATATTTTCTTCCCCCTCTAGCTTCCAGGATTGTTGTTAGAAGGCATTTTGGTTTTCATGAATATCTCTTTTAAGATACTTTTATCTTCTGGAAATGTTATAATTTTGTTGCTAAACAAACTTTCTCCAATTCATATTTCAGTTCGAAGATCTTTCTAGAGTTCCAGCTTCTGTCATTTTTATTTATTTATTTTTATCAGTCTTTTTTTGGAATTTGTTTTCAAATTCCAGATTTCACTGATCCGTGTCTCAAAAATACGACTCTTTCATGCAGAGTTGTGCATAGCATTTCCAGTCTCATTACTTTGTTTTGACTTATATCTGTAACCATTTTATTGATTCTTTTAGATGTTTCAGGAATCTCGTAACGCAATTGGCAATGCCTTTGAATTCTTTGATTTCTTATCTAAGTTGTATTCTTGTGCTGCAGTGGATATTCATTATTGCGCGATCCACACCGCAACAAAGGGCTTGCCTTCACTGAGAAAGAGAGGGACACCCACTACTTGAGTGGTCTTCTTCCCCCTGTAGTTGTTTCTCAAGAGCTTCAGGTTATCTAAGATGGATTGCCTCTGCTTAAAGCCGCCTTCCCCTCCCCCCCCTCCCCCAATCCCAATCCCAACCCCCAAATTGGTTTATCAAATTGGACAAATTATTAATAATCTTTGTGCCACTAATGCTTACCAGATCAAGAAATTGATGCACAATCTCCGCCAATATGAAGTACCCCTACAGAAGTACATGGCCATGATGGATCTCCAGGTATGCCAGCCAGACTATTCATTCATATCTCGAGCTCTTTATTAGTAATTGGAGTCATTCTAGTAAAAGTCGGACGCCAAGTCAAGCCCAAGGACTTCTGCATTTAGTCTATGCATTGAGTGATTTTTTCCAAATTTTTTCAAGTCACAGAGCCTGGAATTGGGTGGTTGACGAAGTAAATATACTTTCCATTTGTCCTTGTCTACAGGAGATGAATGAAAGGCTATTCTATAAGCTTCTTATTGACAATGTTGAGGAACTGCTCCCAGTTGTCTACACTCCAACAGTTGGGGAGGCATGCCAAAAATATGGGTGCATCTTGAGACGTCCGCAGGGTCTATTTATTAGTTTGAAAGAGAAGTACGTCTTATTTTAGTTTGTTTTAAGTTACACGTTTTAGTGGTTGCAATGTTTCTTAAAATCATGATGAGAATGATTAATGATAGTCTTTTGCAGGGGGGAAATTATTGAGGTAATGAAGAATTGGCCTGAGGATAAAATTCAAGTTATTGTTGTCACTGATGGAGAGCGGATCTTGGGACTTGGGGATCTTGGCTGCCAGGTAAAATTATATTTGCATTTAAATTTTTGGAAATGAATCTAATATATAACCAGCCACTAAGTTGCATACTGCATTTGTTTCTTTCAAAAACTAACTTGATCGTTTCAATCTATGATTATGTAATCAGGGTATGGGGATACCTGTAGGAAAACTTTCGTTATATACGGCACTTGGAGGGATTCGTCCTTCAGCTGTAAGTATTCATGTGCCTAACTATACTGTTTCCTGAAATGGCCAAATCAAAATGACTTGTATCTCAAATTCAATATGACGTGTTTTTGTAATTGGTGAGCTCTGTCATCCCCAACCCCAACCCCAACCCCAACCCCAACCCCAACCCTAGAATATAGGTTGCAAAAACAGGTTCTGCTTCTCTACCGCTCACTTCCTGTTCAAATTTTTTGAGTGCTAAACAGTCTTTATTGTTACATCATAGTCCAGGGGGGTACTTCAATTATTTTTGTGGGCAGAAGAAAATTTGAGATTGTTTTAGTAATTCACTGTTGTCACTTTTTGGTTGGGGTCACAATTATGCTGCTCTGTAGTCTACCTCTACATGGAAGGCTGTAGCTTTTGATTGGAATTGAGTAAATGATCATGGAGGATCCAAACCTACAAAGCCAGTCCATAACATGCATTTATTAGTCAGTCATGACGTCATCATCTCCTTGTGTTGCTACTTATTATCATAGAAGGAAAAAGTTGACTTAAATTTATTACTTTTTCCAGTGCTTGCCCGTAACCATTGATGTGGGAACAAACAATGAGAAGTTGTTAAACGATGAATTCTACATTGGACTCAGGCAGAGGAGGGCAACTGGACAGGTTCAAGAATTTGGATTCTGTTATGCCTACTCTACATTACACAATCACATTTAATCTATATGAACGGAGCGAGTTTATGTGATATTGAGGATGATTTTTTTCTCCTCTTCAGGAATATGCTGAACTTCTGCATGAATTTATGGCTGCTGTCAAGCAGAAGTATGGTGAGAAAGTCCTCATTCAGGTCAGTCACTTTTCCCTAACGGCAATTGATTTATTTATCTATTTATATGTAGTTCTAATATTTTCAAAGTTTTTAATCCATATTTGCAGTTTGAAGACTTTGCAAACCACAATGCTTTTGATCTGCTTGCAAAGTATGGCACTACTCATCTTGTTTTCAATGATGATATACAGGTAGTTGGAAGGGTTTTTGTAATACACACACACACACACTTTTGGGGTGGTGTCTAACTTATTTTAATATTTTTGTTATTTGCTTTGTTCCAGGGGACAGCATCGGTGGTCCTTGCGGGGCTCATAGCAGCATTAAAGTTAGTTGGGGGAACCTTAGCTGACCATACATTTTTATTTCTCGGAGCCGGAGAGGTGTGCCTTTAGTCCCATTTGTCTTGGGAGCGTATGTTCTTAATTGTTGTTCTTTACTAGTTATGAAAAAAATGAGAACTAGTAAAATAAAATTTCAGATTGTTAGAATTAGTGAACAGATAAGTATTTCATGTTCGTTCATAATTTGAATGTGCTCAGCTGCCTCCTGCTTCAAAACCTTGCCTTATCTTTTAAGCCTCTGATTTTTATTTATTTTAATGTATCCCCTCTCTCTTCCAATCTCCATATTTCATTTTTTAGGCATGGTGGGTTAATTTATTGTCTTATCTCCACCACTTGTTTAATGCAGGCTGGCACTGGGATTGCTGAACTCATAGCTCTTGAGATGTCTAAACAGGTTAGAACTACTATTGAAATTTTCGTCGGCATTTTTTTTTTTTATACATATTCTGTCTTTTGGATTTTTTAGCATCTACTTTAAGAAAATATAAGGAGAGGTTATACCTGATTATTTATGCAGACACAAGCCCCAGTGGAAGAGACCCGCAAGAAGATTTGGCTTGTGGACTCTAAGGTAGTAAAAATAAAACACTACCAGTATTGTTCCGAGTTAAGTTTTGTTTTTCCTTGCATCAATTACATCATCCCCCAATTTTCTTAATAGGGGTTGATTGTAAGCTCTCGCAAAGAATCACTTCAACATTTCAAGCAGCCCTGGGCCCATGAACATGAACCTGTTAAAGAACTCGTGGATGCTGTTAAGGTGTGAACTCTTTTCTCCTTCTCTCATAGTAGAGCAAAGGTTTCTTGGCCTCATCACTCCCTTGTCTTGCTCTGTTAGATAATCAAACCAACAGTGTTGATCGGATCATCCGGAGCAGGAAGAACATTCACTAAAGAAGTGGTGGAGGCTATGGCATTCTTTAATGAGGTACTGAATCTTTATTTGCATGTTCTTTTTCGATCTATATTTGTGTGTTCTTTGTCCATCTACTTAGTTGCTGGGGAAAATGCATTTCCAAGTAGAAGAAAATGACATTTTGCAAATGATTGGCATGCAGAAACCCATTATTCTTTCCCTCTCCAACCCAACTTCTCAATCTGAATGTACTGCCGAAGAAGCTTACACATGGAGTCAGGTTATATACATATGCAACATCTATAACTCGCACTTTCACACCCAACATATCCTATCATTTTGTTGATATATTATTTATTCTACCCAGAATATTCATTATGTTTTTTTTTCTTTGTTGCTTTTCTTTCAGGGTCGTGCCATTTTTGCTAGTGGGAGCCCATTTGATCCCGTTGAATATAATGGGAAGGTTTATGCGTCTGGCCAGGTTTTCTCTCTTTAAAACTTCCTTCAACTAGATCCAAACAATAAAACATTGGGGACTGACATTGGCACTACATTCTCTCTCATTCAGGCAAACAATGCATACATTTTCCCTGGATTAGGTCTGGGTTTGATAATGTCTGGTGCAATCCGAGTTCATGATGACATACTTCTGGCAGCGTGTAAGTACACAATATATATGAAATTCAAGGATCCACCTTAAGATGTAACACTGACAACTTTCACGAGTCTTCTAACCACTCTTGCATCATTAGTTGTCCTCTTGATTTTGTCTTTCTTTACATTTTGTAACCTATGATTTATAAGAGGTGCAAATTGAAGAGGGATTTATTTCTAGTTTTTTAGTTTTTATCATAATTTGTGACATGTTTGCCATTTTGTTTCCTTGAAACAGCGGAAGCTTTGGCTGCAGAGGTTACACAGGAGAACTTTGACAAGGGACTCATTTACCCACCATTTACTAACATCAGAAAGATTTCTGCCCACATTGCTGCCAGGGTGGCTGCTAAAGCTTATGAACTCGGTGAGATCCTTTTCCAATGGATTCAAGCTCATACAGTACATGCATTTTAACTCCGAGAGCTTTGTTTATATAATGTCATTTGTAATCGTGTCGTAGGTTTGGCGACTCATCTCCCACAACCAGAAAATCTGGTGGAATACGCCGAGAGCTGCATGTACAACCCCAATTACCAAAGCTAGCCAGTGAATTTGCAGAAGATTCTGCAGTACTGTTATTTCAGAGTTCATTATAATGTTGTCATTTTTCACAATTTTTTTTCTTCTGTTTTCTTCCTTATTGTAAGTTATATTGTTGTTGGGTAGGTAGAAGCATGGTGGGTGTTGCTAGTCAGATCAGTTAAAAGATCAATGTTAGCTTGACAATGTTGTGGACTAGTGAAAATTATACACGAAATAAAAATACAGAGTTTTTCCAAGAAAACCTTTTTGAGTTATCTGGTGGGTGTTGCTCGAGCAGACTACTTGATTATTGAAAGAGGAAATCTAGTTATCTCTTTGTACAAACACTAAAACAGAGTTTTTCGCTTCATTCATGCAGTTTATTTTGTTAATTCTGTAACTCCTGTAATCTTTTAGTTAATTCCCGGATTTATACATTTAAAGTCATATTTTTAAAAAATGTTTTTAAATTAATTTTTTTAAAAGATATCTTTTGAAAAGACTTCTCTTTAAAAGAAGTGATAAATAATTTGTTAATGATTGGGATTTTACATTTTAAGTCAAAAAAGTCTTTTAAAAATATGCTTTTAAAAGCGTTTTTTTAAAATATTTTCGGATAAAAAAAAAAGTTGGAAAGCATTTCTTGAAAAATGCTTTTAAAAGTTACATTAGTCAGAGAATTAACTAAAAAATTTACATGGGTAGTAGAAATTACAAAATAAATTACACTGAGTGAGGTTAAAAATTTCACAGAACACTAATATTTGTACACAGGCTGGGAGGCTTTAGTATCTTCAAAGTACTACACATTTTATAAAAAATGGATTGGTCTGAGCAACCAGTTAAACTAATGAAATTAAATGAATAATTTTTAACCTAAGTGAGAAAAGAATCATCACCCTAAAGTAGTGATATGGATTCTTTTTTTTATCATTTGACCATCTATTTACTTGGGACCAAAAGGAAAAAAAATTATCTAAAACCATGGAAAGGTGCTTACATTTCCATTTGGCATAAGAAATGCAAAATTGTAAAATTTTCAGAAAAAAACTATTGCAATTTTATATTATAATATATATATATATATATATATAGTTGTTACTTTGTTGTTTTAAGTCTTAAATTGTCGAGAGTTATTATGGACCTTTCACTTGTAATAGAACTAATCTTGTGAAAGAAATAAACTCTTTTTATTTCTAATGAAATCGAGAGACTTTCAATTGAAAATATAAGTAGATTTAGGGAGAGAGGGGTACTTGGAAAAACCCTTCTCCTTTCCCCCTTTCACTTGCCTTCTTTCTCTCCAACCAAATTATGAAAACCTTACTTTCCATTTTTTATCTTCCCCACTTTCCTTCCTTACTTCCATTCTTTTTTTCCTGACAAATGAACCATATAGCCTACACTACCAAGTCCATGACATTGACACCTAATTTCAATCCACTTCCTGGAGACGAAATGTCAAAGAGAATTTTCAAATGGGTCCTCCATTTAGGGCCATAGTCAATGCAGAAATTGTATCCCAACATTTGGATACCCTATAAAAACCACAACAGCTGGAAATCATAAGAATTACGATTTTTCCTCAACCTGTCAAAAACCTAGAATAAATCAAACAGAGTCGTTTGTTCTATCCAAGTTTCTTGGATCCAAACGTAGTTCCAAGTTGAAAAGCGTGTTAGAATGAACATACAAAGTATTAATAGAAAGTGGAATTGCGTGTGGTTTTCTTTACCAACTGTTGACCCAATTCTCAACCACCATCCCAGCCGCCCTCCTGCTCAACAATCCAATTCACACAGACGGCAGCATGACTTCTTCTTTTCTTCTTCTTTTTCTTCCCATTTCCGCGATAAAAGGAAATTCAGTAATACAGTAATGTTACACAAGTCAATTTTATCACTATATATTCCTAAATATAGGGTTTTTTATTGGAAATTTTTTAAATATTTTTTAGAAATTATATTTATAAATATAAGTTAGCGGGACTCATAATACATCTGAATCTTACTTACTTTTGTTAGACGCTTGATTCAATTGTGATTTGTTAGTTTATTAGCGAGTTTTCACGAGTTTGTCTTGCACCATCTCCATGATGGACATCGTGTGCATCCAACGTGGGATGCCAACATTTCAACTTTGGCACAGACACAATCTCAGCTCTAATATCATGTTAAATGTGTGGCTCATCCACACTTGAAAGTATTGTCCGCTTTGATATATCTAAGCTTCCAGTTCATTGACGAAATAGAGGTATCCTGCATCGTCTTTATAAGTTCATTATAGATCACATCTAATGTAAGATACCAACAAACTTTATAAATACATCAATTTTATTTTTATTTTTTGTTTATAGTTGATTAAAAGCTAAGTGTGCGAAATTGTCCAATTTTGAACTTTAAAAAATTTTCAAATAAGTATTAACCTAGCAAAAATTGATAACAACTTTTTAATAATTATTAATAAAAGAAGAGATTTTTCACATCTGACTCATGATATTTATGCATCTCAAAAATCAAATTAATTAAAATTTTATAATTATTAAGTATCGCGCTTTTAAAATATAAGTTTATGAGTCAAAAACTTATTTATATCTAATTTACTTAACATTAAATGTATACAATATAAAAATAACATTATGAATTTTTTTTTAAATAAAGTTATTGTGAGATGTGAGAATAACTATTTTTAGATCATGTGTAAGCTAATCTTATTTAATTATGTATAACAATAAATTTAGTAATTAGTAAATTATTAAGTAATAAATTTTTTTCATCTCCCGTACAAGAAATGTTTCTTTTAAATTTGGAAAAGAAACAAAAACACTACATAAGTTTCAACTAAATCTCTTGTAAGGTTGAAAAAGAAATTAAGAATAACTTAAAAAAAAAAAAATTATGGATGTAATGTCCGTGAGATTGGTGATATAATTTACTTTATGTATTTGATTGATAAAATTTTGTTGACTAAAACATTATCAAAATTACTTACATATTATTTTGTAATTTTATATGTTTTTTTTCTTCTAATAATTGTAATATAATTTTTTTTTACAAAAAAAATATTAATTACTAAAGTAATACAATTATTGACTATTCACTATGGAACTAATTTGGTTCTTCCAAAATCTTTTGATTATCAAAATTATAAAAATATTAGTTATTAAATGAGCAATGCTTCTTAAACATTTTTATCAAAAGTGAAATATCAAATGATGTGACAACATGTTATTTGTTACAAGTTAAGGTGTTGTTTGGACGATTAGATAACAAAGCGGAATTGGATAAGATATAATTAGATCGTATATGATATAAAATATTGTGAGATATTGAATATTCTAATTTAGTATTTGAAATTGACCCGGATAAAAAGTTTGATGCGTTGTTATATCATATTTTTATGTTTGAGTGCTTACCGAATATAAGGTTTAGATATAAAGTTGGTCTTCAAAAATTATTTTTATGAAAGCCATTTTTTTTCAAATATATGCATACGAGTATCTAAAATTAAATTTTATTCACAAATTAATTACAAAATCTAATAACTATAATCACAATATTTTAGAATGTGATTGTGCAAATATCATTCAAAATATAATAGTCTCACACTTTCAAGGTTATTCAAAAAAATTATGGTCCGTATTACTAAGAATCATCCATTTATTGATATAAAAAATACAGTAAAAAATCTAGAACATATAAAAAAAATTTGAACAACAAAAAAAACGACAAGTGTGATTTTTAAAATTGACTCTTCTAAGTCTTCATCTTTCTATATTATAGCGTTGTAATTTATTTTTGATGACGTGATATTGTATTTTCATTTAAGTGGAATGTGATAACTTTAATACCATCACATTATCCCACCCAAGTGGGATAGAAGTGATTCATGAAATATATCCAATCCAATAAAAAATACTAAACATGTGATTATATAATATTTATTCTATCCAACTTTCTTATCCCACTGCCCAAAACATGGCTTAAATGACACTTCAATGATGTAAACAACTTATTTTTTTGATTTTTGACTTTTTTGACAAGGATAGACTTTTCCATATTAAATATTGGACGATAAATATAAATAGGGCTGCAAAAGTAACCCGAAGGCTCGTGGTCCGGTCCACTGGACCCATTTTTTATGCAGGCCAAGCCCAACCTGACTTGAAGTCAAGCCCAATCCTTGCATAAACTGATAAAAAGTTCAAGACTATGACAGCCATGATCTCCCCAAAAGAAATTCAATGAAGCAGAAAAGTGTACCAATTAACCAACATAGAAAAAGCATTGCTTGAAATAAATGGCAAATGCAAATGCAGTTCATCCAGCTAGACAGTTTGTTCTTATATTTGGTGCACCTATAGTTAGGCCATGCATCTGATGGAGGACATGGTAATGGCCATAAACAAGATTTAGACACGGAGATCATTGTTCATGTTTTAATACTCATTAATTATTAATTGATGTAAAGATGTGTAATTAGTTTTATTGTTTTTATTATTTTACTGTTCTAATTTTTTTTAGAATAAATAAATTTTCTACAACTTATAATTTTACAATAAAAAAAACTTAGGGCCTACGGTCAGGCGAGAACCTTATTCTTTGAGCTCAACCCGGTCCATTATTTTAGCAGGAATCCGCAATGTTGCCTTTCTTTTTTGAGAGTCCGATACATTTTCGTTTCAAATGAAATACATTTGTGTGAGACTCGCTCCATATGAGGTCCACTTTTGATGAGTCCCACAACGAGACAAAATGTAACTCTATGAGAAAAGCAATTATTTGGTGGCTTTTATAGGTCAGATTGAGGGTCACGTCTACAATTGTAAATGCACATGTCAAATTGAAGGTTACATCTACAACTATACATGCATAGATGACTTATCATTTAATCGTTGAAATCATTAAAATTGATCATTTCAATAATTTCTCTTGTGGGAGAATCCATTTATTTTGCACCCTAAATTTATGGTAAAAGAAAGAATAGAGAGAAAGGGGGAAGGGGGTTTGTTGTGAGTTGTTAGGTAAATGGAGAGGAAAATTTTGAAAGTAGGATTAGGCTTATTTTTCCGTACAATTACAGGGTTTGCTCACGTGATTCCACGTGCGAGTGGCAGTATATATGGAAACTCAGTGTCCTTATCTGAAATTAAAGTTTGATGCTTCTCACTAAGGGAGTCCTGGAAGCCCCCATTCAATGCAACATACTCTTATTTTTTATTATCTCATTCTTCTTTATAGGAAAGAAGATAAAAAGCAAACCCCTCCACAACCTTGGGTATATCCACGCAGAGACACATATAAGATATGCCCATTTCATGTTTTCTTTTATATTTTCTTTTTAATTAAAATCTTAAATTTATTTTTATGTAAAATAAAAAATTATTTAAAAAAAGTTATAAAAAAAACTAGTCAAAAAAAATAAAAACAAAGATTTTATCATATAAAAAAAAATTTACTGAAAGAGATATTTGTAATTCATCAACAAAAATAAAAGAGAAAAATTCTTGAATAATCCAGTAAAATAAAATGTAAAATTTAAAAAAATATCAATATAATTTATATTATATATATAAAAAAAAATTCTCGAATTAAACGCATTAACATGTAATGTAACGTACGCACCAATAATACCTCATACAGACCGCAAAGCTTCACTTTCCTTCATTCAATTGGCTAATAAAGCATGTGTTGCCTCGAAAGCCGCACCTGTCCGTACCTAATCTACATCTCTTTGTCTTAAAATAAGATAAGGTTCCACTTGGTTAAAAATCTTGGGGTCGGTAGACCATACCATATGCCAGGGGCAAGAAAGTAATTGTCTTCATATACGTTTCTAGGATTAGCATTATATGGATCAAACTTAGCTTAATCAAGGTTTAAGAACAAGAGGAGTGCTATATTTTTAAAAAATTATATTTTAAATAATATGTTATTAATATAATATTTAATTATTAATAACATTTTAAATTATATAATTAATATAATTTTATTGCATTAATACTATATTATTTATTATACAAATTTTAAAAGCATTTAAACTGTCCGAATCTATTTATATTGGGCAATGGGTAGTTAAGTCAAATGAGTCTTACCTTCATTCATACGTCAATTTTTGGGGGGAAAAAATCTTTATTAGATAAGGCCAAACATATAGAATAATACATCATCCAACCACATTTTGGAGGGCCCACGCCACATATTGAAATGATCAATTGAAATTTTTAAGGTTGACTTGGGTTAATTCATTTCTTTTCTTTTCTTTTTTTCAAAGAAAAGGTCATACATCCTATTTCTCTTTTCGAGTCATGAGATGCTGGGTTAGATTTTTTCTATTGGGTCCATAATTGTGAATCTCCTGTATAGTTATTGGATAACTGACTAATTGTTAGATACTTGTTGAGTAATTGACTAATTTGTTAGATAGTTAGATTTTTTCTTAACGTTTTAGTTTTTGTATAATTGTTGTTGGATAATGTAGATTATGAAAGTATTGAACATTAGTCTTTTTTTTGTAGGTCTAATTTTGTAATAAGTTGGCTGAAAAGTTGTAGGGGGACGGGAGGCCCCTTCTCCGAAGGTGAGGGTCTGGGGGCGTGCCCTTAAGACGAATTTTTATAAGGGTGTTTTTTGTATTTCATATTGTTTTTCTGTTATCATAATTTTATGTATTTATAGTTAAAAAGTCGCATCTCATTGTGACTTGGTAACGCTTTTAAATAATAGTAAAATCGTAGTAGTTATCTACGTAATCTTATTTTAGAATGAACAATATAAATCTTTGTGCTTTTATGTGTACACATGATTTTAGATTCGTTTTCTTGTTTACTTTAGTATCTCACCTATCCTGATTAAATGATTATATATATTCCTCATAATTGTTGGGCTCAAAAATTAAGGGAAACATACTTCTTCCTTTGACTGGAAAAAAAAAATATTTTTTTTTCTTTTATCGCACGTTTCGTGAATCTTAAATATCATAAATTCATAATAAGGATGCGGCCGAAATAGTAATTCTAAGAAAATTGATTGAAAAGTTCATTCCATTGCAGACAATAAGCAAAAAAGGAGCATACCACATTAGCATCTACTTTTGAGTATGGGACAACCCTTTTTGTTAATTCATCTTTGTTTGCTGTATCTTGTGAGTTGTGACTTGTCTGAAATGTTTTTAATTAAAACTAAATAATCATACGATATTCATGTAATTATATATATAACAGATTAAAATTATAACACGAATCTATGTAAGAAGTTATTCTTTTAATCTATTTAGGAAGTAAGTATTATTTTTATAATGTCAAAAATTAATCTATGTCCTCTAATATTGAATAATGACATTTTCTTAACTTATTTAACAAGTCACCAACCAAATTTCTTTATCCTTTTTTTTTTATAAATGTCTTAATTCTTGAACTGAAATAATTACCCTTTACAATAAAAATATAAGCTTTGTATCATATGCATGATTCTAAACAAACATTGGGTTGCCCCAGCTTGGATTTTCATCCAAGTATTGTATATCTGATCAATAAAACGCTGTAAATTAACAAAGATAATCACTTTAAAAATTTTTAATCTAAGTTATTATATTATTCTTATGTCAATAATAATTGTATTTAAAAGAATACTAGTATTAATTGTAAATATTTGTATGCGTAATATGATTGATGCATATATTATATATATTTATTTTATTTACAATTATATATACAATACACATATATATTACATGTGTTTATTACACAAATCAATTACATTATGAAGATTTCTCGTTGCATCAATCATATTTTTTGAGGGAGCAAAAAAAAAGAGTTTGAATGGGATCTGGTTTGATGCGACACCCAATGATTGTTAAAGCTTATTTAGGCATTTACAAAAGATGTTTGCAAAAGATAAAGAATGATAAGAAAATGGATAACAATACGGATTAGGGAGGTAATGAGTTGAGCCGGTGGATCTTTGCCACCAACCCCTTCGTCAGCCCCCACGTAAAGTAAAGGTGGGCCACCCTCGCTTCCACGTGGCTCCTTGTCGCCCGTTAGTACATTCCCACTAGACTTTTTAGAGTCCTAATTGACTTGGAACGCTTTTCCCTATCATACACGCCAAAAATATCATACCCCGTAATTTCCCAAAACACCCTCCTCTTCCATCACTGCCTCTGTTAAAACATATACTATTCATTTGGCCGCGTTCTTATGTTGTGTCTATGTCCAAACATGGGATATAACGTATAAGGAAAAAAGAAAAAACAAAGGGACTGCTGCTGTTAATTGTGAGTTAGGAAATTTACTATCTGATCAGCAGATATTTATAACATGTTTTTAATTCTAATATATATATATATATATATATATCATGATACATACATAAACATACATATTTTTAATTCTAATAATTAATAACATAACAAGATTTTTACTAATTACTAAGTAATAGAATTACAAGGGGTGGAACACTAAAATAATTTTTGGTAAAGATGGTTCAAAATATAAGATAAATTATATGACATCTTCTGAAATTTATGATAATTATAAAGATCTCTTTTGAAATTTATGAAATTACAATACCTTCTCTAATTTTTACTGACAATTTATGTATACCTTCCCTTCAGTCTATTTTTTTTAAATGACAAAAATGTCTATTTTATTTTATTTTTATATTTTTTTAATCTTGACCAATTTTTTAAACTTTTTTGTAAAGATTAATATTGATTAAAACATTTCTGATCAAAAATAAAAACATAAGTTATTTACTTTAATTTTTTTATATAAAATAAATAGTTCATACAAAAATTGGAAAAAAAAATAGTCAAAATTGAAAAAAATGTAAAAGAAAAATATAAAAGGAGTATTTTCATCATTGTAAAAATCAAATAGGAACAGTAGTATGTATAATTTGTTAGTAAAAATAAAGAATATAGTATAATTGTAAAAACTTCACGAGATGTTTTTGTAATTATTAGAAATGTCAGTGTAATTTACTTAAAAATATATAATAATATGTGGTCTAACTGATGAATGATTTTAAATCGAGAAAAATAACGAGTGAAGATAAAGATTAAGTTGAGTTGAGTTGAGTTGAGTTCTATTAATTAATTATTAAACGGTGATTGAAGATGCTCATTGTTTGTGAATGTCATTGTTTAGATATTCTTGTCTTTAAGGTTTGCGTAAACGTGGTCTTTGCAAGTCTGTGCTTCAGATGCGATGGATAATGTCTATCAACTTAAATTTTCAATTGCCAAAGCCTTATCCGTTTGAGATTTGTTTGTCCTTTTAAAAAATGAACGTTGAAATCCTTTCACTTGTCTCATTGTCTCAAATAGTTGTAAAAACTTTGTATATGCAGTCAATGCTAACCCTTCTAAACCCACAACTTTTATGCCAATGCTTACAGCCTGTCTAAAACTCTTCATTTCCTTAAAATTGAAAATTTAATTTTTAATTTCGAAATGGTATCTCCTTACTCTTGAGGAGGAAGGTCGATGGATGAATCCTTGTCATAATAATGTCAAGCCCTTTTTTATTGTGTGATCATGATGAGTGGAGTTAGTAGAATAGTTAAGTGTTTGGTCATTAAATTTGGTCGTTCATCAATCCACAAGATCCGGAGAGTTCTTAATATATTAAAAAAAAATTTAAAATAATAAGTAGATTTAATTTGATGCATGTAAGCTGACTTAAAATGGATGAGTCTAGTTGTCACGAAGAAAAAAATTTTAGTCTAATGCATGTAAGATGATCCAAAATACTCTCTTATTGATCCATAAAAAAAATTAAATTTTCATTTAATCAAATTAACTTATTTTTAATTTTTAAATCATGAATTAAAAACTCGACTTTGTTTGAGTTCGTGTTTACAGTAATTAGGGGTGTCAATTTTTGACACGACGCGAAGTTAACGAGTTTACGTTTAACATAAATGAGTTTGGGTCATAAACGGGTTGACACGTATAACACGATTAATAAATATGTCGTGTTTGAATTTTAGTAGTGTTAATCTGTTTAACACGATTTAACACGTTTAATTATAAAAAATATCACGAGTTAAGGTAATTCGTCTTATATTGAAAATTTATCAAGATTTTGAAATTTTTTATTTATAAAAGAGGTTTCTACTTTGATTTAGTACATATTCAAAGTTTACTAAACATGAAAATTATCTATACATATTGAAAGATAGAATCTGTTTAATAAATGGGTTGAGTTTGAGTTTTGAAACTTGACACAATTAGTTAATAGTGTCAGGTTAGGATTAATGTATATTTTTGAATATTTATGATTTGACACGATCTGAAAATAATATAATAACACAAATTGACACCCCTAGCAATAATATTATCTAGAATAAATCAAGAATACAAGGTTTGCTTTAAAAAACAATAAAAAGAGGGAAAAATCTGGAAAGCACGAGAGCATGACGCGAAAGCAGGACATTATCTTATAACGGGATAAAATAGTAATTTCAACAGAAATCCAACGAACGAACCACCGCGTTCGGCTAGTTCCGTAATTAACCTTTAAAACCAGCCCTTAATTACCTCCTCCCTCTCAAATAAGTATTCTTTCTAGTAATGCTAAAAAAAACACATGCAGAACCCTCTTCCTCTTCTCTGTCAAAAGTTCAAAACATTTCTTCCATATCCTGTCTACCGTATGAACCTTTCTTTCTAAATCGTTAGTTTGATTCGGTAATTGGGAGACCGAGTCGAGTGGTGGTAGAGAACCCGCGGCCATGACTCGGCGGTGCTCTTTTTGCAGCAACAACGGCCACAACTCTCGAACTTGCCCGTCGAGAGGTGGCGGCGGCGGCAGTAGCAGTGGTGTGAAGATTTTTGGGGTAAGACTTACTGATGGTTCGATCATCAAGAAGAGTGCGAGTATGGGGAACCTCTCTGCTCACTTCCATTCGTCTTCCTCTCCGGCTGCTTCACCAAATCCCGGCTCTCCTTCCTCGGACCCTTTTCGCGACCCGGTACACGTCCCCGATGGTTACCTCTCAGATGATCCTGCTCACGCCACGTGTTCCTCCAATCGCCGTGCCGAAAGAAAGAAAGGTTTTTAATTCGACTCAAATTAATTCAATAATGTTTTTGGTAATTTAAATAATTTTAATTTTTTTCCTGATAATTAAGATATTGTGGTTTAATTTGATATCTGTTTTAGATAAGGTTGTGATTTGACTCTGTTAATCTATTGATTAATCATTTATCTCTTATAATTATCTCAATTATCGCATTTATCTATTATAAACTCCTCTGTGTATGTATATTGTTGATCAGACCATCCTGAATGTTTAGCTGTCAATATTACCCATTTTTTTAGGGTTTCAAGTTGTCAATATTACTAATTTCCGTGTTGTTGTTCTATAGCTGAACTCAGTTACATGGTGGTCAGTATTAATTTCTTGGGTCGGTCATTTTAAGTTTGATTTCTTCGTTCTGCAATTAGCTCAACATTTAGGCTAAAAAGGAATATTTTCGAGGGAAGTTTTTGAAATTCTACCTACCTGATTAGCACTTCAGAGATAACAGTTCAATTGGGAACTTTTAATTGAAGGGTGCATAAAGAGTGAAAATTGAAGTTTGGGAGCTCTTGACAGGGGTGAAAGTGGAAATTGGATGGTTATTGTTAAGCCTTTCAGGGGTTTCACCATCTCTGCCCTTTTTCTCAGTGACATTCTTTTGTAGGGATAATAGGAGAAAGGGTTTTAGATAATCTGCTTTACTTGTCATTGTCGCAACGGTTGTCTTGGTGTTAGGATGATAGTAATGGTGACTCAAATATTGACTCAAACTCAAATTTAGTCTAAATCCTCAAAAAAAAAAACCCTCTCCAACCCTTGATCCAAACACATGAAATTCATTTTTACTCAAACTTAAACCCAAATCTGTACCATAGTATTCATAGACTCAAATCACTATTTATAGTCAAATTTAAAACATTTGGGGCATGATGGGAATTTTTTACAAAAGATTTGAGTAAAACCTAGGGTGACCACTAGAGAGCTTCAAACTCAAATTTTTACTTAAATTTGAGTAACCACTGGTCTGCTGGAGATGGCCTTAGTGATGGTGGGTGGTGGTAGTGCACTAGTGACTAGTACTAGAGGTTGGTGATAGTGGCAGCGCAATGGTGGTGGTGTGGGTTGTAGTTGTGATGCTGGTGACTACTATAAGATGGGAGCATTCTGGTGGCAATGCAGTGGCAGCTGCCAGCAGCACTTTGAGGTGATGGTTGTTTGGTAGTGGGAGTGTTGATTTTGATGATCTACCACTTAGCAAGCTAAATAAAATTTATAGATTCAAGACCAAAGTTGGGTTTGATTGATAACTTTCATGACTATTTATTTTGACAGGTCATGACTATTTGTGGTTGTAATAGAGGGTGACTCTTTGAATAATACTAGAAAGAAAATTCCTGTTAAAACACCAGATATCGGACAATTGTAGTACAGACTAAAAATTAAACAACAATGATTATCTAAAATATGTAATCATCAACACAAGACAACTGAAACGAGAGAATAATAATCAGATAACAATCCATCAAAATCATTTATTTAGCTGCAAGGTCGATTTCAGCTGCTTGATGAGAAGGCAATGGAGCAGCACGACAGCAACGATTTCAATTCAAATGAAGAAACTTAATGAAACATCTACAGCATCCCATTTTGTTGGTGACTTATTGTGGTCAATATAGCCATAAAGCCACGTGTATCAATTGAAAATGCTTTTATTCTCCATAATGTAATTCCATGTTTCCTTATGAGCGCACTAGTTTATGGTGCCCTTAGCATTACACCCAGGAGAATCTCTTAATAATCCCTGCCTTTCTTTGTGGATTGGACTATTAAGAGGTAATCTCTCTCTTTGATGTCAATATAAATCACTAAAAAAATGGGACATTTGTTAATGTTTCATTATCCTTCAAGATGGTAACTATGGAAAACACTTGTCTAAATCTCTTGGGTCCCATAATTCCTCACCATCCATATTTCAATGAGATTAAAGCATCTCATAGACAAAGATAACCTGTTTAGGCTCCCATACACCCCTGTGGATAGGGGTATTAAGAGATTATATGGATTGAAGAATTATGGGACCAGAGAGGTTTTAGAAAAGAGTGTTTTCGTACCCTAAATATGGGTTTCTTGTATGACGAACTAAATTCAAGCAGTGGTGGATCTAGGCTATGCAGTTAGGAGCTAAAAGTAAGATTTAAGAGGGTGTCTTGTAGGAAAACAAATATTTTTTTGGGGGGGAGGGGGGGAGCAACTCCTAATTTTTTTTTTTAAATTTCTACAGATAATAGTGTCCCCCCCCCCCATACACAACAAAAAAAAAAATTTTCCATTGAATTCAATTACCATGTCATTTTTGGTTGATGGGTATAAACCTATAAATAGACATATGATGGCATCTAAGCAGGTATCCCTAATTTATATCCACGTTTTGAATATGTAGATTTGGCATAATTAAGATACCATCTCGGTAGCTTTTTGGAAGTAATTTTCTTGTTTCTATCAATTTTTGCTTTTAAAAGTCAGGAAATGACTTTTGAAATACTTTGTTTGCTCATTTCATTTATTGCTTGTTTCTCTTGCTTAGATTTTATTGTGTAGTAAACACACTATATTATTCTCTGATGAATTGTTTAACAAAATTGCCTAGTTGTCTGCGCAGGCTTAAACCTCTTTTATCAATAATCATCAGAAATTTTCACTTATATTTACTGAATTTGGTATCCAGGTACTCCATGGACAGAAGAGGAGCATCGCCTGTTCCTACTTGGTCTCCATAAGTTAGGGAAAGGAGACTGGCGTGGGATATCACGTAGTTTTGTTATGTCAAGGACTCCAACCCAGGTAGCAAGCCATGCCCAGAAGTACTTTATTAGGCAGAGTAATGCTAGTCGGAGAAAGAGAAGATCCAGCCTTTTTGACATGGTTTCAGATATGGTTTGTCTCTCCTTTTTCCTTTAAAAAATTTTGCATTAGCCAACACCCATGTGTGATGGCTTTCACACACACAAACAGCCCTTGGCTCCAATCTGGTCTGCCTCTCAGGTTTGTCAGGTGACCATTTGCATTACAATATCATCATACAAAAAATTAAAGCCTTAATAATTCTCATCAACCGTTTGCTTTACATTATCATCATACAAAAAACTATAAGTTTTAAAAACTCTCAGCAAAACGGAGGACTATAAAACTACCCTGCTCTTGTACCTAGGTTCTGATAGTTAGGAAAGACGTGATAGCTTTTTGGATTAACTTGGATTATTATTGTCACAAATAGAATAGAATGGCAAAACAAGATTCATGTGGTGGAGCTCGAGGAGTTGGGACAAGGATTAGTTGAGCTGAGTGGTCCCTCCTTTTCTGGGTTATTGTTACATTCTTTTCAAACATACATAATCTCACAAGTTTAAGGCAGAACGGAAGTGTGGGATCTAATCAAATGGGCAATTATCATAGACCCATCTTCTTTCATTGACTTTGTCGGTGTGATGACAGTGTTACTTGTTTGTAGGCCACAGATCCGCCACCAGTGCCAGAAGAAGAATTCATGCTCTCTCCTCAAGCAGCAGAAACTGATAATCCTAACGCACTACATTCTTTAGATCTCTCTCTCAAATCCGAATTTGAACCCATGGAAGTTAATTCAAATGAAATGGTTGAAGAAGCCAAAGAAAACGTGACACCGTCAGATGAAATCTCACCAGTTGTTCCCGCATTCTTCCCAGCATTTCTACCTGTTCCATTTCCATTTCCATTGTGGTCATCAATTCCAGCCCCTCCTGAAGAAGAGAAAGAAGCAGAGAAATCTCACCATCAAGTCCTAAAGCCGATTCCAGTCCTCCCAAAAGAACCTGTCAATGTAGATGAATTAGTGGGCTTGTCCCAGCTGAGTTTAGGGGAGACTGAAACTGGCCATATACAGCCTTCAACACTCTCCTTAAAACTACTAGGAGAACCATCCAGGCAGTCAGCATTCCATGCAAGTACTCCAGTCAATCGGTCAGATATAAGCGAGGGCAAGAGCAATGCAATCCAAGCACTTTGAATGGGTGCGAAATAACTGTTGTTTAGGTTTCTCTTTATTGGATAATCTTCTTGTACAATTATATTCTGCTTTTGAAAGTATCTGTCTTCTTTTATTTAATCTTCTTCAATAGCACCTAATTTTGTGATTCTGAGCAAGCTGGTTAGATTGATTTTATTGAAAAATGAAAATACTTAATTCTTTCTAGGTGTAACAACTAGAAGTCCAAATAATTGGTTTGATTTGGCAAAGAACTACAATAGTTTTGAAGGTGAACTCTGATTTTGCAACTCTGTACGCATCCCAATGCCCGAGGCTTATTGATTTATGCATTAGTGAAGGATCACTAGTTGCATAAAACAGAAGTTCACTACAAATGGTCTAGACAGGTTTGAACAAGCACACACATCTTCACATGTATATATATATATATATATACACACACACATATACACACATTGTTTAGGTATACACCTATATACATTCATTACACATGCTATTTTATTAAGTTATGATTTTAACATATATACCAAAATAATAGCTTTTAAGAGAAAAAAAAAAAAAAAGCATTTTTTAAAAGTGATATTTTAAGTTAATTTGGATAAGGTGTTTTCACTTGTACTCATGAATCCGGCTAGCTAGCGCGGAGCACACCGGATATGGACTGTTCGAATAAGATTTCATTCCAAGAGGAATTTGAACCAGGTCAATGAGTGAGGGCCGAGGACCGCCGCCTCAATTTTAAACCAATTGTTGTTCTGTGATTGTGATTGCTTCGTGAATCATGACATGTTTAACATTGGACGTCGGCTGGTCTTATTCCGTTTCACAAACAGCTCTTGAAAACAAAGCTATGTTTATTAAAAATAAAAACAAATAAAAAAATTAGTTCAAAAATAATATTTCAATTGATGAAAAACAAAAGAAAGAAATGAATGAAGGTAATGATTTAATCATGGGCAAAGAATGAAACAAAAGCAAACAAGCACAGTACTAAGAGTCTTGTATGTTCCATGCAGCACGCTTATGAGTCTGAAAATGTCTTCAAATCTACATGCTTGGTACCTCTTGTAGCTCATGTACTCCCATTTTATGATCCGATGCAATTTGAAAAATGGAAAAAAAATTTGACCATTTTTGTACGAGTATTTCTATTTTGCTTTGTTTCTTATTTTGTAATTTTTTTTTGTTTTGGGTGTTGTTTTAGAGTTCATTTTTATGGAAAGTGAACTGATTTTGTGTGAGTCGTCATTAGGTGGAAAAGAGTTCTTGAGTGTTTTACTTTTGTAATCTCTTTGATAGATATTGAATTGATCATCACTATCCCTATAAATGTAGACATCTTATTAAATCATATAAATCTTATGTCTTCTCTTTTTTGGTTTGAGATCAATTTATTATTTGTTTTTATCATTTCCGCACAACAAGTGACACTGCTTAAATACAATTAACACGAGTAAAAAATAATTTGTGTAGAAAATATTTTTACAATAGATACTTTGGATAGAAGGTGTCAAATTATAGTGTTGTTTAGCATGATGTTGTTTTCCGAAATCCCCTCACCTTAAATCTCTTACTTAGAGAATGCTCCAAGATTTGCCATCTACACAAATCCGGACAATTCTAATGCAGAGTTCGTTGGGGTCTATACTTATAGTTGATATATGGTTGAGTTAGTGTATGCATCCTTGAAAATATATATATATATATATATATATATATAATGTGTGTGTGTGTGTGTGTGTGTGTGTGTGTGGTTGATGTTTAAATTATTAATATATACATCTTTTCATTGTTAAAATTTTATTAGTTTTGAGATCAGATTAATATTTGAATTGCTCTCTCTTTTAGTTTTAACACGAGTATGAAGAGAATGAAGATGCAGAATGAGAAGGTGGTAGGGAGGGTAGTGGTGGGGCATTCCTTTGCATTCAAGAGAGGAAGAGAGTAATTATTATAATATATATATATATATATATAATAGAAACTTGGAGTGAATATTTGAAGTTCTCTCCTCGACTTGTATCCAAAAAGAATTGAAAACTCTTACATGGGATTTAATCAAAATTTGAATCTTACCTGGAAGGAAAAAAATTGGAGAGACCTGAGAAACTAACTTTTCCTCCCTTATTACAAATATAATTGTTTTATAATATATCACTACTAATAAACACACACACAAACATATATATATATATATATAACAGTTATGTCATTCTCTTATATTTTTTTTGGGTTTGCTACGAGGATCATGTCTCATTCAGTTTATTTGGATAGAATTTCGGCAGAGAGAGAGAGAGAGAGAGAAAGCAAAAGCTTTGTATGATGCAGATGCTACCTTCAATAATGTCTACTAAGCAAAGGGATTCTTGCAGAGATGAGCAGAATAGATGCTGCAAGAAGAATATCTGTGAAAAGGTTTGAAAGAAAGCGAGCTTCTGTATGATTGCATCAATACTCAACAAGTTTGGATTATTCTCGTAGAGCACATTCTTTATGAGGGAAAAGGGATATATATTTCTAGAAAATCCTACAGCCAGCAAATTCCTATTGATGTGGCAACCCCAACCCTATGTTCCTTTCTTGTCATTGAATCTGCTTGCTTTAGTTTTTATGCTAGCACAAGTTGATGTAGATTTATACATAATAGTTTTAAAAAAAGGGCAAAAACCATTTTTGCCTTTGTCATTGTAAGAAGATTCAAATTTGTTATTGCTCAGCTTGCCAAGAATCAGAAAATGGTTTTTCCTGTTGGGTACTTTTCATTGATTGAAATAATTCCCTGGATAAATCACATTTACTTAGTAGCTTTAAATACTGACACTTATAATAACACCTGTGCTTATATTCTGTTGGCATTTTAGATAGGATGCGATGTATGACACTACTTGAGAAAAGTGTCTTTTGAGCTTAAGGCACAAAGGAACAAACTTGTGAGGGTTTGATGACATAGGACATCTCTCTATATGAGAGAGATGACTTTTGGACTTAATACCCCCAAAAAAAGTATAAATCCGAGAGAAGTTATCACTAAATTGAAAGTTTAGACTTTCTAGTACACTGACAGACCAAAATAGACTTTGATCGATACTTGTAGGTGAGAGTTGGACCGTGCGTCTAACATATTCATTTCTAGGCAAGGGAGGCATTTGTAATTATTTTATAACCAAATGTTTTTGCTTGTAGCAAAACTGAACACATGATTATATAACAAAAAAATGAAAAATAGTTCAGCTGTCACTGGTTTGTTGATACAAAATTTCCAGATAATTTTTTTTTTTAGTACAGTGATGGGAAAGGAAAACTATTATAAGTATGTATGTGCAGTACGAGGTTCAAATTCTGACCAGTTGTATGAAAAGAGGTTTTAACCACCTCATCTTGAAGTGTCATTCCCCAAAATTTTCAAGATATTTAAATACCCGTTTTCATGTAGAAACAAGAATACTATAAGCAGGGATTGATCACTGTCCTTGGTAGGATTCCTATCAACATAGGACACACTGATAGGAAAAGAGAATCAGAGTCTGTGCCAAGGGAAAAAAAAACATAAAAGTCATATTCTGACCCCACTCCACCCTTAGCTTTTAATTCTTTAACTAAGGATCAGATCTGCCCACACATTCACAAAATTAAGCAAGAGAGAGAGAGAGAGGAACTGTAAAATTTATTTTCCTTTCACTTGGGTGTGGCAGAGGAATAAAGGGAGAATCTCTTCTCAAACACATTGTCCTCTTTTAACATTCTGCTAAAATTGCAGGTAGGGAGGGGGGAAGGGGATAGAGAAAAACAAGACAAGACAAGGTCCACCAACTGCAAGATAAAACTCTTATGTCAATCATTATTGTGATTTTTCTTCCCTTTGTTTTTCTTTTTCCTAATTTGGTTAGTTCATGACACTTGGACTTTTGTTGGTTTGTGCTCTTCTATATATTCCCCACCCATCAATTCCCACTTACTAATGTACCAAAGAATTTTCCAATTTCTTATATATCATTTGGAATTCCACACATTCTTGGCCTTTAGATTACAAAAAGAGTTTTATATGCGTGTAATGAGTAAGGTTGCGTATATCTAATTTTTTTTCGAATCTTGCAGTAACAAGAGTTTTGTGGGACTAACCCTTAAATTGAGGAGAGAATCAATTTATAACTAAAAGCACCCTTTAGTTTTTGGGCAGTGACTCAGAAACCTGAACTAGGAAAAAAAAAATCAAAGGATTCAACTCATGACTAAAATCCTATAATCACTTTTTTTTTTTTTGGGGGGGGGGGGGGGGGATATCTTTTAAGCTCTTTGAGTTAGATGCTTTAGAGCAACTCCAATGCATTGTTCAAATGGTTGGCTATATCTAAATTTTAGCATCTTGGCTGAAAATTAATCGTTGCTCCAACGCACTACTATAATTCTTTCTATATTTTAACTTTGTCAAATCTCCTGTCAATTGGGTAACAACTCTTTATTCCTATCCCAACAAATAGCATTTGGGTATTGGAATAAAAATATCAAAATATAATATTTCAGTACTGAAACATTATTAAAATTTAGCTTTAACATAATTCAAATGACTTTTAATATTAGAGATGCTCTTAGCTGCTTAATGTTAAAAGAGGAAGATGTCATCAACCTGGTTTTGCTTTGATATGGTTGTCCCAAAATGACGGAAAGAAGTCATGCAGTGGAGGAAGTGAAACTCAACTCTATGAGAGAGCATTCATTTATTATATGTTTTTTAGTGGGCTGTCTCTTCTTGCATATGTGCCCTTTTTTTTTGAGTGATTTGAGGTTTTTATACTTTTCTTCCAATAACTAATGATAATGTTGTTATTTACATGCTTTCTCAAGCAGTAAAAACAGTAGAAAGGATAAATGATTCCATTATTGTCATTTTCATCATCTAAACGAAACTTGCTTTCAAGGGCGGTGGAAAATAACGTAAACTAGGGTGGGATAACCCCCTTAAAGTTCTCGAAAATTTTCCATTATTATCATTTTCATCAACCACAAGAAATTTGGTTTCATGGGTATAAAATAATATAGACTGGGGTGGACTATAACCTCCTAAAATTCTTGGAAATTTTCCATTATTGTCATTTTCATCAACCACAGAAAACTTGGTTTCAAGGGTAGAAAATAATGTGGTGGATTGTGGTGGGCTATAACCTCCTAAAGTTCTTGAAAATTTTCCATTATTGGCATTTTCATCTACCACATGAAACTTGGTTTCAACAGTGGAAAATAATGGAGACTGGGGTGGGGTGGGGTGGGGTGGGTGGGGGTGGGCTAGAATCCCTAAATTTTTATTTTTTTTACAGGTAATATTATTATTCTATTTCAATTTAGCCCATCTTAAGTTTTTGGCCCAATCCAAACTCTAACCCAACCCAATTCAATTCAACCATAAACTCTCGAAGACTTGAACCCTTAGCTTGTTTTTTAATGAAAAGCTAAAAACTTGTTTTAGATTTTGGACACAAAATTTTCTCAAGATTTTGAGAGAAATTACCAAAATTTATTTAAAAATATTTTACCTTTCTAATCTCTTCACAACTTCCCAAATACAAATGCAAACATAAAATACAAAATGATCTAAAATGAGCTCTAAATATATTAGAAATATACTTTAAAAAAAAAAAAAAACAAATTGTAGCCACAATTTTTCCCCCCATATTCCTTCAAAATATTCTTTTCCAATAATGGATATAACATTTTGTACAAAATCTTTAATTATTCTCTAAGTTTAACACTTTACTTTCTCTAACAATTTTTTATTGTTGTTTCTTACCCCCCCCCCCCAAAAAAAAAAAAATTTTTTTTTATTATTCCATATTAGTTTTATCAAAGTTTTCTTAGATGTATATCTTACAAACTTCACACTTGATTTCTCTTTACATCCCACTTTATGTTTCCTATGACATTACTTAACCTCATATGCATATACATATCAATTTTTTTTTTTTTTTGGTCAAAATTGATGAGATGATGTGTAATTTGTAAAATTAAATATTCATAAAATGACACAATATATTAAATTTCTCTAATTTTTTAGTCATGAATATAGTTTCTCAGTTTGTAAGATAAGATTGTGAATATCTAATTCTTTATGATAGAATCAAATCAAACAGTCACACAAATACGCATTGCATAGATCCCAAAAGCTTTTTGTGTATGTGCTCGATTTAGAGGAAATCTCTTTCTTATTCTTCACACTAGCATATCCCCATACTTTGTCTTCTCTATCCTCTTCTCAGTATTTTTTTGGTTTTTCCTCTCCTCTCTATTGCTATATAAAGGCCTCTTGGCCAACCAATATTGTATTGCCAGTTTCCTCGAGTGAGTAAAGCCTTCAACAACTCTCTCTCTCTCTCTCTCTCTCTCTCTCTCTCTCTCACCCGCATATACATACATATTACTTCTCTAATGGACAGAAATCAATTGCATCGACAGCTTGCCCACATGAGACAGTCCCTCTTTAATCAGGTCTCTCTCTCTCTCTCTCTCTCTCTCTCTCTTTACTAAGATGTTCATGGCTTTTCACCTAGGTTATAAATCTCTTCTAATGCCCTTCTTTCGTTTTTGTCGGGACTGGAATTATGTTCTTTTCTAAGTAATGTTATTAGGTCACTACCCACTTTAGTTCTACTCATCTTTTATATGATCAAGGCATGAACGAGGCTATGTGGAGCTTCGGTGGGCAATTGCCCTTCTCAATTTTTTTATATGAAATTTTTGTATACTTTTTAAAATTAAATAAATTTAAATACATCCTTTTAATTTAAATTTTTGCCCTCTCTTGTTTTAAAATTTTTCACAATTTATCATTGTTTTAATTTTAATTTCACTCTTCAATGAATATTTTTATAAATTTTTTAGAATTATTTTATAGCAGTTTTTTATTTTTTTTTAAGTTTGACTTCTTATCTAATTTATAAATTCATTTGTATTAATAGATTCAATTGCTTAAGAAATATTATTAATTAATATTAACTCTCTATATTTATTTTATTTTTAAATTTATAATAAAATATTAAGCGAAAATTTCTACTCTCTTCCATGGATTAAGTGCGGAACTTCCTAAAATTTTTGCAGGAGAGTTTCATTGTTTGGTCATTCATTTTGGGAAAAAAAACAGAGGCAAAAATCGCTAGAAGGAGGGCTTGAACCTCCGACCTTGTGGTTAACAGCCACACGCTCTAACCAACTGAGCTATTCCAGCCTGTTTGTTAAAGCGATCATGTATTTGTAATAATTCATTCAGGGATTTAAGTAGATATCAAGTTGTTGTTATCAAGTGTGTGTGTGTAGGGATTATGTAGATATGAAGTCGCTGTTATCAAGTGTGTGTGTGTGTGTGTGAGAGAGAGAGAGAGTATGCATGTGTCCACGTTTAAAATAAGATAAATTATACCATCCTTTGGTTTTTATAATTGTATTAATTTTTTTTATTTATAAAATAATATACAGATACTTTCTTTTTGTCATTTTTTTTTAAATGACGAAATTGCTTCTTTTATTTATTTTTATATTTTTCTAATTTGAACAATTTATTCTAACTTTTTTTAAAGATTTTTTATTTAAAAATAAATTTAAGATAAATAACTTATTTAAGATTTTTATCAATATTTATTTGAAAAATAAAAAAAAATTGGTCAATATTTAAAAAATTGAGAAAAAATATGAAATGAATAGTTTTGTCATTTTGAAGAAAAAAAATGACTGGAGGGAGGTATCTCTATATTATTTTATAAAATAAGGAATGTCAGTGTAATTTTCAGAAATCTGAAAGAAAGTCAGTGTAATTTACCCTTTAAAATATAAATGACTAGTTCAGTACACAAGTTTCCTGTTATTGCAAAGTATGAAAGAATTAGATATACGCAGTCTTATTCTACAAACAAAAATATTATTTTCACAGCCCGGATATGTAACATTTGGGTCATAAGTGACATAATCTTATTGTCGCACCAAAGTCCGGATACACATTTAGAATATGCCCTCTAAACTTTCACTTTTGTCCTGTTACAGGGATTTCTGGACGAACAATTCATTCAACTAGAGGAATTGCAGGATGATACTAACCCTAATTTTGTGGAGGAAGTTGTTACATTGTTCTATAGGGATTCGACTCGACTAGTAAATAATTTAGAGCAAGCATTGTGAGTGAATTAACTTTGCTAATATATAATTAATGTTAATAATGATCATAACAACCATGACAGTAGAGGTGATTGATGTGTTTGTTTTTGAAAATATTGCAGGGAGAAGAATCCTCTTGATTTTACTAAGTTAGGACAATTACATGCACCAGTTCAAGGGAAGTAGTTCAAGGTAAATATATTGACAAATAATAAAAGGTTTATAGCTAAAAAATTATCTATATCTGGTGTCACTTATAAGTATATTCTGTTATGGCTATTACATATATATGTATATGTAATGTCTCTCTCTCTCTCTCTCTCTCTCTCTCTCTCTCTCATGTGGGAGCGCAGCATTGGAGCCAAAAAGGTGACAAATGAGTGCACCCAGTTTAGGGAATATTGCAGGACAGGAAATGGAGAAGGGTAAACTATCTTCCACTTTATTTCTTATCATAACATTCCATTGATGATGATTGAGATTGAATTTGTTCCCTGCATTTATGCCTTTCTGATTAACTATACATGCATCGAAGCATCTTGTACAGATTTTGATTAATTATATATATATATATATATATATATATATATATCAATTCTTTGTGACTAAAAGTCACAAGTTCAAGTTGCGAAAAATAATTTTTTAACTTACGGAAGTAAAATTATATATACATCTAATCTTTTCCAGGTCTCCCAATTTTCACAATAACAAAAGTCTCATATACTGAATTACTCATATTTTTTCGTAAAAACAAAAAAGGAAGAGGGGCTAAGAGCCTCTCGAAACCAATCGACATCAGGCCCGCTTTCAGGAACTCAATCACTTGGGCAGGAGGATTCTCCAGCATCACTAGGGGGCTTTGTCGTTGCTGTCCCAAATTTGCCATCAAAGTCCTGCGCTCCTGTTCCCCTTCCTCAAAGTGTGGATAAACTTGAAGGCTCTAAATTGACGGGCATAATGCAAACTATCTTCAATTAGGAGCATCAAACCTAGGAATTTGGGTGTCCCTTCTCCAAGAGAGATATAGCATTCTTACAATCGGATTCAACAATAACATGTGTTATGTCACGAAGGAGGAGGAACTTGAGCATCAAACTGAGCTAACTTGTCTATCAATCCTTAGCACAAGAAGAAAAAGTAACTTCATTTTGAAAACGAAAGAGTGGCCAGGAGAGAGTAAATTCTTGAATGGGAATAACACATTCTTGTGGAGGTACATCTTCACAGAGGTGTTATATCATATGTGTATTATGGCTCATCTTTTTCTATCAAGTCATGACATATATTAATATTGAAAAGACATATGGACCATATGGTGGTTTAGATTCACTGAATAATACCTTCTCAATAGAAACATGACTCGTGCATATATATATATATATATATGTGTGTGTGTGTGTGTGTGTGTGTAACAAAGACATAAATTTTATTGTAGGAATTTTCTTAATGTTTTAGCATGAATGCAATTGCAGGTGCAAGAGGACTTTCCAACAAGTGAAGAAAGAATATGCAACACTTAAAAGGAAGCTTGAAGCTTATTTTCAGGTCTCTTTTCATTCTCACTGGTTTAAGTTGATTATGGACCCCAAAGTTATACATATGTAGTGACTTTGTTAGGGTAAGTTTATGTTAATTAATTAGTAATTAATGTTATATACCACTTGTTTCATTTGGTCAGTTTGCAAGACAAGCTGGGCCTATTGAGATGGCATGTCGGCCCAAATAAGGTATCAACTGAAGAGGGAATTCAAGTTCGCGACAGTGTACACATGGCAAAATGATGTGATTGGTGAATTTCGTAAAACATGCATGTAGAAATTCGCCGTTCAACGATTACCCCTCCCTAAAGGAAATAAAAAAGAAAAAGAGGGAAGGGCTTAGTAGGGTTTTCTGCTTTGAGCTCCCATGTAAGGTCTAGAGATATTTCAATCAATGAATCGATTTGCTATGGAAGTTTAGCTTTCAATGCATCAACACTTGCTATAGTTCTTTCTTCTTCTTTTTCCCTGTATATATATATATATATATATAGAGAGAGAGAGAGAGAGAGAGAGAGAGAGAGAGAGAGAGAGAGAGAGAGAGAGTGAGTGAGTGATTGATGGGCTTTGATATTATTGAATCTAGCTTGATTCTATAAATTACAGGGCCAATTCCTTACCTAGGCGACCAAGCTCGAGTGTCGTAGCACAAGGCTGGACTGGAAGAGGGCCAATTATAAATCAAATGTTCAAAATCAGCCCCAATGGATAGCCCATGATAAATAACAATGGTAGATGGGATAAAAGATGAATCGATGCACAAAAAAAAGTATTGTATAGGCCCAAAAACTTTGGCTCTCAAACACTTGTTGATCCATATGTTGTTTTGTCGTTTAAGCATTCAATTAGTCAAGGCAAGTTAGTCTGTATAAGATAGAAAGATTCATCTTTTTATATACGCGACTAACTTCAGCTATGCAAAATTTGAAATCATCAGTCGTTTTGGTTATTCAGTCGTTACCAGTCAAGCAAATTAAACTATTTAAGATAGAAAGATTCATCTTTCCTATACACACAACTAACTTAGATTCTGAGAACTTTGAAACCATCAATTGTCTTGGTTGTTTAACTATACTGTTAGTCAGGTAAGTTCGCTTATTCGAAAAAAAAAAAGATTCATTTCTCCTATACACACAACTTTGATTCAAGTTGTTGTATATACACATAATATTAAAAATTTCTCTCCTCTCCAAAAAAAATATAATAATAATTTAAGGCGGTATAGAGCTAACCCTAATTAAACTTGCTACATCTCTGTGGGCATAAAAGTAATTGTATTAGTAACATTGGCTTGCCATAGACCACTTATTGTACTATTAAAATGGGCTTGGCAAAGAACTTATGTTTTAAAAAGTCCATTAAAGTTTTAATAAAGAAAAATTAGAGTATAAATTTTAACTCAGTTTTGAGAATAGAATGATTATAGTCGGCAAACAAACACTGCATTAATCTTGAATCACTGTGAAAATGCATGATAAATGTATATAAGTGATTGACATTAAGTTCTACTCTTACCCTACATTTTAAAAAATAGGAGGGAATTTCAATAGGATGAAATTCGGGCAGCAACCCGATTCCCAGCCCAACTCCCCATCTGTCTTCCCATTTTAGGCCCCCAATAATAATGAACTACAGTCGTACTTTTTTTAAAGTCCCGCTAAGGTTGATCAGTCCATTTTTTTTTATCGTTAAAAATAAATTATATTATTTTTAAGATGTTCTTTTTTTTTTTGATAAATTATATTGACTTCTCTTGATATTTTTGACAATTATAAAACCTCTTTTAGAGTTTCTGAAATAATACTGATATCTTCTCCAGTCTTTTTTTTTTTTCAAATGACAAAAATACCTCTTTCAATTTTTATTTTTATTTTACATTTTTTTAAATTTTGACTAATTTTTTTCAACTTTTTTTTGCATGCTTCAAATAAATATTAATTAAAATCTTCTTTAACTAAAAAAAAATATAAGTTATTTATCTTAATTTTATTTTTTTTATATAAAATGAAAAAAAATCTTTGAAAAAAGTTAGAAAATTGTTAAAATCTAAAAAATTCAAAAAAAATGAAAATGACATTTTTGTCATTTTGAAAAAAAAAAGTTAGATAAGAGATTTTTGTATTTTGTCAGTAAAAATAAGAAAAATCAATGATAAAAAATTTTAGAAAAGATTCCTGTAATTATGAGAAACTTCTGAAAAGGTCATGTAATTTATCATTTTTTTATGACCATTTACAAGGTGTTTGAAAATGGCAAATCAAAAGATACAAAAGAAGAAAATGACTGGTAATAAAATTTAAAGTATAAGGTTCCCTAAAAATCTATAAACTTCATTAAATATAATCGATAATTTTAATCCCTACTAACCTCCCTCCTTTACTTTTGCGGGGACTGAAACATTACTCTTACTCTCCCATTTAGGAATTACTAGATAATGTTATTAAATTATTGCTTGCTTCAACAGTCATTTCTCTTTTATTTTTTATTTTTAAGAGTGCATTACTTAAAACTTAAGTTTAAAAAGTATTATCCGAATAATGTGACAATATTTTACTAATTGAAATCACTTACTTAATATTACGTACAATCCCTCAAATGCTAGCAACATCGCGAGCCAATTTAGCTACAAATAAATGTTTTTATACTTGAGTGGAAAGTATAATTTTGAAAAATTAAACTTCCTTCATATTGGTTATTATATTTTAATCAAATTGATAAAAAAAATTGATCCCTCATAAATTTCATAATTCTTTATATATTGACTTTTTAAACATGATATATAATTTGGTACGAGTAATGCTAGTCTTACTTTTATATTTTATAAAAAATATTTACCTTCATGAGTTAACAGTGTTATATTGACTGAATATCACATCATAATATGATATTCAACCAATACAATACTGACAATTTATGAAAATAAACATTTTTAGTAAAGTTTTTAAGTAAGCCTAGCATTATTAAATTTGATACATCTCAAAATATGATAAAGAAATCTAAAGTTGTGAGATATATTGAAATATCATTTTGCAATCTCTCTCTCTCTCAGAGTGAGTGAGTATATGTATACACGACAAATAAAAATTGAAACTTATTTGTGATGATGTTAACAACATCATAGACAACAACCAACTCGTGATCACAATTAAGAGATTTCAACAATCTCTGTCCCTCTTTCTTTCTTTATTTCTTTCTTTCTCTCTTTTTCCGTATGAGATTAGGACAATCTCTCATAAATTGTAATACTTAAGAGATTACAAGAATCTCTCTCACTTACTCAAGATTACAACAATCTCTCTCTCTTTGAGATTACAACAACCTCTCTATGAATAATATTTCTCTCTCTCTCTCCCCCTTAGATTACAACAATCTCTCATAAATAGTAACAGTTAAGAGAATACAATAATTTCTGTGTCTCTTCCTGTGAGAGATTATTGTAATCTCTTAACTGTTACTATTTATGATGTCATTGATTATTATGAGTTGGTTTTTGTTGCTTATGATGTTGTTTACGTCATCATGAGTAGGTTTTATTTTTATTTGTCGTATTTACAAGAGAGAAAGAGAGATTATTGTAATATTTTGAGAGATTGTTGTAATCTTTTAATTGTTACTATTTATGATGTCATTAGTAATTACAAGTGGATTATTATTTATGATGTTGTTAACGTCATAACGAGTAAGTTTCAATTTTTATCTGTGGTATTTGCAACTAACCTCCCTTTACATTACTTATTATATTCATATCAAATTCATGGAAAATAATAAATTTAAAATCTTCACAATATTTTATATTAGACATTGCTTAGTTTCACACCAAGTGAAAGGGATCTTTTCCTATTCATATACGTGTTTCAATTATAATCTACTATATGTATATAATGTATATGTATTTTTTTAATTTTATTTAATTTTTATTTTTAAATTAAAATTAAATAGTAAAAAATACATGAATAAAAGAAGATTTCAAATTGAATTTATATTTAAGGACATCCCAATAAAATAAGAGATTTTAAGTTGGACTATTGGAGTAACATTTAGAACACAGATCGTTGATATTTATGATGTGATTCATGTCATTATCATGCTATTACAACTTATAGTATTGTTACTGTATCATGAGTAAGATTCAGAATTTTATTTGTCTTACTCAAAACTAACTTTGATTCACATTAATCACTATATTTACATCAAATTGATGAAAATGATAACTTAAAATTTTCACAGTAATATATATATATATATATTTTTTTTTTCAAACTAGATTCATATTTCATGACATCTCAGAATATAATAAGGTAATCTAAAATTGGAACGGAGAGAGAAGGAGAGAGTTTATGTTATAGTTTCATGGCTGTTGGTAATTATGATGTTATTGTCATCATGAGCTAGTTGTTACTATACATAATGTGATTAATGTTATCATTAATTTTACTTATTTGATTTGAAATGTCTCTTTTAAAGGAATATATATATATATATATATATATATATATATATATATAATATTCTCACTTCTCGTAAAAGGAGGTGGGATCTATATAATAAATGTATATGAAATTCACTTATTTGTATTTAAAAATAAAAAAAATTAAGATAAATTACACTAATCTTCTTTGAAGTTTCTAATAATTTCAATGTCTCTTCTAGATTTTTAAAATTACACTACTCTCTTTTATTTTTTAGTGACAAATTATACATACTTTCTTTTCAGTTCTTTTTTCTTAAAATGACAAAAATATCCTTTTTATTATTTTATTTTTTGAAAAATTTCAATTATGACATATTTTTTAATTCTTTTTAAAAATTCAAATAAATACTGATTAAAACATTTTTGATCAAAAATACAAATATAGGTTATTTACTTTAAATTTATTTTATATAAAAGAAAAAAAATCTTAAAAAAAAGTTCCAAAATCTTAATCAAAATTGAAAAATGTAAAAAGAAACCATATGTGTGTTACACGTAGCACATGTATTGCGCATGTAAAGCACATACATACATTATCGAATGCCATGGTATATCAAAGATATATTTAGTTCAAAAGTAATGCTACTGTAAATTCGAGTGCATATAAAACGTAATATTTTAACCATCAGATAATTTGATAACTAGAGATAAAGTGATCGAGATAAATAAAATCTCAATCTTTAAGTCATTCAAGAATTAAAATTATCACTTTTGTAATACATGTTTTGTTGATTTCTTTTATCCCTCAGCTGAGTTTCTTTACCTATTAATGTTTGGTTATTAAATCTCGTGTTAACTGGTTGCTTATTGTGTATTCGATAAGGTGAAAATTTTTCTTATTAGAATCACGTTCAGGGCCATTAGATTCTATATATCATCTTAAACTTTGGTTATTAATGTTTTAAAAAAGTAATTACATTGATCTCTTTTAAAATTTTTGACAATTATAAATAATATATTTTTTTTACTAATTAAATTGTCCTTCCCATCAGACATGCCTGCTTAAAGCCATAATGGCGATTGTAAATAATAAATTTCTTTTTCATTTGTTTATTAAATTTTTTTTATCAAAATGTCGAAAAAAAAAAAAATATTGACATTAGCAAAAGAATTTCAGTTAGCCATGATCTGTTACTTTAAAGAGAATTTGTGATAAACTATCACATTATAAGGAATGTCAGTATAATTAGTTAAATAATAGAAGTATTATTTCAAAAATAAATATAATCTACTTAGTTGAGTTGAAAACGCTATCATTTATGTAATAAAGTAAGTTCTAATATACAATCGGAGTCAACAATAGTGTAAGCATGTAAGACGCATACCTATTCACTATGACATAGACACGATATATAGGTTTTAAATAACCTTTCACAAATACTTATACTATAATTAATGATTGTGATCTTTACTTTTTTACTGTACAGTAATAATAACCGTCAAATTGTGATTCTATTTAAAGAGTGAAAGAGAGTTGTAAGAATCGCTTATTGTGTCTATTGTTGTGCTCACTGAATTTATCATTGTTACTCTTAAAGTCGTGTTCTCATTACATTTATCGTCCTTGTTCTTGACATTTTGGTTTCTTACATTCTTCGTGTAAATGTCGCGTTTGCCACCCTACTTTGAGTAAGTTTTTTTCCACTCTTTTATTGAGATTGATGATTAAAAATGATGATTTGTTGCACTAGTAGCTTCACACATAAAGGTTTTTCCATATATTTCATGTATTTAAGAGCATATTAAAATGTGAATGGTGATTTTGATTACCTTGTGTATTAATTTGCAACCATCAAATTGTCTTTTTTGCTTGTTAATTTTGATAGAATTTACAGTAAAAACTCTAAATTACTTCGGGTGTTCCGTTCTTTAACATTCATCGTCTCTAAAACTGTGCTCTTTTATATTCATCATCGTTATTTTTGACATCTTGCTCCTTTTCATTCTTTGTGTAAATGTTGTGCTTGCCACCCCCATACTAAGTAAGTTTTTTTCCTTAATTTTATTGAGAATAATAATTAAAAATTAATGTTTCGTTGCACTAGTAAATTTATGCATTGAAGTTTTTTTTTGTTTTTCATATATTTGAGAATACACTAAAGCGAAGTGTAATTAAAAATTATTTTGTGAAATAGTGGTAACAATCAGATTGTATTTTTACTTGTTATCAATTTTTTAATAGATTATAGAAAAACTAATTAACTAGAAGACTATAAAATGTTTTGAATTATAATTTTAACCACCATATTAGTTTGCTAGTATAGTAAATTTTCACTTTTTTTTAATCACCAACACACCATTAACACATAATTATTAAACTGCCCTTTTTGGACCTTTCTTTTTAATAGCATTTTTGCATTTGTATTTATAAAAATTTTCAGAAAACATTATATTAATTTGAATTGTCAAAAAAATTAACTTCATAGTACTAACCCTTTCTTAAACAGTGTTTTGAAATGTTAGAGAATGTGTTGATAGAAATTAGACAAGTTTTTGGCCTAAAATAAGTCTTCTTTACTCAAAATTTATCGTCACCTAAATTTTAATTTATTACTCAAATTTATGTCTTTAAATTGTAGAGAGACGTTTCTTAAAAAGATATTAGAAAAGAAGTGTTTCTTCTCTACAAACGTTTTATTATTTTAATTTTTTTAAATATATTTTATTAGGAATTCGATTTTTAAGTTGTGTTGATTTATCTAAACTTTAAACTAGAATTAATTCAAATAAATTAGTTTTAAAATTGACCCAATCCGAATATTTTTTTAGAACTGTCCAACCTGACCTATTTGATTCGAATTCAAGTTGGTTCGAGTCGGGCAATTTTTATGTTTACCCTCAGAGATTGTCTGAGAATTCTTCAAATTGGATTAGGTCATAATTACCTTTATTAAGTTATTTGATTTTTAAGAAAACTAATCTTATTTCCTATGACTTTATTTAGGTTTTAAGTATTTCTTAGGATCAGATATGAACTAATATATTGTTAAAAGATAGTTATCATAGAAAAAAAAAATTAAAATCAGTTCACCTCGCATTTTACAAAAATCGGTTTTAACATTTTTCAAACAAGTCCTTACAGTACATAATAACAAATTAATTTGTAACTTAAGAAATTTATAAAAGTATAATTTTTGGTGTATTTTTTTTTTAATATAACAATAAAAAAGGAGAATTCAAATTAATTAGGTGAAGTGAAGTGTGAATATTTATATTAGGATATGGGTCGTTTGTTAAAAAAGACACATTTATTTTAACTAAGATGAGTTTAAGAAATATGAGAAAAACAAGACGAATGTAATAAATTTGATTTAAAGCAAGGTGGGTGAAATTTGGCCTTGCTTACGATTTTTGTAATCTATTACACTTCCATTTTTCACATCTTTTTGCTTAATTTCTGAACCGAAAATCCGAGGGATTTGTGGAATTTCGGCGGTTGAAGGAACCAACTGGTAACGACGGAAAACCCAGTGACGCATATAAATACAAGCTGGAGAACAGTGTGCTGTGGCTCCAAATTACCTCTGCTACAACTCTCCGGCCAGCTTCTCCGGCGGCCCACTCTCTGCCCCGAATTCTCTGTTTGTCTCCCTCTCTCTCTCTCTCTCTCTCTCTCTCTCTATGTGTGTGTGTGTGTGTGTGAAAGTGTATCGCCTCTTCTCCAGCAATACATAGGCTTTGATCTTTTGATGAGTTTTACCTGAGTTAGGGTTTTTAGGAAAATTAGTCTCGCAATATCTTGAACTCTCTCATTCCTGAGGGTTTAATTTATTCAATCAGAATTGCCTTTTGAAATTTTCTCACCTAGTTTCATCTATTTTGCCCAAAAGCCAAGTAAAACGAGATTTGGCATTTGAATTTGATCCATTTTGCAGCTTTATTCTGTCCTTTTGATTATCAAAAACGAGAATCAGTAACGAAATTCTCTCTCACATAGGGTTCCTGCACATCTGTATCAAAAATTTCAGTTAAAAATGGCATAACAACTCATTTTTTCTTTCTCCTAGAGGTTTTATGCTCTATTGGAAATAAATGACGCCAAGAATTGGCATGTCAATTTTCTTTCTTTGAGGATCTGTTATATATCTTAGCAACAGAAATTGTAAATTCAAGGTTTTACTTTTAGGTCTTCATTGTAAAATCAAGACTTCCCTTTCAGTTCTCTCTCTCCTAGGGTTTTAGTATACACTCAGTTCTCCCTTGAGAGCCAGAAGTCTCCATGGCATCTTACAGGCCATTTCCTCCACATCCACAGTCAAGTTTTGGTCCACCACCGAAACAGAACCCTCTTCCACCACCACCACCACCGCCGCCCCAATCACGGGGAAATCAGTATTCTCAGAATTGGGCCTACGGTGGTGCTGATGGGACTTCATTTCCTCAGAATTATAGTCAGATGCATCCGAATTCTAGTTTTCAACATGGAGGCTACGTAGCATCATCATCACAACATTACGTTCCTCCAAGAAATCAGCTTCCTCCTTCAAATCCTCCCCCTCATCATCAACAGCAGCAACAACAATATCCATATCCACCGCCGCCTCCACCTGAGTCTTCATACCCGCCACCACCACCTCCTTCAATGTCTCAAAATCCAATGAATTTACAGCCGCAACCCACACCAGCTCCAATGTACTACCCATCTTCGCAGTACTCCCAATTCAATCATCAACCATTGCAAGCACCGCCTCCACCACCACCTCCTTCTTCTCCGCCCCCAAGTTCTTCAATCCCTCCACCACCACCCCCTCCGTCTCCACCACCACCTCCTTTGTCAGTTCCAACTGTTGGCCAAAGCAAGGAAAGTAGATCAGATGGTGAGAAACGGGCTTCCAAGGAAGTTATGGTATCTGGGTGGCATGAACCCGTACAATCAAATCAAGGGGCTCCCCCTAAACAATACAAGCCTCCTGTTCCCCCATTGCCAACAAAGAAATCAAATGGGCCTTCAGGGAGGATTGAGACGGAGGAAGAGAGGAGGTTGCGTAAAAAGAGGGAGTTAGAGAAACAAAGGCAAGAAGAGAAGCATAGGCAGCAGTTAAAGGAATCCCAGAACACAGTGCTGCAGAAGACGCAAATGTTATCTTCTGGGACAAAGGGGCATGGATCAATTAGTGGGTCACGCATGGGTGAGAGGAGGACTACTCCTCTTTTGAGTGGTGAGAGGATTGAAAATCGATTGAAGAAGCCAACAACATTTCTTTGCAAGTTGAAGTGAGTATGTTGTGATTACCAATTTTGGATTTTTTCCCATCCGTGTGTTTCCACTTTTCTATAGATAATTTCTGTTGGTATGATTAGGCAGGCCCTTTATGAAGAATTTTCAAATTTCTTGCTATCATTTGCTTTTGATTCTGATTTGAAGATTGGGTCTGTCAAGCTTGAGGTTTACACCAGTTTACTGTGTGTTTGGGTATGAACCTGCATGGCTTATACCGTGTTTCATTCTCATTGTCCTTGCAAGCTGAGTAATATTTTTCTGTAACATGCTGTCAGCATTATGTTTTCCTTTTCAATACATGGCACATTTTTGTTCTAGAATACTAAAATTGTGATAAAAAAATTTTCATATCCTATTACTTCTCTTAGGTTTCTTGTTTATAAGAAGAAACATTGGGAGGGAAAGAAAGAAAGGAAATGACTTAAAATCTGATAAGATAGATTTTTGAAATAAAGATTTAAGAGAAGGGCCATGGATGGGAAACTAGGCATATGAAAACTAGGCATCTTTAACCATAGAGTTACAACACGATAGGAAACTTCAGATTCTTCATTTGAGAACTACTATGTTGTGCACATGGTTCTTGTAAAATGACTAAATAAAACACTAAAGTTTAATCTTTTACTTTTTCCTAAAATCAATTTTATGTGCTCCCTATTTATCTATTATCTAATATGCTTTTCTTTTCAACTAAGCATGTGAATTTTTGCGGCCCCATAGGTATGTTATATTCTCATAAACTTTGGACGCCATATTTAATATTTGTCATTATACTTCTCTTTACTGAATTCGTTTCTGAATCTAGTTTGTGAGTAAGAGCTTCTGCCTAGGCAAGTAATATTTTGGTAGCGAAACTGCACTTAATCTCTTTGTGATAAGTAAAACTGTACTTCTTTTTTATAATCAATACTGATTGTTAATTTTCTACTTGTCTTCTCTTTGAAGATTCCGGAATGAACTACCAGACCCAACTGCTCAACCAAAGCTTATGTCTTTAAGGAGAGACAAAGATCGGTATGCAATCTTACTCCACAAATCATTTGGATAGCCATTAACATTTCAAATTTGAAAGCTTATGCATACATGTATATTTATCTTTCCTACCACTTACTCGCATGCACATGCATATGTTTATGTGCTTTAAATACAAGATGCATGAAGAATGAGTTTACAGGGGTGCTTGCATACTTATCAGGGGTTAGAATGTTTATATTAATTTACAATTTTATTTGTTTCCTAAATTTCCTCTAGTTGGGTAACTCCTTTAAGGTTTTGTTTCAGTAAATGGAATTATTCCAATGATTTTTTTTTTTATAAAAAAAAACACCTATGACTTTGTTTATTACTAGGGTGTCAGCTGCATTTGTTTGTTTTTTCCCCTCTCACCAGATGTGCACTAGGGCTTTAGTGTTGTCACATAAGATTGACCTTCATTGAATAAGACACCACTTAATAATCTACAACTTGAACATACAAATGTTGGAACTATAATTTTTGTCCCAAAAGTTACAGGAACATTATTACTTCTGTTTTTTTATTGTTTTGATATTTTAAAATTTCATGTTTTCCTTCTCTTATTTTGATTTTGTTGCATGGCTCATCCATTTTTGCAGATTCACTAAATACGCAATTACGTCACTGGAGAAAATGCACAAGCCTCAACTGTATGTTGAGCCAGATCTTGGGATACCGCTTGACCTACTTGATCTCAGTGTATACAAGTATTATCTCTTGATAACTTGTTTTTAATTACATCAGCATCTCTCTCTCTCTCTCTCTCTCTCTCTCTCTCTCCCGGCTGCACAATTCTGATTATGTTTCCCTTCTTGACTAGTCCTCCCAAGGGTGAAAAGCAACCCCTTGATCCAGCAGACGAGGAATTGTTGCGAGATGACGATGTAGTACCCCCTATAAAAAAGGATGGCATAAGAAGAAAAGAACGGCCTACTGATAAAGGTGTTTCTTGGCTGGTTAAAACACAATATATTTCTCCTCTTAGCATGGAAGCAACAAAACAGGTATATTATACTACACCATAATATAAGAAGCTTATTCTTTTGACTGATTGATCCTAAAGTTATGTAACTATTCATTACAATGCCTGTTTTCAGTCTCTGACTGAAAAACAAGCAAAGGAACTTCGAGAAACGAAAGGAGGTCGCAACATTTTGGAGAACTTTAATAATAGGTGTGTTGAATTCTGCCCTTACCGTGTGAAGAGAATGTAAGACAGGATATATATACATGAAACTCTGTCTCTCTAATGAGTAAATATTGTTTTTAAATTTTCAGGGATAGGAAAATTCGGGAAATTGAGGCTTCATTTGAGGCATGCAAGACTCGACCTGTCCATGCAACAAATCCTAAACTAGAGCCTGTTGAGATTCTGCCATTACTACCTGACTTTGACCGGTATGGTCCTATTTCTTACATCTTTATTTTTCCATCTTTGTTCTCAATTCTGTGTAAAAATGTTCTTAACAAAGGCCAAATTGATAAGATGACTCAATAAGCCTTAGGCTTAACTACTTGGCGTTGACTACACATGATGTTTTGCTCCTTGGCTCTATTCACGGCCATAACCTCATTAAATAATAGGCGTCATGTTTTTTCTAACACCCTAACCTTCTGCTGCTGCTGCTTTTTTTTTTTCTTAGTATGGAAAACTAAATTGATCACCAAAATCTATAGTTCTGTCAGACACTGAGCTTAATGCAGGGGGCCTCAACAAAGATCTATAGCTCTATCAGATGCTGGACTAAATCGAAGAAACCTCAACAATGTTCCACCATATTATCTATTCTGGAGAAAATACTCTTTAAGATAGTCAAAATCATCCTGTCAAAATCGTGCAAAATTATTATGTATATGTTCATACTTCATATCTTTGTTCAATAACAATATATTTGTGATGATATTTCCTGTTATGTTCAAACCTTCACCTTAGCTTTATAATGACCTTAACTTATCAAGAGTCAACAGATCATGTGCAAGAGCAGCTAGGAACAGAAAATCATCCTGTCATAATCATTCAAAATTATTATGGATATGCCATACTTTGAGTGTCTGTTCAATAACAATGTATTTGTGTTGATATTTCCTTTCGTGTATCTACTGATGAAAACATATCTAAATGTGGTGGCATTATCTCAATTAGAAGTTTTCTTCGGGGATGTAAAATTGAAAATATAAATTATTACATCAGACTTGGAGTGTGAGCATCTGTCATGCATTAGATGGGTTCGTTAATATAAGTATCATGTATTTCTTAAAATTTATACTAGCTCGAAACCAAAAGTAGTCAGGGTGGGCTAAGGTCTCCAAGATGAAAATCAAATTATATTTTATCTACACTTCTCAAAGTATATGGTAAATATATAACTAAATGGGGGTTGTATGATTTGGGCTCATTAAAACAATACTTTTATAGTTTTATTTATCAAAAAAAAATTGATAGGAAATTCAAAGTCCAAATGAGGATTTAGCTGATGGTTAGTTCATTGTAATCCATTTAAAAGTTGTCATTACTGATTATGTGGTTGACCTTGAACTCATTTGTATATGTGTTGCTGTGCCAGGTATGATGACCAGTTTGTAATGGCGACATTTGATAATGCTCCTACCGCTGATTCAGAAACCTACAGCAAGTTGGACAAATCTGTTCGTGACGCGCTTGAATCGCAGGTAAGATATATGGGGGTTGTATCTATAAAAGGAAAAAAAGATGCATATGGGTAGGGTTGTATCTGGTGACTAATCTTTTGGGGTGTTGGACTTGGGGGTGGGGTGGTGTGAGGTGTCCTTCTAAGAGGGTCTGGAAGGCATGGCGCTGTCTCATATAGACTATTTGAAGGGAATGTCATAGACGTAATTTGATGATGTTGAGTTGCCTATGCATAGAATGAAGAAAGTGATGATAGATGCGGTTCATTTTGGATTTCAGAAGGTTTCTTCGAGTAATTGCTTGCTTTTGTAGATATTTTGGGTGATCTTAATCATATAGATGAGGTTTAGTTTTGGTGCCCTTGCATGTACATGGATAGTGCCTCCTTTTGTCACGCATTGATAATACAAATACTAATAAAAAAATAAAATTTGTTTTCCACTTGAAATATGAATCCCCGGTTGGAAATGGGGGAAAAGGAACTTAAATGGAAAATGCATTTTAGCAAGAATATTTGAATTAATCATGACTCTTATCTTTGGAGCTGCTTAGAAATGGTTCATTGTCTATTAGGGTGTAGAGTGTGAATGTTTTTTGGCTAACTGGTAGCATCAGACTAAACTATTTTCTATATAACCGAAACGATTCTTCATCCTTTTGATTCTTGTATTTACTATTTCTTAGTTTGATGCATCGAGTTGTTTCCTATCAGAAAAAAATTGTTTAGTAATTTCCTGAATACTACCATTCAATTTCACATTCTTTGAGGAATGTGTGTTTTTTTATCAACATCACAGCCTTTTGTGAGCATAATGTTTATTCTGATCTACCTCTTTTTTCTCATTGATCAATGTTGTTTTAAAATTCTTTTCCCATATCAAGAGAGAGTTCAATCTAGATAGTTATGCAGCTTTAAGAATCCACTACCTAGTTATCTTGCGTACCCCACATTAGTAAGTAGAGTAGCTTTAGGCAATTGAAATTTTTTATAGTTGGTGAATCCTGCATTTTTTGGTTAACTTCTCCAGTTGTTCTTCATGCTTCAACACAGGCCATTATGAAAAGTTTTGTGGCAACAGTCTCAGACTCAGCTAAGCCAGAGAAATTTTTGGCATACATGGCCCCTTCACCTCATGAGGTAGATTTAACTGCAGTTTTGAAACTGTTTTATCGCTCGTTTTTTTATTGGATCGACTTCAGAAATGTAATTTTATCATTTATTTATTTACTTATGTTATGATGGTGGCAGCTATCAAAGGACATGTATGATGAAAATGAAGAAACCTCATTTTCATGGGTTCGCGAGTACCATTGGGATGTAAGTGCCAATATTTTTTCAAATCATTAACTTGAAAAATGGCTTAATTATAACTGCTAATTGAAAATTCTCCTTTTGATTCATCAACAGGTACGTGGTGATGATGCAGATGACCCCACAACATACCTTGTTTCATTTGGTGAATCAGATGCACGCTATGTGGTATCCACTTGGAACGAGTTTCTACATTTCTTTTCAATTATGCTTTTCATGTTTGCATGATGTAGATCAATCTGTGGCTTTTACTAATTCCACCATGATGCAGCCCCTTCCAACAAAGCTCATTTTGAGGAAAAAGAGGGCCAAAGAAGGAAAATCCAGTGACGAAGTTGAACATTTTCCTGCACCTTCAAGTGTGACTGTAAGACGGGGACCAAATGTTTCTGCAGTAGAATTGAAGGAATCAGGGGTATGACATGGAAACATTGTTAAGAGATTTTAATATTATACTATGGAATCAGTGGTGTGACTTTCCATTCAGTTTTCTTCCATCTGTGATTCGTTAAAGCCCTGCTGAACTTTTTGTCCTCTTTTTTTGCGTGCAGGGTTATTCGGGTTCAAAGGGGAGTACATCAAGTTCAAAGAGAGGGGTAGACATTGAAGATGGCTTCGGGAAGCAAAAGAAAATTGTCCAAGACCAAGACCAAGACCAAGATATGGATCAATCTAGTGGAGCAGAGTATGACTTATCTGATTGATGTTACCGTTGAATATATTGGACAATAACAGTAAGACAGAAAAAAGGTTTGAGGGACCTTGTTTTGTATCCTTTGTGTCTACTAGTTTTTTGTTTTGGAACATTCACTGTCATTCTCCCAGCAATGATATTTTGTTCTTCTCTTTCAATTATGCTGGTTGGATAATCATTTTTATTTTCAGCCCTAAACATTGTTATCTGTTCCCTTTGTTTATAACTGTCAGTAGTTCATAATGTTTCTGTCAATAATGGTTTTACCCTAATCTATCTCGCATGGCCTGTTGAAACTTGAAAGACGGCAAAAAAGGTAAATATATTCTATGATTATAAGGCCATCATATGAATAGCCTGAAAGTAAGCCAATTGCAACCACTTGTAATGGTAACGTTGACACCGGTGATGGTCGGGTCGTATGCAGAATACTGGTGAATGCGAGCATCACGGTGTTCACTAATTTTCATCTGTGTTGCTGAAATTGTTAGCTGCCTTCAGCTTTTGGATAAAATTTACTCTAGGCTTCCTTCTTTTGAAGCAGATGAACCCTCCCACACACACTGAAAAAAGGGTTTGCAAGTATTGCATCTGGCAGTTGAATGAAAATGATATCACATTCCTTTATATTATTCCAATGTATTTATACATTCATCATTTTCTCTTTAGAAAATATTAAGAAAATCAGTAGACAGTGAGAGAGTCCTCAAAGAAAGGGTAGCAAAGAGTTGGTATGATATACCTAAAGGTATTTTCGTACCTTAATTAGCTTAGCATATACAAAAAACCTGGTTGACGATATAATCTCCTTCAGCCCACACAGGGCCAAGCTTATATACTGGTCACGGGACCTTTACGTAGGCAATGTAAGACTCTTATCTCTCCACAACAGCGCATACCAGCCAGCTTAAGCCCCGATACCACCTTAGGCCCACACAGGGCAACATCCCAGGTTCAACCCAAAAGCTTAAACTGTTATGTGGAGGAACTACCAAGGCTTATATACCAGGCACGGGACTGGACTTTAGCCATTGTGGGATTCTCTCTCTCCCTCGACAGAATATTGCAACTGCTGTTTTATCGAAGTGGGAAGTTCAGAAAAATCTTGCAGTTGCTGTTTCATGACATGCAAAAAATGGATCTACATTAAAAGAAAGGGGGGGTAGAGAGAGAGAGAGCAATTATTTTTCTTCCTTTTTTCCTGTTATTTTGGCAATCAATGTCCACAAAATGTGTTTTAGGTGGTGTCAATGTAGTAAGGATAAGTATACAACAACCACTCCCTGAGCTCTTAAGATTTTTGAACACTCACCACCTTCTACAATTCAAGATTTTGTTAACAACAGAAGTGATGTTTTTCACCTCAAACCCTCAGACACCAGACTTGTCTCATCACTAGAAACCTCTTCCAACCTGTCAAGAAATCCTTTCCGAGTAGTCTCTTGGAGAACAGAGACATTAATATGAATCCCATGACTAGATGCTGCTTCAAACCTTGTCCACAACTCCTTCTTTAAAGTGTTCTCACCAGGACGCTTTCCTGTTCGAATAGTGCTTTCGGGCACCTTCCACATGGGAGTACTTTCAATAAGTGTTGAACTACCACCAAGGTCTGTAGAGAGCCCAAAAAAAGAAAAAAAAGAGAGAGAAAAAGAAAGAACTAAACTATGAGTAATGAATAATTTCAGTTTCTAATAGAGTTCAACATGTAAAATAAATGGAAAGAAACAGGGTACCTTGGTTACAAGGTTTCTTGATTATAAAATGGCTGCCCGGGATATCATTTTCTTTCACTATAGACAAGTGTTTTTGCTGATTGAGGTCACAAGCAGTTCTTCTCAACTGGCAATTTGTGGCAGTACTGTTCAATGATTTCTCATCAGGAGGCTCCATTAAAACACAAGATTTAGGAGGTGACATAAACCAGTCTGGGAATTCTTCTACTACCTTCCTTCCATTTCCTAATTCATGAGCTGGTTTTATCCCAAATATCTCTGGATACTTCAAAGCCAGATGCTCAGAAACTTGACTGCTAGAGGATTCAGAATTTTGAGACCCACTGAAATTTTGAACTCCAATAGGATATGGGGTTGATTTGAGTACCCTATAATTGTCTCTATGAGAAATCTCAGAAATAGGTTCAAGCAATACACAAGACTTGGGAGGAGACACTTTCAGGCATGGAGTCATAACAAGCATGGAGCAGTCCCTTTGTAAAACATTTGGAGGAGAAACAAACCCTTGCTCCAGAGTGCTTTCTATTTTGGTAACAACAGAATCAGATGGTTTACTTGGAGTTGGCTTTATTGATTCACCTTCAAGCAAATCATCATTATTATCTCCACAAGTTGCAAGAATTGATGGTTGCCCTACAGTACCATCCGATGTGATCTTTTCAAGCACCGATATAGATGATCTCTGAAGTTTGGATGCAAGTGTTTTTGGTCTAGGCAGAGGTGTAAGCAGAAATAGTTGTCTACCACTTTCAGTAGTGCAGTCAGCATGCCAGGACACAAGGGGAGAAGGAGAGACTAGCACATCCAACTTGGTTTGTTCTGGGCTTTCAACAACATCATTTATATCCTCATTTAGAGCAGGAACAGTCTTACATGCCAAAGGCAGTTCCAATTGATTCTTAGACCCCATTGAGGGACCGGAAAGCACTCTGTGGAATTTGGGGACCCATGGCTGCACTTGTGAAAGAATAGAGACATATGAGATGTGCAACAAAATGACACAAGTGCGACATACTGAAAAAATCAACTAGAGCATCAACCTTTAAAGAAGTTTGCATTTCAGACAAGGCATGTGCGAAAGAATCAATTTCCTCCCTTTCCTTTTTCCTTGTCACTTTAAGTTTGAGTGCTTGCACAACCAATTCATCAATCTGCAACTCAGTAGATTAAATCATACATGGTTGAGAGACAAATTGAAATAATATTTTAAGAACAATTTATTTTTTGCTAAGTATTTTAAGAACAATTTAATTTTGACAAGAATACAAAAATGGATGTGAAAAATGGTATGGTGTGTGTGTGTGTGTGTGTGAGAGAGAGAGAGAGAGAGAGAGAGAGAGCGGGGGGGAGAATGAACTCGTCTTATCAAACACTGAATAATAACTATATATAAGGATAACCGCAACCAAGGTCATTCTATGTCAGAAGAAAGCAAAAAGAGCGTGAACTGTGAACTCATGTTCGGTTACATGCTTGTTGGTGCATAAAAGAAGCATATTTAGAAAATGAATTATTTGATGCAGCAGATAAGTGCTGGTACTTTCACACAGTCAAGGAATAATCTGTCGAAGTGTGGAAAATTTTCATCCACTAATGCACTCACTGGCTGTATAACCCATGAATTAAGAAATATTCAATTATTAACTCTTATTTGATGGTATCCAAAAACCTTCTGGCACATTGAGATTTATTTGAAGGAGAACAACCAATCTAGAGCTGGGAAAGTGAGCTAAGTGCAACAATCTGAAGTCTTATCTACTTGTAATAAGTGCACTTGGTTTTTTCTTACACCTTTGCAGTCATGGATACTGTTTTATGGTCATAAACAGATGTAAGACATGACCCACTTCCACTCATGTAAATCCTGTACCCAGCTATGTAAAGAACTAACCAACCAGTTTAGCCATCCAATTGCTATTCCTATAACCAACCAGTTCTCATTCATTTTTGAACATTAATTGAAGTAAACAACTTTACACAGCCTTCGTTTTATGAAGGTATGCTTAATGGACATTGCCATCATATATCCTTCTAATTTTATAATAAAAGACCTTAATCATCACCTGTGTGCTTTATAGATTTCATACAGGCTAGCTTTGAGGATTTCACTTCAGGGCGGAGAAGCAGATAGCACCTTCCCCAACCAGTGTCCTTATCCTAGTTATGCCCTTATTGTTTCCAAATAAAAGAATATGTTTCAGGAAAACCATAAAAAAAGTTTTGACTAACAATGCAAGAACTTCTGTAGCTTATCCAGGTAATTTGAAAAAAATAAACAATCAAAAGACTTTATGGCATCCCAATGCTTTCAGTCTTACCAGATTTATTCCTTTTCACTTTATGCTTGTGATTAGATATACCGCATCCATTACATACATCTGATCTGTCTTTATGGAAGTACATAATCATATGGATCATTGAATAGAACTGTCACTTGCTCTTTATTTGAAAACAAGGGCACAAAATCAACCCAAAATGCATGTTATACTCATCTGCATACCTGTTGGTGTTAATGAAAAAACATAGACTATTTTTGAATTAACTAAACCTAAAACCACGACAGTTTTTATATTCCATACACAAAATACAGTAATCTAATTCACATTCCATCTAGTTATTACTAGTATTACTAAAATCAAGCAACCTGAGACCAATCAAACACATAGCTAATGCTTCCTGTAATTTGCAATGCTCAAAATTCTATGAATTAACCAAAATAGAATTAAATTCGGATGATGAAAATCAGAATAAATACTTAAAAAACAAAAACGTTACAAGACTCTTAAACAGATTAACAATGAAGCATACAGCAGCCAAGAAAGACAAAAAGAAATGTTAAAAAGATATAATTCCAGAAAAAAATCAGGGAAACGCAAACCCTAGCAGCTATTAACAAGAAGACAACAATGCTAAGGTTTCTAACTGTCACAGCACAACAAAGGGTTCTCAATGGTTTCAGACAAAACTAGGTTTTTCCTTTCATTTAGACAAATTTTCAGCAAAACATATCTACTTTTCTCTCTCTAACACTCGATTTATATCTCTATTACTTACCTGATGAATGAGAGCGGAGAGATCGGAGTGGACAAGGAGGAGGCGATCGAGTGCATCATCTCCAACCCGATCTTCGTTTTCTGGGGCTTTCTTCTTCACGGATTTGGAGAGTTTTACGCCATTGGAGAGGTCTCTCAATGGCTTCCTCGACGATTTCGCTTTGGAGTCGTTCTTCGGCATTTTCAATCTCTTCCCAAACGGTAACCACCTCTGTCTCTGCATTTGAATTTCTCTTGTTACGCGGCCCATTCTTATTTTTTTTATATTATATTATTTATTTATATTTATTCCACTCCTTTTTAATTTAAGTACTAAATTTATAATTAACATTCAATAAATTAATAATTAATAAAATTATAAGAAAATGACTTAATCATATGATTTAGTTATAAATAATAATTTTTTATAATATTACTTATTAAAAAGATAAAATACTTATATATGTATTTATATATATATATATATATATTCTATTTATGACATGTCTCGATTTTTTTAAATTCTACATAATATGAGTGATAAAAATTATGACATAAAAAGCACAATTTTATTTTAAAATGATATAAAGAAGTTTTTTATGTTTTAAGTTGAGTATTATATTTATTTTTTTTTATAAAAAATCAAAATATCATTAAAAAGTTGCATGTAAAATTTAATTTTTGCATAAAAAATTATTTACACGTAAGAATTAATTATTGATTAATAAAAGTACGAAAATATTTAATCATTAATAAATTATTTATCACTCATGTCTATTAATTATAATAGTATTATCTCTTATTTACAAAAGATTCAACTTTCTTACATATTTTTTAATTATATTTACCAAATACTTTTAGAGATATTCTTCACCACCATGTCATAAATATATCTTATCAATAATACTCTATTACATGTATTCTGGCTTACTAAAAGTGATGACCTATAAGCCCATAACACAATGAATGGCATAACATCATCGAGTAGGGGTGTCAATTCATGTTATCGTATCATGTTCGAGTCGTGTCAAGGCATACATATTCAAAAATACGTGTAAACCCAAACCCGACACTATTAACTAATCATGTCAAATTTCAAAACTCATACCCAACCCATTTATTAAATAAGTTACACGTGTCGACACACTTAACCCGTTTATTTTAATTTTTTATTTTTTAAATAAAAAAATTTACCTATCTTTTAATATGTATAAATAATTTTCAAGTTTAGTAACTTTGGATATGGGCCAAATCAAAGTAGAAACCTCTTTTATAAATAAAAAATCTCAAAACCTTGATAACTATTTGATGTGAGATGAATTACTTTAACTCATAATATATTTTATAATTAAACGTGTTAAGTCATGTTAAACAGGTTGACACTAGTAAAACTCAAACCCGACCTATTTATTAATCGTGTTGTACGTGTCAACTCGTTTATGACTCAAACCCGTTTATGCTAAACCTAAACTCATTAACTTCGTGCCGTGTTCGAGTCGTGTTAAAAATTAACATCCTAATCGAGAGTGCACACTACCACCACTAACTAGCCTATTTAAGAATTTTCTAGTCTTTTATTATTTTTGGTAAGCGAATAACTTATAATTAAAAATTAATTCTTTAATGCTTTTTACTGAAGGGGAAAAAAACTTTATTACACTCATAATTTCTAGTTTTTTTATTTGTGTCGTTAAAATTTTAAGTGACCCCCTGTTTAGTATTTATAGTTTCCCACTTACACTGAAATTGAGTCTTTCTTCTTCTTGTTTTTTTGATACAATTATAGAAAAATAAATATACACTAATTGCATAGAGAAAAGATATTTACACCACTCGAATAAAACTTCGATTATATCCAAATAATAGAGACAGTTAGTTTACGAGAGATGGAAGTAATATGCTTTTATATTTGCTTTATTTTTTCATCTTTGGCGTGACATTAAATTGAAAAAATGTAAACATGACAATGATAATTTAATGTGAATATAGACAATACTTAACTCCAAACTTGATAGGAGAAACTTTTTTTTACCCAAATACGTATCTTAATCACAATCTGTCACATATGTACTTTTTAATTTATTTAATTTTTTTTTTTGTTAAAATTAAACAGTCACATGATATACATGTGAATACTTACATGATTCACTAAAAATTGTGACATGCATGCAAATAGAAAGAGCTTCTTCCTTGTTGATTTAGAGCGAACAATGTCCTATAAATAATGTCATTTCACTCCTGAAAAACAAAAGAATAAATAATGACACTAAGATTGCGCCCGCTTTGGTTTATTGCATCTTATTTTCAAGAATAAGATAAAGGCTAATGAATCAGTTTTTTTTTTTTTTTGTCAATTTAATTTTTCATTTGGAATTCCTGGCCATTTAGAGTTCATCACCTGTAAAAACCTGCCTAGTTCAGTTTTAGAGCATGCCAATATGAACATACAACAACATGGATAACTCATAAACCTCTTTTCCTAGGTTTGTGTCTTGTCTGATACAAAGCAGGTCTAGCGTTTCCATCAGCCCAAATTTTCCACGGTCATCTACGATTTTACACTAATTGTCAATTGCCTAACACAATCATTTTTCTTTATCCAAGATTAAGACCAGCTGCTGAGTTCAATACATGCGGGATTAAGTTGAGTATATAAAGATCATGCTATGGTGCTAGACCAAGTTTATGTTATTAGAAAACCTTCCATGGTGCTGCCCCAGATGTTTGGGCACTCATGGGTCCCGATTTAAAATGGTGTTTCCCACTTCATAAAAGGGATCGAGCTGACTACATGATTAAATGACTCAAGAGTGGAAAAAAGGTTGTCCCTGATGGAGCCTTTAAATCTAAATGTCATTATAGCAGTAATTAAAGTAAGATTTAGAAAGAGCAATGCGATCAAAGATAAAGAAATGCTTACTTTTTTCTATATATAAACTATTGAAATAGCTTACTCGATTTGAAAACCACCAAAGCCGGTTTCAGATCCATCATTACATCAAAACTTTCTGAGAAAATGCAAGTTTTAAAAGAATAAATCACCCAAAGGAAGGGGAAAAGGGGATAAATGACGTATAGATAACACCATACTGCTACTGCAGTAGATTTTCACTGCCGCTATACACGCAATTACAGAGATATAAGAGCGATGCTGATGAAGTAAAGGGTAAAAAATGACAACGCCAAAGTAGCGGGATTCAGGAGGAACTTGCCTCATCACCTATCTTCCTTGAACAAGGCCACTGAATACTTGGCTGTTCCCGGCAAGAGTTGCTTCCCACTCCACAGAGGACAAGAGGATTTGTGACAGGGAGATCACAACTTGCTTCATATCTGGTCGCAAAATAGGATCCTCATCGACACATTGCTTTGCCAGCATAGCCGTCTGTGCAAAGAGATGCACAACAAGAGGAAATCAACGGGTTAGTAACTGCAGACTAACTAGTAAATTCATTGCCAACATCAATAGAAGTGCTTAATTCTGAACTTCAATGATGTCCTGACAACCAAATTAATAGGAAATGACATTTGTTCCGCTTCATCTTGGCACATAATGTCATTAAGAGCCATAGAATTACAAGTAGAATATGAAGCTACGGAACATTAGATGTTTAATTAACAATAAAATAGATCAATTCCACTTCGTTGCTATAGGTTATGCTCTCCATATCCAGCTGTCCAGAGAGAACAGTGGCACACAAGTTTTCTTGTTGCGTCTTCCCACTGCCTCGCCCTGCCCCGCAAGGGAGAGGTTCAAGTTATGGTTCAGTGTTGTCAGGGAAATTAGATACCTTTTAACCCCCTTTTTTATGTTGGGAGAGCTATTGGAGCAACCAGTCCTGGACCCTTTCCCCTAAAGCTACATGGTTAATATATACTATAAATAGACCAGAAAGTACATTATACCTTGAAAAGACAGTCATGGGGATATAAATCCATCAAATTAGGATCAATGTGATTTTTCATGATCGACATACTCATGGAGTCAGGTGAGTTCCTCAGAGCTGCTAGCATCTGCACTTTTACAAGCATTAGGGTTCAGCAGTAACAAACTAACATTTAACAAGCATGCTTGCTGCTGCAGTAAGTTACAATCCAACACCATAGCGACTGAAACAGAGTCAATGCAGTTTAAAAATCATAACAAGGATTAAACTTTACAATAAACAGATTAGATAGAATGCAAATGAGAATGAAAAAGAAAAAGGACATGCATGGCAATAGAAGCATCTTAATAGATTGTCAACAGAATTATATCACAATAATTAAACCTGTAAGTTTCTATGTAATAAAGCCAAGCATTTTTTAAAGTTGTTCCTGCATTCCAGAAATATGGGAGCATCCATGTGGGTAATTTTTTATCTTTGACTTTAACTAGATTGGTAAGGAATGTTTCTGACCTCCATATTTTTAGTACTAAGAAGGAAAATATTTTGAGCGTGCAGTAAAAATTTTCAAAAGCAGATTCATTCAAAAGTAATATGGCCTTTGGGCTCACAGCGACTGAAACCGATGAATGATTGGCTGCTTGTGTAAACAATCTTGGAAATGTTTGTCCAAATTGGGGACAAATCATTCGATGTTATTCAAGAAGTGAACAAGGCGACTGAAATTTTTCAAATCATTGAAAGAAGCCCAGGAGCAGTCCGCCGATTATGGGTCCAAAGATGGGAATTGGACTGGATATGCAATACGTTGGAGGCTCTCTCAACGGGCAGCAAGCGGGTTGTACTTCCTATTGGCCTGCACGGCCGTAACAGGAGTTTGCTCTTGTCGAAAGGATCAAACCGGAGGGGGAAATTTCTGAAGTTAGAGGGAAGAACTCAGAAGGGGATTCATGCCATTTTTATGCCAGAAGATTTTTCGAACGGAGGTTGGGCCCTATATTCACAAGCTTTCAGATCCTTAGGACTAGCCAACCCAGAAATTGCTTTTACAAAAAAAGGGACTTACCTGGACGTTAGTCGTATTGCCGAATGGCCCAAAGATCCTGTAAGGGTGGAATCCCAGCCAGCCGATGGCCGTGAAGACATCTTAGTTTGCATGGATTCATGTGGAAGTCGCCTAAACTTTCTTCAAAGCTGCCTCATCGGAAGGTTTGGAGAAGTGGATTCCCCAGTCCCAGACAAAAGCAAGGTTCAACAGTGGGCTTCCAAAACTTGGGGAATTCAAGTCGGGCTGACAGTTCTAGACCTGAACAGTGCTTGGTTCCTCTTCGAGTTTCCTTCGGCAACGGAGGCTCAAAGAATTCTCGCATGCCAGAACTGGTCATTTGATGGTCTCTCGGTGGTTTTGGAACCATGGTCCCCGTCGGGGTGTTGTAAGGGAACGAGCGACAAGGAATTCATATGGATACGGTTGATGGGCCTGTCGGCTTTTTTGTGGAGCGTGGATGTTTTCCGGGCGCTGGGGAGTAGGTGCGGCCACTACATCACCATGGATGAAGCCACAGCAGATCGTCAGCACCTGCGGTGGGCGAGGCTCTTGGTAAGAAGCCGACCGGAGAACATCCCAGCGTATCTTAGAATCAGATGTGGAAGATGGTCCTTCGTCATACCCATTTGGTCGGAAGCAGGTCCGACTTGTGTTGCTGCCGATCGTAGGTGGTCGGAGGTCACAGAGACCAAGACGGTCGACGTGGGTGCCTACGCGCCAAGGGCGCGTGTAGTCGCCAGCAATGAGTCTGACACAAGGCCAGGTGACGATTGGCGACGGTATGCTTCTGGCTACACGCAACGTCCACTACCTTGACGTCAGCCTGCCATACACCCCCCTAACAATTGCCGACACCATCGCATCGGCTCCAGAACAGAAGATATGAATCTCGAAATTGTGGGGAAGGACTGTCGGGTGCAGGGCTTACAGAAGGTTCGGGAATGGACGAGAAGGCAAGGGAAAGAGGCTAAAGCTCTTAACGGTGGACCGAGAGATATGGGCCAAGCCCAATATAATCGTCTTCATGGGCTGAATCAAAGCAGGCTTAATTTGGCCCAAACTAAGGAGAGGTTTAAAGAAGGGGTGGGGCCGGCCCAATGATTTGCTACCAGGCCCAAGTCGGGGCGCCAAATGGGGTCTCCAAATTTCACTAATCAGGCCTTCGTTTCTTCGTTCTCTTCTAAACAACCTGGGCCTTATGGCCTGGATCACCTCCAAAGGAATAGAAGGGGTCAGACTTACAGGTATGGGGCCTTTGCTCATGGGCCTCCGTTAGTCAAACCCATTAGAGGTTGCAAGGAAAGGAACGGGTCTGCTCCGATAGAACCAGCTGCGTCCAGCCCGGTGAGTCAGGCAAAGCTCCGCCTTTACTCTAACCATGGCTCTTCTGCGTTGGCGATGACTAAAAATGGTGGACAGATTGAAGAGGAAAGACAACAGACTAGAGAAGGAAAAGGCAAGGAAAAGGAAAGCCTAGTGATGCAGGTGGTGCAGGCGGAGGGAAGTCCAGAACGGTATGATTCTGATCAGAGCAGTGTGGCGAATGAACGGGTTTTTCTACAATATCTGGAGAAAAATTACAGTTACAGTTCAGACCTTAGGCATTCTGATTTGGAGGCAGGATGCTCTTTCACGGCGGAAGCCGAAACCACCTTCGGTCAGGGAGTGAAGTCTGTGTCAGAGAATCAGGAAGGGGTAGTGATGATACGAAGTCAGGATTGCTCAGTAAATTCAGAGGATTATAATCCACTTGCAATTGTTTTCCCGTCTGATTTATCCAATGACTACAATCAGATTCAAGAAGCTACTCCTACAGATCTCCTATGTAACCAACAGCTTTTATCAGACTCTTGGGTGCTCCGAAAGCTAGGAAAGGTGAGCAAATTACTAGGAGTTTCTTGTGCAGGCTAAGAGGATCGTCTGATGGAGCTTTTCAGAGAAATTGTGCTGTGTAATAATTTGCCAAGACATTGTCCAAGTAAAAGCCCCGAGATAAACAAGGAAGAGAAGTCAGCAAAAAGGCTAAAAAGAGTCATGAAGGAGTTGTCCTGCTCGGTCAATTATGGGGGCAGCAAAGCAGTGGAGGCCTTGGTGGAAGGCAGCGAGGAGATCTAGCTCATGATTGTTTTTATGCATTTAAAAATTCTTTCTTGGAATGTGAGAGGTTTAAACGATCCGGACAAGCGTTCAATCATCAAAGGACTGCTGCAGGAGTGGAGACCTGCAGTTTTATGTCTTTAGGAAACGAAAATGGGTAGTATTTCGAGGAATCTAATTAGATCTATTTGGGGTCCTAGATGGATCAAGTGGGTTGCCTTGGATGCTAGAGGGACAGCTGGAGGTATTCTTGTGGCCTGGGATTCCCATGCTGTCAACAACATCGAGAACAGGGTAGGTGAGTTTTCCATCTCATGCAAGTTTAGCTTGGCTTCCAGCTCTATGGAGTGGGGTTTTTGCGGTGTTTACGGGCCGGTGGTTGATAGTGGCAGGAGCTCGTTTGGGATGAGATGCAGTCGTCCCTTGCTCATTGGCAGGTCCCATGGTGCCTTGGGGGAGACTTCAATGTTGTGCGGACTCCGGATGAGAGGATGGGGGGTGGTAGGTTGACTCCGGCTATGAGGGGTTTCAATGAGTTTATCAACTCTCAAAGCCTAGTGGATCTTAATCTGGAAGGAGGGAGGTTCACTCGGTCCAGAGGAGGCCATCAAATGGCCATGTCTCGGCTGGATAGATTCTTGGTTTCTAACGACTAGGAGGACGCTTTTCCAGGCCTCTCTCAAAAATGTCTTCCTCGTCCTTGTTCTGATCATCACCCCATCATGCTGTATTGTAGAGGTTTCAGTGCAGGAAAAAGTCCTTTCCGTTTTGAAAATATGTGGCTTGAGTCGGAAGGTTTTGTGGATTTGGTCAAAAATTGGTGGGATTCCTATGAGGTGACAGGCAACCCAAGCTACCGCATTGCCAGAAAATTGAAGCTGCTCAAAGAAGACTTGCGTAAGTGGAACCGTGATGTCTTCGGGTCCATTCAGGTGAGAAAACAGTCGTTGCTGAATAATTGGATGGAGTTGGATAGGGAGGAACAGGTAGGCTCCCTCTCTGATGAAGGAAGGGTTGAAAGAGATGGGGTGAAGGGTCAGATTGGTCGGCTCCTCAAGATGAAGGAAATTTCTTAGAGACAGAAATCTCGGGCTATCTGGCTTAAAGGAGGTGACCGTAACACCAAGTTCTTCCACAGAACGGCTTCTTCTCACTACAGGAAGAATAGGATTACCTCCATGGTCATTGGTGATTGTGTTCTTACCGAGGAAGAGCCTATTAGAAGCGGGGTTGTTGATTTCTTTTCCAGTCTTTACACCAAGCCGCACAGGTGGAGGCCCGGGATGGAGGATGTGTGTTTGGATAGGTTGAACGGGGAGGAAGCTGCTTCCTTGGAGTTCCCCTTCCTGGAAGAAGAGGTGATGAGAGCCTTAATGCCTGCAATGGGGATAAAGCGCCAGGGCCTGACGGGTTTACCATGGCTTTCTTTAAAAGTTGCTGGGATGTGTTGAAGAGTGATATCATGGCGGTTTTTGAGGCTCTCCACAGAGAGGGGCTTTGAGCGTAGTCTCAATGCCTCTTTCATCGCTCTCATCCCCAAAAAGGAAGGAGCTACTAGTATCCAGGACTACCGCTCCATAAGCCTGGTGAGCAGTGTTTATAAGCTGATTGCGAAAGTTCTTTCTTTGAGATTGAAGAAAATCATGGGTAGCATCATCTCGCTTAGCCAAAATGCTTTTGTGGAAGGTCGGCAAATTTTGGATGCGGCCCTTATAGCCTTTGAATGCATTGACTCCAGGATCAAGCAGAAAATGAATGGGCTTGTCTGCAAGTTAGACATTGAGAAGGCTTTTGATCATATTAGTTGGAGCTTCCTGATGGGTATGTTGGCTAAGATGGGCTTTGGGAGCATCTGGAGAAAGTGGATTTTGTCGTGTATATCTACAGTCTCTTTTTCGGTTCTAGTCAACGGCTCCCCTGCTGGTTTTTTCCGTTCTTCCAGAGGTCTGCGACAGGGGGACCCCCTTTCCCCCTTCCTCTTTGTGATTGCTATGGAGGCCTTGAGTCGTTTCTTATTCAGGGCTGAGGAGATGGGTCTCATTAAAGGCTTTCAGGTGGGGGATAGAAAGGGTGGTGGTGCCGCTATTTCCCATCTCCTGTTTGCAGACGATACCATTATTTTCTGTGACCCCACAGTGCGCCAGTTACGTTATGTCCGTTGCATTCTCGTATGCTTTGAAGCGGTGTCAGGTTTGCGGATCAACCTTGCCAAAAGCAGCGTTTCTCCGGTTGGCGTGATTCGTGAGATGGACATGTTGGCCAGTTTGTTAGGTTGCAGAGTGGGCTGTCTTCCCCTGGTGTATTTGGGCCTTCCTTTGGGCGTTTCTTCGCGTTTAGTGGGGGTCTGAGACCCGGTGGTTGCAAGATTTCACAGCAAGCTGGCAGGTTGGAAAGGGCAGCTCCTCTCTAAGGGCGGCAGACTCACCCTTATTAAAAGCGCCTTGGCCAATCTTCCTACCTACTTCATGTCTCTTTTCCTCATGCCAAAGACAGTTTGCAGAAGGCTTGAGAAGATTCAGAGGGACTTCTTATGGGGCAATGAAGGGGAGTGCAGGAAGATCCATCTTGTTGCTTGGGACAATATCAAGAAGCCAGTCTTTAGTGGGGGTTTAGGGATTAAAGACTTGAGTACCTTCAACACAGCTCTCTTGGGGAAATGGCTGTGGAGGTTTGGCGAAAGCGAGGGGGATCTTTGGAGAAAGATCATTGCTTCTAAGTATGGCTGCAACAATGGTGGTTGGTGTTCGGCCAATGTGGAGGGTCCGAAGGGATGTGGTCCTTGGGGTTTCATAAGAAGTGAATGGGGTACTTTCAAGGAAAAGTGCGGTTTTGCTATCGGTCAAGGTGACAAAGTGAAATTTTGGGATGACAAATAGAACGGGGACGAGCCGTTGAGGATGAAATTTCCAGTGTTATATAGTTTGGCTAGCAATAAGGCGGCTTGGGTGAGCGAGTGCTTAGAGAGAGTTGGGGATAGGATCGTCTGGTCTCCTCGCTTTAGACGAGATTTCCATGATTGGGAGCTAGGAGAGATAGTTTCTTTCCTTAGTCATATTAGTAAGTCTCGTGCTGTGGAAGGTATGGAGGATAAAAGGGTGTGGCTGCCTAGTAAGGGTTCTTTCTCGGTCAGTTCCTTATACAAGAGTTTGGTAGCCACGGCAAACTCTATCTTCCCGTGGAAGGTTATCTGGCATTCAAATGCTCCTCCTAAAACCTCTTTTTTCGCCTGGGAAGCCTCTTGGAAGGCCATCTTAACTGCGGAGAATATGAAGAAGAGAGGTTTTCGTTTGGCTAGTAGGTGTTATTTTTGTCATAAAGAGGAGGAATGGGTGGACCATGTCCTTATTCATTGTCATGTCCCGTGGAGTTGCTGGAACCTTGTTTTGTCTCTCTTTGGTGTCTCTTGGGTTATGTCAGGTTCTGTTAGAGATCTCCTGCTGGCATGGACAGGATGTAATCTTCCTACTGAGATTAAGAGAATCTGGAAGCTGGCCCCTATTTGCCTGTTATAGTGTTTATGGATTGAAAGGAACAATCGTGTCTTTGAAGATAAGGAACTCTCATTTCCTTTCCTTAAAGATGCGTTTTTGCGATTATTATTTTTTTGGGCCAAAGAGGCTTTTCCTGTAAATGTCTCTTCTTTTGTTCTTTTTTTGGGGTCGCTTAGACCTTTGTAAAGCTTCTTGAGGCTTTTGGCCATGGTGCCTTTCTTGGGCTCCATTTTAATATACTTCTCGTTACTTATCAAAAAAAATATATATATATATGGCCCTTGGAAAGGAAGTTTGAGGGCAGCGGTGGAACAGAAAATCATCTATTGGCAGGCAAGATAATTGGATTGGAATACTGTCAATTTTGTGATAAAAAGATTTTGATATACACAGTAATCAGTATGTTCTGTTTTTCATTTTCAGATCTCTATTGAAAATTATTATCATGTCTCTTGGAATTGTTTTTGGCAGTTTATCCTCTTGTTTTGAGGCAAGTCTAGTCATGATTTTTGGTTCTTTTTCAGTTTTCAAATAGAATGTCCTCAGAACTGACAGAATGGTTATCTATATCCCTCACAATTAAGTGTCTTTAAACATAGTGATTGTGCTTAAAGAGGTACTTGTCCCAGGTTCAGAAAGATGTAGCGCTGTAAGAAGAAGAGTAAAGCATTTAGATAGCAACTTGGAAGTACTCTTTACAGCTTTTGGAGTGCAAAAGAAAATAATGATTGTGTTTTCCAAATCAAAACAACAAAATATTTTCTTTTTCTTTTTCTTTTTCTTTTTTTTTTTTTTGGGGGGGGGGGGGGGGGGCGCTACTTGTCAGAGAAAAGACATGATCACTGCAAGACTAGAGCCAATTTTTTTTTTTTATAAGCATATTCATTCAAGAACGGCCAATTAGATCGCAAGGAATAACTCCCAAAAACTCTACAAAAGAATTTACTGAAAAGGTAATAAGACCTAGTGCATGAGGCTCATGCCACTGCAGGTCCGGCGAGGGTTAGACACCAGAGCTTCCTACTACTCCGTCTCTTACAATCCCGTTTCCAGCCCCCAAACAATACCATCATTGAACTAAGCATAATCCAAGTGTAATTAAAGAGGGAAAACAGAAGGCACCCACATTCCCTGGTCATAGAGCAATGTAAAAGCAAATGACTAATGATTTCCTCTTCTATCTTGCACATGTAGCATTGACTTGCTAGCCGAAACCACCTTGTCTTTATATTGTCCATAATTTCCTACAAAGATGGCTTTCTTGGATGGGCTATAATTGTGTTAACTTCAGATAGTTTAAGAAGAAGGGTTTCTTGTTACCTAATAGATGCCCCTTGTGTAAAGAGGAAGGTGAATCAGTGAACCGTCTTTTCCTCCATTGCAAGGTGGCCAGGGGCGCTTGAAGCCTTCTCTCCTCTATTTTTGGCTACTTGTGAGCTATGTCGGGCTGAATCAAAGGGCTGGTGCTCAATTGGAAGCGTGTAGAGTGAGAAAGGAGGTGAAGAAAATTTGTCACGTGGCTCGTTTGTGTCTTTTGTGGTGTATTTGGAAGGAGAAACTTAAATGAGGGAAGGAGCTTTCTCCTTATAGGTTTAAGGATAATTTTTTGAGGTTCCTTCACTTTTGGATTAAGGAGACCCTTTGTATGTATCTTCTTTTGTTGATTTTTTAGGGAAACTTGAGACTTCAATTTTTGTGCCAAGCCCCCTTTGTACATATTAATTTTCCCCCCTCGGGCACTTAAATACAATTACACTTTACATATCAAAAAGAATTGCATCCCATGCAAAAAACGCCACCTTAGTGGGAGCTTTTGTACTGAAAATGCTCTTCCAAGGAAACTCTTCTACCCCTTTTTTGAACCTATCACTGACCAGCCTTCCTCTAATCACATCCTCCCTGCCTTCTCTAGCCTTGGACTAAGGCAATAACTCCACTAGAACCATACATTCCTCCAACTCCCAGTCTTGGAAATCCCTCCAGAACTGACCGGTCCTCACCACCCCATTCCCATAAACAGATACAAAATCCACTACTGAAGCTTCCTTATTAGAGTTAATGTGAAACAGTTAGGACTAGAAACATTACTACAGAGGCATAAACACCAAAAGTACCACCATTGTCATGGCCTCCATCAATTGCAACACAAGCAACCCCTCCACTATTCTCGGCAATGCACTAGAACTATGATTGCCATAGCAGCTACCACCCGACTGGAGTCATGATTTTTCACTTGGTGAGGCCAGATTGGGATGAAGATGAAAATTATCTAGGGTTAGTGGGGTCATGTTGAAGGAAAGTGTTGCCTGAAAAGAGGGGAGGAACTTCACAATTTTCAAGAGAAGAGAGAGCGGCCTAAAGGACAAGAAAAAGATTTTTTCAGGGCCCCCTTAAGAGATGTGACTCTGCCCTAGTCAACCACCACGATCCCAACTGCTGCCAAATCTGCCCCCATCAACACTATCACCTTTTCACCTACCAAGACCAATACCAGCCTGCTGCAAACCACTACTGCTGTTATGCTGTAAACAGTAGACCCATAAATACTTCCACTTTTTAAAAGTTTCATACTAGTTCATCGCATTAATTTTCTCAATTATTATCATAAATTATAGAAATTCACTGCTTATTGATATGGTCAGGTTTGCACCTCTTCCACCAAGTCATGGTAAAGGTTAGTTAGACGCTAGTCTTGGTGAAAACCCCGATGTACACCATATGGACCTCTTCTACCTCAAGAATACATGCATTCTCTATATATACTTTGGTGGTAACCTAATAATTCTGGTCCACATATGTAACCCTCCCCAGGTCCCACAGTGGCAGGAGCCTCATTCACTGGGCTAGCCCTACATGTAATACTATGCAGTAAGTATATGGTTCCCGGTACGCATTTTTCTCCCGACAACTATCTTATCCCAATTTTGAACCTTCTTTTTAGAATCTTCAAGCTGTAATATTTATCATTATCGTGCGAAAAATGTCAACACAGGAGTTTTTTTTGGGTGGTGAAGAGAGGGGGGGGGGGGGGGGTGATCTCTCAGCCTTCTTAAGCTCAAAAAAAAAAAACACCTGCTTCCATAGGTCACATGTATTTTTCCAATACATCAACTTATAGAAGGGTACCCTTCTCATTTTTTTATTTTTTTCATTCTGCTGCTGTTATTTGTAACCTCTAGAACCTTCACTCCTCTCACTTTTATTGAGTACTAACTAGGATATAATCCATTTTTGTTCAACCACCCCCACACAATTCTAATGAGCAGTATAGAGCTGCATTGGTCTCTTGATATTGTTCACAATCTTTTGTCCTGCATTTCGATTTATGGCTTCTTAACATTATTCCTTCCTGATGATTTTTATTCTATCCATATGTGCTAGTTATACTTCTCACGAAAATTAAAAAATAAAAAACTAAAGGAAAAAAGAAGAGAAAGAATCTATATGTACTCGTTATAGAGAGTTAAGTCAATCATTGTTCACAATCCTTGGCTATTCTATGCTCCTGAAAACCCACCCCACTCTCCCCCAAAAATAAAATACATGAATGGCAGTGGAAAGGTATTTTTTTCAGGAGAGCAAGCAGTCTTCAATCTAATTTCATAGTCATAGACATGAGAAAAAGGAGCACTAAAACACTTCAAACTTCTCTTTTGACAATGTAATTTTTATTATAATTTTCTTGAACATGAAATTTCCTTCTTCATTGACCATCACCACATTATAGCTCTTCACCAAGGATCAAAATATCGTTTCGATGTATAGTTTCGGTCTGTCCGGAAATGGAAACGTTTCAGAAACGTTTCGGAAACATAATGGAAACGGAGAAAAAATTGGAAACATGTGGAAACATAACTTAAAATTTACTTATTTATACAAATAAGCCTATTTATTGAATATTTGTGCATGTTTAAAGCATATACATCATATTCATGATAAATGATATTAATTCATGATAAATGACATAATAGATATATACTATATAATATCCACGAATTAGACAATTTGACACAAGTTACATATAAAATAAAAAGTAAAACAAATAGCGATTTAAACCTATTATAATTAGTAACTTAGTATTAAAATAGTTGTTTCTCTACACTTTATTTCCCCTACTATTTTTCTATTATTTTAGGAAAAATAATAGAAATATATCTTCTTATAATTTCGAGTCTTAATCTTTGAAAAATAAATGGATATTATTTTTTTACTAACTTCTAGAATTATTGTTGATATAAAAGAAATATTTCCTCTGATTCGGTATGTTTCCACTAGTTTCGGTATGTTTCCACGGAAACAATTTTGTTTCCCTGGAAACATGTGAATTTCGATATTCTACTAGTGTTTCGTTTCGGTTCCCTGAGAAACGGAAACGTTTCGGCCATTTCGATGGAAAAGAAACGAAACTTTGATCCTTGCTCTTCACATATATTTCTCACTTCTCCCTTTTCCCACGCTTTTGTTTTTGTTTTTGTTTTCTTAAACTATTGTGGTAAGGCACATTATGAGGTTGCCTAATAGCATATAGTTTTCTAACAACAGATTTTTTACCCAAAATAATAATAATAATAATAATAAATTAAAGAAGAAGTTAGCATCAGCCTATTTTCAACACAAATATCATGTACCTAGTAAGCTTTTGATTAATAAATAAAACTGCCTACTGAATAAATTATAGATAATGTTTAAGTCAAGCACTGATGGAACCAGCACTGGGTAACGAGACTTCCTCTTTACTTTACAAAACACATACCCACGCCTAGGACTTGAACCCTGCACCTCCCCTCTTTTGGGGTGGCACGATACAACTCAAGCCTTTTCTCTTCTTTTTTCTTTTCAAGTCAGCATGTCAGAGACCATATTTTGACATTTGGTTTGTAGAAAATCATACAAGGCTGCATTAGATCAATTAAAATAACAATTATATTTATGGAAAAATGTTTGATGTGTGATCATAATCATCAATTTATTGGACAGAACTGTGTATCCTAAAATTGTGCAATAACAGGACTTACAATGGAGGCCAATAATCGTCTTTCAGGATTTTTCATCACCATGCCTTCAGTTCGCGTAATGGCCTCCTTTCCTGATATTATCTCAAAAAGAACAACGCCAAATGCATAAACATCACTCTTGCTTGTGGCCAGGCCATCCCTCAAGTATCTGTAGAGAACCATTAGAGTGAAGCAATGAGAACTTAACTGAGGAACTTGTTGCAGTCTACAACTGGTAACTGAGTGTATATTCACTCACTCTGGAGCCAAATAACCAAATGTTCCAACAACTCTAGTTGTTGAGGCTTCTCCATCACTACTTTTTCCAACAAGTTTAGCCAACCCAAAATCTGAAATCTATATGCAACAAACAAACAAAATCAGATACACTAGCTGATAATTAGGGCTATTAATATAAAAAATAGGTTAGAACCTTCGCTCTGAAGGCACCATCAAGTAAGATGTTGCTTGTCTTGATATCTCGATGCACATAATGAGTTTTAGTGTGCTCATGTATATATTCCAGACCTCTTGCAGCATCAAGTGCAATGTGAAGCCTCATGATCCAAGAGAGAGGTGTATGACCTACAACAGTCGCTGGAAAATCTTAGTCTCAGATACACGTCATGACTAGCAAATGCATGACTACACCAAACACATTGCAAGGCCCTAATAACTTGACTCAAGCGTTCATTTTTAAAAACAGTAGTAGCATCATTCAAGGAGGGAGAAGGGTAAATCATGACCAGAAAAACAATTCAAACAAAATTCCCAAAAAAAAACTTATAGTTTTTGAGTTGATGATATGGTTACAATTAGAGATAGTGATGTGCCTGGTCAGACCAAGCACTGCAAAACCAACTTCCAACTGCCTTTGACTTGGCCTGCCACAGAATTCACGACTGACCTTAAGATTTAAAATAAATAAATAAATAAGTAAGAAGGCCCAAGTCTGTGCAGCTCAACCTGGTTTTTATGTTAATATATATATATAAGAGGCATTTTTGGTTTCTTGGTATGATTCTATGACTATTACCTAATTGTCCACTTTGGAATAGGATTCCATCTCTTTCTCAAAAAAAAAAAAACAAAAAATACTATGAGATATACCGAATCAGTTCAGCTGGAAGTTCTTAAACCCAATAGAGAAAAAGGGCCTGTAAATTGCGTTGGCCTGCTATTATATGCCTTTAAAGTGAGCAACTTCAGTTTTAGATCAGGTGGGCAAGGAGACCCCTATTGTTGTGTTAGAGAAACTGTGTGCTGAAAACCAATTGGGGCACCGACACCATCTAATAGTTTATGTTGTTTAGAGTTTTCCATGTTTGAGACCTTAATCTGTGTTAGACAGTGACATTTATGATGGGGAACCCTTGTCAAGTAACGTATATTATTATTAACAAACAAATAGTACTATATTTTGTCATAATTATCACGAGGAGTTGTTATAAACTATTAGTTGATAAGAAATTTATTAATCAATATTTTTTTCCTAAAAGTGAAGATAATAATAGACATTTCTTTTTGGCTAGGCAAAATACAAGATAATAATAGACCTTAATATCAGATAAAATTACACACATTGAGATCATCGCCGACAATATTTATGAAAAAGTATTTGTAAATATGCATCAATATGTCTTACCCTTGTTCTGAGGATCATGTAAATGGCTTCGAAGCGAACCTTTTTGGGCATATTCATAAATCAGGAAAAGTTCATCATCACTAGCCGCATAACCAATCAATTCGACCTTGAAAAAATTAAACACAAAGTGGAGCCAACGCTTTAAAATGCTTAAAAGAGTGAGAAGTTCTAGACAGAAAAGTGTAATAGTTGTCAATTCAAAATGCAAAGAGCATTACCAAATTTGTATGATGAACCTTGCACAGAACTTTCATCTCTGCTGTGAATTCTTTAGTTTTTGTTGCAGTCATTCTTTTGATTGCAACTTCCTGAAAGAATTCAAAATTATCAGTATTCACATGAGAAGGAAATTCATTATACTTTCAGTAAATATAACTAATTACTAGAAGCAAAGAAGACAGGCCTGAACCTGATCACGAAGGAGGCCATAATACACAGAACCATACGTTCCATGCCCAAGAAGATTTGAATCAGAGAAACCGTCTGTAGAAGACAGAATTTCTTCATATGTGAATACCACAGGCTTCTCCACGTCAAAGACATCAGTCCCAACAGCTGCAAGAAATATTATAGGAAAATCATCATTTTGGCAGAGAAAGGATACAGCAGGAAGCAGATCAAGATATTACCCTTCACAAAAATGGCAAAATCTCAGAAGTTAAATTATTCATGGATACAGAAATAAGTTATTGATCCCTGGGATAAAAGGCTTAATTGAGTTGTTGTTGTATTTGTAGTACGATGAAACAAAATAGTACATTTTAAATCATGTTGATCCCTCAATACAAGGTAACACATGGACACCAGAAGGCTGCCTTTTGCTGGAAAACTTGGCAGCCCCTGCAATAGTTTTCAAACACAGTATAAAAGTCATCTCATGGTACCAATGAAACACTCCGGGGGAGAGAGAGAGAGAGAGAGAGAGAGAGAGAGAGAGCACAATGAAACATTGATATATGAATATCCTAGTTGTATTGTATTCATAATTGATGAAAGATACAACTTGAACTAAATAAAAAATTTTGGTTTTCAATCCATAAAGAACCCCCACTCTCCACCCCAACTTGTAAAAATGAAAAAAAAAGAATTACAAACTTCAACCTTCTGACTTATTATTTGTGTGTGGGTCAACTTGGAGACCCAAATCCAAGAATCTTGCCTCCATATGAACTCTTGGTCCACATAAAAATTGACTCAAGTACTTAGGACAAGACTTAGTTAAATTGGGTTCACTACATCTTGGACATTATCCATGTCTTTCTCTCAACATTAAAAGATTGAGCAGCCATATAAATTATATTGTGTATTTTTCCATTGTCTCCCTTCAAACAAATTGTTTTGGGGTCCAATGATGGAAGGTGAAATAGTCCAATGGGCGGAGAACAGAAGTAATTGGAAAATAAAAAGGCACTAAAAGGAGGTAGAGGAAGATACGAGAGTAAAATCTTGAAGCGAGAATAGTGATTTTTGGCATCTTACTTAAAGAAATAGATCATTTTAGGTTCTTTTTATATAAACATGAATAGCCACTTAGCTTTTGATTCAATATAGTGTCATGAAATTGTTGATTCATGCTTTTACTCCTCCCTTGCTTTCTTATCACACAGTAATGTCAATAAATGTGATATATGACCGTGTCTTCGTGTAGTTGCTTTTTGTGCAGACAAACAATAAGCTATTAAAATTAGGGCCAAAAGAACAAACCTATAAAAGGAAAAAGAAAAAAGAAAAAAAGTTTCAGACTTCCTTTTTGTCAGTTTTGAAAGAGGTTTCAGACTTCATTCATAATAATCATAAATGGATAACACCCCCCTCCTCCTCCACCAGGGAAACCCAAAAAAACTAATTCAAGAAAACAGAAATATTGTATCATCATCAAGGATCATAGGGAAATATGCCAAAGAATAAACCAAAATCAGCAAAAATTACACATTCCATTCTCTGTTAAGTTAATAACATTTCAGCCTTATTAGCATATATACATACTTGAGTAATATATTCTTTGGTTTGATGCTTAAAAAGTGCAATAGATTTCCTTGCTACAGAGTATGCATGCTACTTTCAGATAATATTTGAACTGAATAAAATTATGGATCGAGTATGATTGAGAATTTAAACCTTTGGGAATGTTTATATGGCGGTCACTAGATTCTCCGTTAGTTTGCTTCGAATTCCCAGATTTGCAGCAAATTCCTGAAGCACAACAGAAACTTGCGTTCCGAAGAATACGGAACTTAAGAGGACTCTTCCCATCAGGATCTTTTGCATGAGTTTGTTGGGCTTCAGGAAAGTAGCTCGATGACCTTAAGAAAACAAAAATAAGTACAAATACAACAATCAGAACCAGAATAACCCCCAAGCTCCCAATGATCCAAACGTAGGGCAAGTGACCCTTATGATTCCCCCGATTTACTGCAAAACAAATGGCACATCTATCATTATATTTCCCATAATGAAACAAATGGCATTCTAACATCACATCAACAGCTGTTGATATCAATAGAAAAGTCTAATCATACCGAAGAAAATTATTATGGGATCAAAGATGGTGACTGATTCGAAAATAAAAAGAGAAAAATACAGGAACAAAAACATGGAAGTAGAAACAACAATTGGAGATCTTAGGAAAATAAATCATCCCATAAAATTAATTAGCTCACTAATGATTGCTTTGTTTCACGGTAAAAATGATCATTTGAACTGCTACAGAATAGCTAAAACAGTCCAAAACACATATATAAATATATATTAAATTATTAGCGAAAGCCATGAGGAAACAAAATGCACTAGCTAAATATTTTAACATGATGGTCTTTATTAAAAGTCAAACATCTTTTTTTCACTATTATGGCTTTTATATATTAATCTTGCCACATACCCACGGGCTAGAAGTACTGCCTTTCACAAGGGACTGCGTGATGTAGTGAACAGATAACTGTCTTTTTCCAGATCAGCTTGTAAGGCGATCAACTTTCTTTGACTTAAAGATATGCAAACCTATAGTTGAATATATGCCTTCCCATAAATGTTAAATTTTTTTCAGAATCGATCAACACCATAATGTTTTACTGCTTTAAAGTTGCCAACTTCTATTCATATTTGGCTTTAACTAACAACAGTTGATTAACAGGAATACATGCTAAAAGAGACTACTTTGCAATTTTAATAATATAAATGAAAGGAAAAGGCTAATACATAATTTCAACAGAATTTTTCAAAACCTGATAGTTAATATAGAAACCATCCATACCTACAACATTATTAACAGATGGCGCTGGAACAGGAGCAGGAGAAACATCGTTCTCTATAGGATAAGGCTCCCCGGGAACTACAGCAAAAATAGACAAGTAAATAAGCAACTACGTAATAGGGCCAGAACTAAAGGACATTCCACTATGAACATATTCTTACAAAAATATGATGTTTATAAGACAACGTTTAAATAAATCAGATTTGTGTCCAGCCGGCTGAACATATGCATTTTTATTCTGCGAATGGGAACTGCCCTCTCAAATCTCTAACATGAAAATTACCAAATATATCTGTGAGAAATTATTTATAAGTTTAATTAATCAGCCTTTGATAAAACTAGATTCAATAAAACTCAATCGTTGTCATACTTTCCACTAAACTTAGCTTGTGAGGTCGATTGCTATTTAGGAAATTCTCTTGTTAGATCACTTAAGCTATGAATTCAAGTATATCAAGCAATTATAACAAAATAAGTAAAATATGTGAATAAGGAAACAAAAAATTTTAAGTGGAAAACCCTTCTAAGAATAAAACCACTCAGCTGCAAAAGATTCACTAATGAATAATAAACACATTACAAGTCAACAAAGATATAACCCTCAAACAACTAACCTGCCACAAACCAGTGGATTACCGCTAATCTGCTTAAATCTTCTCGTTGTCTGCTTATTTTTTATTAGCTTTCTACAACCACAACATCATCCATAATCTGCAATTTCACCACCACAATAGTGTGCAACTCCCTATGCAATGGAATCAGTGGCAGCTAGCTTAAGACTAGAACCGCCACTGAATGGAAGGACATGCCTAACCATACTATATAAACCTACATTGACTACATGACACTAGATATATAAACTTCAAACATACAAAGTACATAACCTTACAAAAAAAAAAAACTGACTATATGAACAAAAACTGAAGCAATAGATCTCTCAATATATCTTTGTGCTTCTAAAGGTCAGGATTCTCCTTGTGTATCACAAAGCACCCTTTTATACTAAAAAAAGATCGTGTAAGATCCTAATCCTCATTGGAATAGGTATTATCAACAAAATTAGCAAGTCATAACGAATCAACGAGCAACTTTTCCTACACGCATTCAAACAGGGAACACTTCTCCATTCGAACGGTATTCCGATTGAATGCACCTTAAGCTCCATTCGGGTGGGGCAATTACTGGAATTATAATTCAATTTTACGACTGAATTTTCACAATTTTTCCAATAGCTATTTAGATAATAATAAATAAGTTTAGAAACATCTTTTTTGTTAAGTCTCATAAGTACACTTAGCTTATAGTCAAAACTAAATCATACTTAAAGTCATTTTAACTATTATAGAGTCCATATCTAAACTTAAACTCAATCCCAAAGTTTAGGGCCTAAGTATAATGCGTGATATGCGTGACAACATATCTTGAATTACACACTTCTTCAAACTTTGATGTACTTGTGAGGCTTCTTGAGTCTTCACTTTGTGACTAGCAATTACACGACTCAACAATCATTCGTCTAAAGAAATATATCTTTTGGAAAAAAAGTGTCAAACAAAATTGTATAATTTTCCTAACAATATCAAGAAATAATAATATGTTCAACATTAAAAGCACATTATGAAATAATCATATGTTTGACATTTAAAGAATATTTTCTTATTGGTACTTTTATCCTTTTCTATTTGTAACACAATCATTTTGGTCGTTCCTATGAAAGTAGTTTTAACACTTCTCAACTCATGCAGTATCAATCTTCAATACCTAGGAGTCCAATATACACAAACACACCAAATATCAATCCTGTTCGCAGGGCGTGCTTCTAGGAATTTGAGTTCTGCAAAATCAACCAACTCAAGATGATGGATGTTTGGTGATAGTATGACATTCTTCCAATCTGTCCTCTTGAAAGTGCATATTATCAATCAATTTTCTCCAGCTTATGACAGCAAATTATTTACTTACATGCTGTTTGTATGTGTGCTTTGGTATTTTTCCCATTGCTTTGAACTTTCTTGTCATTTGCAGAATTGCTGGCCCAGGCACAAATGCAATGCACCAATGCCTTGGTTTTTTTTTTCCAGCTTTTATTTATCATGACAGAAAATATTTTCTTTTTACATGTGAATCTTGTATTGTTGCTCGAGATAGTAACAAATGAATTGCCAAACTGCTCTACGTTGGTTTCCAGAATCCTTGCAAAAAAATAGCACTCATTTCCATTTGGTCTAAGATTCATAGGACCACTCAAAAATATTTAACTAAAAGAATGACAGAGCACTAACAAGCTCAAGATTTCAATTAAAATCTTCACCAGAAATTTTGAGCACCCAACCTACGGCACGTTTATGCTATCTCTTTGGTCCAAAGTGTTGAATTATATAGTGTTTATTGCATCACCTTCATTATTCTCAATTCATTTTCTGTCATCTAGATCTTCAAGCTTTCCCAAAATTCTCAACATTTTCATTTGCTCCCAAAGAGCTCCTCTCTTTGGCAAACTTAATGTCACCACCCTAACAAAACTTTGATTAATATCCAAGCCTGACACTTCACTACGACAAACAGCTGCTTTGAACCTAAAACATCTGTTTGCAACTGTAAGCATCAATAAGCATAGTCAGTCACTTGATTCACAAAACTGGTCCTTAATCAGAAGGTTTCTTTAAGATCAGATTATTGTCATCTCACTTTGGGGGAGCTTCTCCAAACGCACGTGCATTCGGGAAAAGTAACTTGGAGCTCCTTTTCTGCTGCTTTTCTGCAAACACACATTTGTGGATTTTGAAAAGCAAAATGAATACAAAAGCAATTTTGAAAGCTTGTCGAAATGGCCAAGCAAGTTTCTAGGGCAGCTTTTGTAAACACAAACGCAGAAGTGATGGGTGCAAAAACTTCCCCAAATGGGCCTAATGTTGTATCAAAAGAAACATGATTAGAAAGTACTCATACATGTCTTTCCTAAAATCACACTCAACAAACTGCTTCACCAACTCTAAACACACAAGTCAAACTCATTTCTACTTTACCAAAATCAAAAACCTACTAACCACCCAAAAGGCATTTCCAAGACCAAAGATTAGTAGGACATACCCCTGGCGAGAGGCAATATAACTCATGTGATGGGTATAATAATAAAGCAGCAGTAGATGAAGACTTTACCTGAATTCAGTGGTATATAGTAAAGTGCACCAACAGAGATATTATCAGGATTATCAATCCCATTCACCGTCTCAATACTATCCATACTGACCCCAAACCTACTCGCCAACGACTCGATACTATCCCCATCTGTCATCACATAACTCATAAAATAATTCCACAACCTGCTCGAACACCCACAAAACAACTGCAAGGACATCACGGCCCCTGTTCGCGCCGCCCGGGTGGTATTTGACAAAAAAGCCAAGCCATCATAAGCTTCAATCACCATATCATACACAGATCCACCATTTTCCCTCACAGTGAATGTAGTGTTCGTCAAGTACCTCTTTATAGTTGAAGCACAGGAACAGTTCTTCCGAATAAACACATAATCACGGCCGTTGCCTTCAACAGTCACGTCTTCGGGAAGTACATCGAACATGCTTTGGATCACGGCAAAGGTTTGGTTTGCATTTGGTTTGAAGGCCAAAAACGATGTGCACAAGCGAGTTGTGTCCGTACAGTTCAATGGAGTAGGGTAGGAACAGAGCGAGTATATCTGAAGAAACGATATCAGCAGAAACAAGAGAGGCGTTCCCGCAAGATTCATTGTCGATCGATTCGAATCTTCCCTGAATTTAGCAGAACATAGTTTGCTGTAAAGAATCAACGACGGCTAAATTTGGAGGGAAGTTGAGAAACAGAGAATTACAGCACAGAGATAATGTAACGGGTTGATCGAATTTAATGGAGATTTTAGGGCATTCAGTGAATTTAGAGGAGGTTTGGGAAAGGAGGAGGAAGAAGTACAGAAGGGGGGGTTTGCAAGAGCGAGACAGAAGAAGGAAGGAATGAGAGGACTGTGAACAGAGCATTTCTTTGGCTTCTTGGCTCTAAAATGAGACTGTCTGGTAACTGCTCGGACAGTAAAAAGAGAAAGCGACTGGCTTGGACAGAAGGAGAGAACCACAACCTATCTGTAGATTTTTACTTGGATACCCATTCAATATGACTATACTACCCTTCATTTAATTCAATGGAGAAATTTATCATCTTCATTAGCTATTTTTGACTTTTTTTTTTTTTTTTATATATCAATCAAGAGTAATTTAAGTCCGTTTATATGTATTAAACTATTTTTTTTTGTGATAATTAAGTTCATTCTTTAAATTCTAACTGTCAACAATCGATACAAAAAAAACTTGAACTCGAAACACTTGAATTTAACACACTAATAAAAATAACTAATTTTATTATTATGCTGCACAGACGGAGAGATTTACAACCTTATCTATAGATTTTTACTTGGATACTCATTCAATATGACTATACTACCCTTCATTTAATTCAATGTAGAAATTTATCATCTTCATTAGCTATTTTTGACTTTCTTTTTTTAAAAAAAATGTATCAATCAAGAGTAATTTAAGTCAGTTTATATGTATTAAACTATTTTTTTTTGTGATAATTAATTTCATTCTTTAAACTCTAATTATCAACAATCGATGCAGAAGAAACTTGAACTCGAAACACTTGAATTTAACACATTAACAAAAATAACTAATTTTATTATTATGTTGTAAGATCCACATAATAAATGAAGTTGAGCTATTTCTTTTTGTAGTGTTCATGCTATTAATGCAATATTTTTATTGCATTTGTCGTGCCACATGAAATTAGCATATTCGTTGTGTTGATGTGACACTTCAAAATTAAGCCTCATGTAAAATATTATTTCATTAACTCTTCACATTAAGTGTATAATCTTTCTGGGTCGGTTACCATCCAAACCTTATTTACCATACGACTTTATATCATAACTTTTTTATTGTCACATTCTCTAATTTTAAAAGAGTTTAAATGTTGAAATAAAAAAGTAAAATAAAAATTTATGAATCATTGAATCTCCTTAAAAATATACATAACAAAAATGAAGGTTTGAAGAATAAGTGAACCAGTTTTTTTATTAGACAGAAGGGGATAAGAGGCCCTTGGTATTAACAAACACTTGAGAACTATTTTTTTCAAAATTGTCCCAAGAAATCAAAAGTTTCTTCACTTGGTCACATATTAATTTAATATTATAAAATTTCAAGATAATTTATTGCGTGGTGGGTAATTTTGTCATAACATAGTGCAATACCATGCAATCTAGCTTAACAGAAGATGCCATACTTGTTTATATAATATCAGAGTGTCAGCAATTTTTATATAGCACACGAGGTAGTGGCATCCTCAATAATTCAGAGGGGCAGTGCAATTTTCCAAAAAGAGCAAGGTCATTATCGGAAATAAACATCACGGGACTGGCAGCGAAGGCTGTTTCCGTAAAAGGAAAGCAGAAACTGCGAGAACTGGGAAGAGAGAACGACAGTTGATTGGGTCCCAACGATTTTGGCCCCACTACCAAATAAAATCGCCTTTGAATTGCCAATTAATCGGAGACTCCGACATCACAAGGTAAAATTACGTTGACTCAGATGTCAAAAAGAAGTACCCGACATTAAGCAAGTTGAGGACACTGATAGTGTACTTCCAACCCATTGTAATTAATATACACATGATATCACTGCCGTTTATCATACGTTACTAGAGTATTCTACCTTATACTTGGTAATTTTACCAAACAAGACTTCCATTGTATTACCACCAATGGCAATGCAGACCATTAACAAGGGACAAAGAAATAAAAGTTGAAATTTCAAGAGATCTTTTATTAAAAAGGGAGGATAATTTCTAATTTTTTTTTAAAAAAAAATTATAACAAATAAAAATAAAATATCAAATTTTTACAATTTTGGAGGACCACGGTCACTCTAATCTCATTGTATCCACCACTAATTATCACCAAAATCATGCAATATGATAAAGTCAAAATTATTTATATAATTTGATTAAACGTGTAGGAAAAAATCATATTACCCAAGTATTTCTCATGATCATTTTGATTATAGATTAAAACTCACTTATTTATTATAATGTTTGTGAGATAAATAAATTAAATTTTAATTTAATAATATTTTAATTTTTCAAACTAAATAAAAAGAGTCATATATGGTGTTGAGTTTGGTTAAACATGTGAAGGAATTCAAATGAATAAAAAAAGGGATAAGAGTAAATTGATTCATTATATTTTATACAACTTACTTGTTTCAATTTGCAAGCAAGAGAATGTTGGATTATAGATGAGTTAAATCAAGTAAAATAATGAGTTATTCAAGTTTAACTCTCAAAATAAATAAGTTTCAAAATGTGATTGAGTTTGACTTGTTTCTTTTTATCCGGTTTTGAATAATTAATTAAATGAATTGCAAGTTGTATTTAAATATCTTATTTTTATGGTAAATTACACTGATCTTTCTTGGAGTTTCTGACAATTACACCAATCTCCTTTAAAGTTTTTAAAACTATATTAATTTTTTTTATTTTACCTGACAATATACAAATATTTCATCCAGTCAATTTTTTATCTCAAAATAACAACTTTTTTTATTTTTTTTCTCAATTTTTAAAATATTGATCTTATTTTTTTCATTTTTCAAATAAATATTGATAAAAATTTTAAATTTATTTTTATTTTAAATAAAAATAAATTATTTATCTTAAATTTATTTTTAAATAAATAATAAAAAATTGTAAGAAAAATTTGGTTAAAATTAAAAAATTATAAAGTAAATAAATAAAATGGCAATTTTGTCATATTAAACAATAAAATTGACTAAATAAAAGTATCTGTATATTATCTGATAAAATATGAGAAGTCAGTATAATTTCAAAAATTTTTAAAAAAATCAGTATAATTGTAAAAAAAATATTAAAAAATGTTAATATAATTTATTATATTTTTATGTTATATTAAATTATTATTAATTAATTATGAAATTTAACTTATGAATGAATCTTGAATGAGTTGATCATGAATCAAACCCGTTAGATCGGATCCTAAGTTTATTAAACGAATGTAGAATGCTTTGCCTAGTTCGTGTGAAAGTAGCAGGAGTAGTTTAGTGTAATGGGGCCTGATATTGCTAATCATTTCTGACGGGAGATATTTGGGCATGAAAAAATCGGAGATTTTGGTTTGACCAGGTAGGTCCACACGTGGACAGGACAACTGTAAATATACATTCGCCAGGGAGGCAGGGAGAGAACCTTATAACAACGGGCAATGAATAAATAAATAAAGTACGATATTGTTCCAGTCATTATATGCATTATAAATGAAAAGGTAAATACCGTAAATTAGATTGAAATTTTAATGTTTTGACAAATATAAAAAAAAAATTCTGAAAATTTTAAAATTATACAAATATTTTTATTTACTTATTTATTTTTAAAAATAACAAAAATATATTTTTCATATTTTCATTTTTAACATTTTGGAGAAATAAAAAAAAAATTGTTAAAATTAAAAAAATATAATAATAATGACACTTTTATCATTTTGAAAAATAAAATAGACCGGATGGGATATAAGTGTACTTATGTAATTTTTCAATAAAAGTAAAAATGAGCAGTTTAATTTCAAATATTCCATAAGAGATCTTCTCCAATTTTGTTATGTGAAAAAAAAAATTCTCTAAATCTGTTTAAATTTCATGATTGGTGGGAGCAGGTCCCTATCAAAGGATTTGTGTTTATTTTTAAGCTTTTATTTTATTTATTTATTTTATTAAATTAATTATCATTAACATATTTTAAACAAAATATTACATGTGTTAAAATAAAAAATATGCATATTAATAAAAAAAATATAAAATGTTCATATTTTTTCACACAGATAACTCTAAAAATTTGTATAAATTTCTAATAAGTTGCTAAAAAATGATATTACAAATATTAATTATGTAGTACAAAAGTCTTTAATTATTATGGGACGAGTTGACTTCATCCCAAACCCACTCAAGACTCTAACGAAGTTAACAAATTTTTTTTCAAACTCATTCCATTACGACCGGGATATGACGGGTTCTAACAGAACATGTTAAGTTGTCATCTTGAATCTCCTGCATCTTCAATATATTTTTTTTTGAAAGAAAATAGTATTTTAACTTTGTCATACTAATTTATTATTTATTTTTTTTATAGAATAACTTAAAATTTTTATAAATTATAAATATAATAAATTAAATTTAAAATTTATAAAATTACGATATGTCTTTCAAATTAATTCGTCGTGATCGAATAATAAAGAATGTATTAAAATAAAAAAGACAAAAAAAAAAAAGTTGGAGTAAGTTGTGCCAATTACGGCAACCCCATTTTTAAATATATTGAGTAGACAATTGAGAGTGGAAAACAAGAGAGAGAAATGAGCGTGGGACTCACTTCAAGATCATGTGGAGATTGTCGGGGAGAATGGTTATGGAACATAAGATAAAGCAAAGCCTGCAAGTAAACAAACAAGACGTTAAAATAATACTTATTAACTTTCTCCAACAAAATCATTTTGCTCTGGACCGTTTCTTCACTCATTTGATGTGAGCTAATGCTACTATTATAATAATCAACTATAATTAGTATTAATTATTATGTTAATCAATGGATAATCCAGAATCCAGACTGGATTTATCGTATAGAATCTACCTTATACAGAATATACCTTATAACCAATTCATTAATCTCATTGAAGTTGTTATATATATGTTCGAGGTCAGGTCCCACTACTTTTGGATCTTGTCGTCTTTGGCCCTCCCATTCGCTTCAAGGGAAGGCCCAACTTTCAAATCACCTTATAATAAGGATACGTATTGATTGTCTTACTTTGCCTCTTAAACATCTCCGGTTGTTACTTAAATTTAAACCTAAAATTCATTTAAAATTTGAGTAAAAGGTAAATTTGAGTTTGATGTTCTCCAACAGTCACTTAAGTTTTTACTCAAATCTTTTTTAAAAATTCCTACCTTATCCCAAAAGCTACTTTATGTCATTTCCACTCAAAAATCATTTTCCCTTTTCTTTTTTCTTCTAAACCTCTTCCACTCTTAATTTTCATTCCCTCCCAAATTTTTTCACCAATTTTTTTTTTCTATTATTTTAATTTTCTGTCATTTTCTTCAAATTTTTCTCCAATTAATTTTATCTAAATATTTTTTATATTCCTTCAAAACATTCTCTCCCAAATTTTTTTTAAAGATGTTTGTCTTTTTTTTAATTTAATGTATTTTTTTGTGTGTTTTTTAAATCATACTGCATCAAAAAAAAAAATTTACAGTATTATTGGACCACCAAATAAATTAGAAAGTAAGAAAACAAAACAAGTAAAAAAAAAAAAAACTCTCCCTCTTTCTCAGCCGAACCCTACCTCCCGTTTCCTCTCTCTCAGTCCCAAAAGCACACTCCCTCCCTCCCTCCCTCCCTCCCTCTCTCGAACAGCACACACACTCTCACTCCCTCTCGAGAACGACCCACACTCTTTCTTTCCCTCCCTCTTTATCAGCCAACATCACACTAGGGTTTCTATTTACAATACGATTTAAGGGTTTGAGCTTACAATGGTTTCTCATCACAGTTGATTGCGATCGCCGTTGTCCATTGCCGACTGCCGACCGCAGTAGCCAATTGCCAAGTATGTTTTCCTTTCCATTTATTTTCCTTGCCTTTTTCTTTCATTTTCCATCTGAAGTGAGACTAGGTAAGGAAAAAAAAATAGCCGTTAAAAATTTGATGTTGTGAACAGTAACGCGCTGATTTGGATTTGAGTAAAACTTGATTTGGTATGGGTTTGAGTCTAGAGTTGAAGGGTGATTTTTGTGGATTTTGATTTAAATTTAAATTTGATATGAGTTTGGTTCACTACTGGATATGCCCTTAGCCGTCTTATCTCATCTCATGTGTCGGAATTTTTTTTTGAATGAGTATGATGTAATGATGTTGTAATGCGTATAATATGATTAAATTCTTTTAATAAGACATAATATATTTGACAATGTTATTAAAATGATACATTGTCACGTGTTATATCAGATCTATAAAAAATATTTCAATGCATAGATTGCAATTTGTCCTGCTCAACTTATCGGGAATATCCTTTTTTTCATTTTTTTTTAAGTATAGTAATGGAGAAGATGAACTATTTTTAGTGTGTGTGTGTACAGACTGGGCTCAGACTCTATCTTATTGTATAAAGAGAAATATTTTAATTCCCTCATCTCGATGTGTTTCTACATATCTTATCTTGTTTTTAATGAAAATAACTTGAAAAGAAAGAAAAAAATCATTTGTTTTAAAACTCGTTAATTTATTGAGCACAAATCAAGTTTGACTTATTAAATCAAGTTAATCTAATATTTTTTATATAAAAAATCAAGATACTCGAACACGACTCGCGATTGACTCAATTAAAGACTCGATCAAAATTAATTTAAAAAATTAATTGGTCGAATTTGAATATAATTTAAAACTTATTTATTTTAGTAAATTAAACTTGAACAACTAACTCATAGGCTCTTTATCTCTCCCTACTTCCCAAGGCTTTTAACTTCAACCCAAGAACTGAACCTTTGTTTTTTGGGCTCTCTGTTGGGCATGAAAGGCCTAGCCTATGCAGCCCAAGCTTGTGAGTTGGGTTTCTTTTGTTGAACGTTACTACCATATTAGCCTAGACAAATTAATCAATCTCAGTATAATAACTTACATGCAAATAATATTGGGATTGGGTTCGTTCACACTATTTCAAGTTTCAACCCAAATCCAAGCCAATGCTTGTTCTCATTCGGCAAAGCCCAAAACCATCATAACATTAATAGAGCCCAGGGTGAGTTCCCAATTTGTCTATCCCTAACCAACTAAGCATTGGGAAGAGTGTAGGTTTAGTTTGGGCCAATCCAAATTGCAATTTCTCAAGCATAATTGTTTTATTTGTTTTCTGAAATTGGTTTTAACTGCTATTATCCCTAAAATGTTTCCCAAACCATGGTCTTCCTGCATGGGTAAGTGTGAAACTAATTTTAGATGTGTTTAGCTACATTTTTAAAAAAAATTTTGATTCCACACTTCATGTACGAAATACATGGTTTGGAGAAGTTAAAAAAATTAGCTTATGTAAATTTATTTGATTTTTTATAATTTTTATTCTTAAACCCACACCACTTACACATTGTTCTATATATACAACATAAAGAACAAAAAAAAAATTCTCAGTTAGAACCACTTCTATATAATTTTTATCAAATAACAAATTGATCATATTCTTCAAAGTACATTCTCCAATTGTCCAACAGATGAGAAAGGATAATATGACTCCCTACAAGCAAGATCATGCAAAGCATAGTTATCAGAATCGGTGAAGGGACCAATTCACTGTTCACTGACTAATTCACCGTTCACTGATTCAATCGATTTTATAATTACTATATTAAAAATATTAATAAATATATTAAAAATTAAGAAAATAACAAGGGAAAAATATTTTTTATTATTTAATGATAAATAATAAAATATAAGCATAATCATTGAAATTATCTTAATGTATAAGTTTAATATCTTTGTATATGTAACAAAAAAACATGCAATAATATCTTATTTTATACTAAATTTCATCATTTAATCATCAAATATAATAAGTTTTGTGAAAAAAAAGTTGTAGGTGATAAAAAAGACAAAATGTAGTTCAACCGGTTTTTTTAAAAAACTGGCTAGTCCAATCGATTTTTTCCGATTCTTTAGTAAAACCAATATTTTAATCGAACTAAACTAGTTTAATGCCCGATTTCCAATTCAACCGGTTCGGTCCGGTTTTGATAACTACGATGCAAATTTTCAATTTCTTCAAGAAGGGTATATGGTAGTTTGTTGTTCACCGAATAGGATTAGGCTTGTGTTATGATCCTAAATAGTTAAAAGACTTGATTGCAAGTGTTCCTTTAGTCCTGAGACTTTTGGTGTATTCGTCAGGTTCATAATAATTGATATCAGAGCAAACATCACATCACGGAAGAGGCGACCTAGAGGCTGAATTAAAATGCCTTATGTATGGGCATAGTACCAAGTCATTGAATACTGATAGTTGGATGGAGCCGATAGAATAAGCTACTGTAAACGTTGATTCAGAAGTTAAAAGACTTTATTTTACGCGTTCCATCAGTCATTTAACTTATGACTTCTATTTACAAGGATTTTGTGACAATTAGATTTTTGTTCAAGAAGTACATAATAAAGAGACTCCATTATAAGCCAATTAAATGAGATAAGATTTCTTCAACAATTGCATTAAGTTGGCATTTGAGAAAGAAAAAAAAACACACACAATCTCTAGAGATTCCACTAGAAGTGTGTGGAGGGCCAAAGTATGACTTAGGCGTGATGTTAATATTGTGGGGGTCATGCTCAAAAAACAATGGGCGCATGCTTTGAATTCTCACATATGCTTCAACTATCAACCTCTACTTTCTTCCCTTACTATTCATGTGTAGGACCTTCATTCCCAACCCTCATCTTGTTTTTCCTCTTTGTTTTCCCACTGGAGGGCTAACCCACATGCACTTGTTTAAAAGGTTCTTGGAAAAATAGAGAAATATGGATTAGAACTTAAACATTAATTAGGATATTACTTTAGCAAAACTCAAACAAAAATGAGGGAAGAATGAAGAAGTGTTACCAAAAACACACTTCACATCAAAAGATTGAGACCCATTTTGCCTAACTCATTGTTCGCATGAATCGTGACAAGTTTTGTATGTTTGGATGTGTTTTTGTTTTTCTTTCTTGTATTTTTGTTATCTTTGATAATAATAAAATGATAATTTTGAAAATACATTTGTTTTGCGATGTTTTTGTTTTTTTAATGAATTTGAATATTTGAAAATATAAAAACTAATTTTAGTAGTTTTCTCAAAGGTGAGTATTTTAAAAATATCTTTCAAAAATATCTTGCCAAACATGTTTTCATTCGGAGTTTTCTTCTCTCTTTTTTCTTCTTATTTACGAGACCAAAAACAATTCTTGTTCTTGAAAATGTAATCAAACCAATAATTCTATAGCAAAAAAAAAAAAAACCTAATTAAGGGATTCATGGGAGTTGAGATATTGAAGATAGCATTGTTTACAAAATTATAACTAAATTGATGAAATGAAGAGGAATCTTGAATTCGTGTGTGATTTGTGACGACTAGTTGAAATTAGATGGGAAAATTTTCAAAAAAGAAAAGAAAAGAGGATTAGTAACTAAACAATGTTATTAATATAAATAAGTAACAACTAAATATAAAAAAATAATAAAAAATGTCTCTACAAGAAGTCAAAAGATGAGCTAATTGAATATAAAAGGAAACAAGTTGTATGTGATGCTTTAATGCTCAAAAGTCAAGGGTATAGCAGTCAATTAAACATCTATACCTAATTCCATTTTCTTTAAAAATTGATGGGCCAGCCAGTAATTTTAAAAAGTGAGAAAGAGATTGATATAATGAAATCATCTTTCTGGTTAAAGAGGAAAGATCACTTCTCCTGGAAAGAAAGCTGTTAATAATCAATCATTACCCCACTTAATTATAGTAAATATCTTTTTGGTAAACCTTAGACTCAAATTACTATTGCCTAAAGGAATCAAGTGCCACGTGTGTAACGAATTTTTTTTTATACGTCCGGTGTAATACATTCAGGTGGATAAATATTTAATATATTTATAAAATATGTGAATTATATTGATTATTTTATTAATATAACAGATATTTATTAATTCTGAATGTATTATATTCATTAACTCTAAGTTTCCAACCTAAGATATTATTAAATGACATAGTCATGTCATTATTCATTATACGAAACTAATTTTTACAACGAATTAGTTACTATATCATATGCTGACAACGGGGCAACATATGTGTGTGTGTCTATATATATATATATATATATATAAAATCAACCCCACGAGAAGAACCTTTACTTTTGTTTGAGGTCTCCATACACTAACTTTTAGACTTTATAAATGCCATATTCTAGTAAGAATATAGGAAAATATTTGATAACCCAGTTCTAATGGTTTTAACGATTAAAAGATAAGTCATGTATGTATGTATATTAATAATTTACTAATATGATTATTCATTTAATTCTGTGTATATGTATATTAACAATTTATAGATATGATTATTCATTTAATTCTTGTGACTGAAATGCAGGATATTTGTCTTAACTTTTTAGAGCAACTCCAAACGAAGTTATCATTTTGAGATGTCAAAAAATTTATTTGCAACCTTAAATAGTGTTATGGCACCTCAGAATTATAAATCAGTTCTAATAGCAGCTGTCAAAATGGGGTGCCATTTTAATATTTTTTTATTAAAAAATGTAATTAAACTTAACAGTTATATTTTAATGGGTATAATTTTCATAACGGTTTGATTTAAATTAATTTTTAAATTAAATTACAAAAATTAATTTAATTTAAAAAAATCAATTTAAATTCTAACAATTAACTAAATTACAAAAAAAAATATTTAATTATAAAAATTAGTTAAATAAATAAAATCATCCTAAATTAACAAAAAAAATCATAACTTAAAAAATAAAAATAAATAAAAAATTCAATTTAGATTACAAAAATTAATTTAACTAAAAAATTAATTTAAAAAATAACAAACTCTCTGTATTTTTTGCACTTTGGTAAGTTTTTTTCCTGTATTTATAGAATTTTTTTGTTGAAATAGAGCCGTTGTAACAGTAAAAATAGAAATGGCTCCAACCGTCAAATGACACCTCTCCCTTTTCTCTATCCAAAGTTTGTAAAAATGGTACCCCAAATCGTTGGGTGTTATTTTACAACTGCTGATGTCACTCCCGTTGGAGTGAAAAATTTTGAGTTTAGGATGCCATTTGAACGGTTATAAATTTGGAACATCATATGACACCCCGCGTTAGGGTTACTATTAGGATATGGGAGGCTCTCAGAGAGAATGAATTTCATAGATTCTTTTCTGGGGAACCTTGAAAGCGAATTAAACCAACTTTGTTAAATGTCTAGATTAAATTGCTCATGTTTACAAAGGAGATGGGACCCTCTTAAAATCTATCCACACACACACACACACATATATATATATATATATAATTGCGTGATGAAGTAAGCATGTTTGTTGATGCATACTGTACATCAAGACAGTTGGAAGAGGATGGATGCAATGGTGGTAGTAGGTGGTGGATAATTAAATGGGTAATTAAGTTTTAGAAAACTGAATTAGAAGCAGAGAAGGATGTGGTCCAGAAACCAGTGTTGTGTTATTAATTTTCAAAATTCCAATCTTGAGAAAATTTTACTTTAATGATATGCATAATTGGATCATTACAAGCCATCCACAGCATAAAGGAAATGATGAAAATGCACAAAGTGACTTACACATCTAATGTATAATCACATTCTTGCCACATTATAAAGTACAAGGAGGTTTTTAGCTACCTTGTTATGAACATTTTAAATCCAATATGGTTCTTTCTCTCTCTAATTAAGGCCATCATCACACAATTCATTCGATTTTTCTGTCTTTTTTTATTTTATTATTATTTATCTTTTTGTAACATTAGAGTAAACTTTTCTTATAGTTAATTTTATCTTATCATTTAATTTTTTTTGATTTTTGATTAATTAATTAGAGAACTATTTTTAAGTTATTTACACGAATTTTGTAGAATAATTAACTAACTTGATCAATTAATTATTAACCTAAATTTGTTTCAAAAGTCAAAACACATATTATAAATATTATTTTTAAAATAATTCTCACATTTTTCATATATATATATATATACATATATAGATAGATTATATATATATATATAGAGAGAGAGAGAGAGAGAGCCAGTGAGTCAGTCAGTCGTTGCTTCTCTCAAGCGAAATGTTGACTTTAATTAAGACTTGAAAATAAGTCAGGCTCCAATAAAAGTAGAAATCTTAAGCCCTAATCATGGTGGATCAATTGATGACTAGTATAAGTATAGAATAAATCTAAGGTCGTCATCTTTGGCAAAAAAGCAGTGCCTTTCGTGTGTAAAGGAACCCTCTAGATGCATTGCATCATGCCTATGCCTATAATTAATTAATATAAACCAACCCATTAACCAATTATTAACAAAAGAGGCCTAATTATGGTCGTCATCAAAATCCACTACCCCACTTTTCTAATTATCACTATCACTCTCTTTATCTGGCCTTCAACATTTTTTTTCATTATAAAAAAAGCCTAAAAAATCATTCGAGTTGATGATAATTTTGTACTGCATATTTTTTGTCACAAAATGTCAATATTAGAACCTTAGCATTCATCTTTGTTATCTCTCCTCTAGCAAGCCCCCTTACAAAATTGTTACCCTCTTTATATATATATATATATATATATATATATATATATATATTAAATTAAGAATTTTCCCCCCCCCACACCCTCACCCCTTGTGTAATTTAATTAAATGAATCATATTAAATTAAACACAATGATAAAATATGATTCATATAATCAATTTTAAATAATTAGAATAAGAACTTGTAAAATATGTGTGTATACGTATGTTATTTGAATCCTTTCAATTTTTTTGAGCACTAACATCTTTGGTTTAAAACAAACAAAAAAAAAAACTCATAAATATATTAATACATATAGACACATGTATTTATTATTGTCAATTAATCAAATTTTTTGGTTATTAAATAAGACAATAAAAATCCCTGAACGGCCAATTTATTGAGTGGCCGAGAGAGATTAATTATCCATAACTTTGTCCAATAATACACTAGCTGATCCAAGAGGGCAAAAGAGTTGATCATAAATCATGTACAGTGACACAATTGACAATAAAAAGAAGGGGACATACTGAACTAAAGCTTCAGGCTAGGGACAATGATGAAGGCAATCAATAAAGTAAAGAAAAGAAAAGAAAAAGATACAAACAGAAAGGGGAAACAGATGGGAAAAAGTATTGGATGATACAGTTCACACACACATACATATATATCAGTGGTGGGACCTACCACAGGCAAAGTGAGAAGTGAGGAGGACATATATGAGGCTGTAGTTTTTCCATTTTTGTTGTGGGTGATTAGATTAGATGTTGAAAACGTGGGGGAAAAAAATGAAGCAGGAGCAAAGTTGCTGATATCCAACCACGTTTTTCATCAAGAATGCCAAGGCGTGAATGAGAGAGATTTTGATGTGGAGATGATGACAATCCACAGGGATATGGAAATTGCTTTTAATGTGAGGCTCTCTCGGCAATTTGGAGGGCTTGTTTGTCTATATAGAAGAAAACAATGTACTACTATTTTGTTTTCTTTAATTGTGTTTTTACTTTTCTTGGTTTCTTCCTTTACTGGAACCATTTGATTTTGACATATACTATCATATCAATATTGGGTTTCTGTCTGAGATTTGTACTTGTACCATAAATCTTGGACTTGCAAATTGGAATATGAGAGAAAAAATAGATTGGAATATTTTAATGTACTTCGCCCTCAATTTTAATTGCTATTTTAGCCCAAAACAAGATTAATACAACTAACTTGTTTATAACTTTTGGGTTGAGTAAATTCATGTGTTGTTGACCAGTTGAGTGACATTTCTTATTTTTTTTTTATAAAATAAATTACGGTTTGAAATTTCTTTAAAATCAAAGTGTATAGTTTTACGTTAATTTTCCATTCCTAAATTGGACTTACAGGTACTATAGTTGATTTTTCAGTACTGAATTAAACTTATTTATAAGTTATATTCGTAAATAGTTACTCATTTTATTGAAGAAAAAACAAAAGAACTAGTAGGGTTAGATTGTCGCTAATTCACTTCCAAATTTTCAAAATTGACGGACGAGAAAGGAAAAGGGACACTCCAACTTATCTTTAAATTAGTATCAAATTTAAAGGAATAAATAGTATTTTTATTTTTTATTTTCATATTTGAAGGAACACTATTCATTCTTCAAATCTTTATTCATCTAATAATTATTTTTACAACAATCTAAACTAATAATTAATTATTTTTATATTATTTAAATAAATATTTAAAATTTAAAAGAATTTTTTTAATTATTATTTATTATCAAGATATTTCTTGTGGAGTTTTTAATTAAAAAAATGATAAATAATTGAAATTGGGATAAATATATATTAAATAACTATATTTTAGACATAAATAATTTTATGAAAAGTAAGATTTGAAGATTGGTAAGTAAAAATATAAAAAAGTGGGATTCATCATCTTTAAATACAAACAAAATACCAAAATAAAGATGAATTTAAAGATAGTGGGTTGGAGATAATCTTACACTATTATTGAAATGAATAAAGAGTATTCTTGTCTGTCCAATTGTTAGGATTTGATGGTTTTTAATTTCTACCAATTTTCTTTTTCTTATTTGTGTGAGAACTTGAGTTCTACTTCTCTTTATACCAACGAACAAATAATGTCACTGAATTAATGTTTTTTTTTAGCCTAAAAATAATTAAACAGAATTATTTAGAATCTTTGGAGCAAGTTAATTTTGAGGACTTATAAAATAATGGAAGATTAGTATTTGTAGGATTGTATTTATGTATCATACTAATCTCACTCGAAGCTGCAATTTTATAAATGTCATTATTATTCTAATAATTCAACTTTTTAAGTACTTTTACACTTAATTATTACCTTAAAAGGATACGATATAAGAATTTTATAATACTTTATACATTAAAATTTTAAATTGGACTTGTTGTTTGGTAGAATTCTAAAAAAAGAAAAAACAAAGACAAATTCTAAAATTGAGACAAAATAGAATAACCTTATAGATAAATTGTCATGTAAATAGAGCAATAATTTCCTTGGGCCACCTCAGGGCCTTACACAAAAAATGCCTACTTTATTTGGTGCGTGTAATGGGAGTATGTACTGTCTTATGCTACTAGTCGGTCAACCTAATGCTTTACACAGGAATTTAATACCCATATTTATCAAAAAAAAAACAATAACACGGGTTTATATATTTTTATAGGAAATAGTCAAGATTGCTTAAAACTGATTTGTAATAAAGTAATTTAGTTTATTTATACTTAATTATTAAATACTATTTAATTTTAGTGGTTATTTTCAGCCAACAATGGCAAAAAAAAAAGAAAGAAACAAGAGGAAGAAGTGGGAGAATAGAATATAAAAAAAATTGGGAAATTGGCATCGATCAGAATCAGAATGAGATGGGTGTAGGAATTTTGGCATCAAACTCAATAAATGCGATAAGAGTGCGCCGCGCCGCGTTTGACTTCCATTAAACTGGTCCAAACACAGCATTGCACGTACGAATCTTCCATCTACCCTTTAAAACCTGGAAATTTTTTTGAATAGATTCGGTTGGTGATGGATCATTCTAATATTTTTATGTCCCGTGTGATACGGGGTGCAATTTTTTTTTAGTCAAACGTAGTATATTTGATAGTGTGGTTAGTATGATACATTAGTATGTGATATATGATATATATGATAAATTTTTCTTATTAATTCAAAAAAAAAATGAATTTTACTAATCTAATATTTGAAACATTTCGATATTATTCATGTATTATACATTTTGACATTTGTAAAACACAGATTAATAATGTTGTAATGTTTTGAACATTCTGTATGAAATTAACATTCTCAAAAAATATCATTTGGTATGAAGCATTCACCCTCATCAACGGCTCTGATCAATCTGCAAATTGATATACGTATGTAATTTTTTTTAAATGCGAATATTATAATTGGCTCAAGTATAAAATCAATAAAACAATGATTTTAAAAGTAGTTATTCATTGATCCCAAGAGTCAGATTTATGATCATGTCTGTAATAGTATACGGTTCAATTACAAAAAAAATATATAAATTTTATGTCTTTATACGTCGATCTAAATTGAAAATATAAGACTAATAAAAGTTTAATTATCCAAAAAAAATTGTCCAAATTTTATGTATTGGTAGATTAATCCAAATTAGAAATATAAGACTAACAAAAGTCTATTTACAAAAAAAATGTCCTAAATTTTATTTATTTATTATAATCCAAGCTAGAAATTTAAGATTGATAAAAGTTAAATTCTTTAAATTTTCTTTCTCAAAAACTTATTTATTTTATATTCCAAAAAAAAAACTCACATTTGTGACTGTGCTTTAGGCCTCAAATGGTATTGAGTTGGCGCTGACCAATATATTATACACACAACAATATATAATTGATTAAGATTATTAATCTTAAATCATAAATAATTTTTCATTAATTTGACTCCTATTTTCGTTCCTTTATTATTGATCATCCTGACCAAACTCTTGACTGAATTTGATACGGTGATTCAAATTCAAATTTAGTAATTTATTTTGGATTTAAATTAAACAAATTTGATTCAATTTTATGATATGTTAAAAATATTAAATTATATAAAATTTTCTTGAGTTAAATTTATATATTTTAAAATTTATATATTATATACTTAATATAGATTATAATATAATATTTTATATAAATTTGATCGAATTCAACTAAATCTGATAATAAACAAATTTAATAATTTTTTTTAACAGACAAGATTCAAATTACTAGAGATTCCATGTCTTTACACTCATAAATAGAATCATCACGTCTTAATATATTTTCTAATAATATTGTATTATTTATATTATATTTTATTTTAAAAATTAAATTATATTAACCTCAGTGATATATGTACTTACTTTACACACAATTTTATATCTAGAAAATAAAAATAAATAAATTGTGTGTCTGCGTCCAAAAAGTTTCCTTTCCCCTCACCCATTATCAAGATTACTGCCGTCTAAGTTATTTAATTTAAACGGGAACAGCATTTACTGCTGTGCTACGCGAAGTACCGGATGGAACCATATTATCTAACTTTCACGCGCTACTGGTGCAAGTGGGGATCTGATCCTTAAACTTGGGAAAACGATAAATTATAGGACAACACGTAATAATGCCGCCGACTTGGCGATGAGGCGATAAAGGCCGATCATGTTGGGTGGTCGGAAGGCCAAACGCTAGTCACGAGGCTACCACGCGCGAGGTGGGAGACCGTGCCATTGTTGGTCCCACGTAAAATGTATGACTTCGAAACAGGTACGTGTCGGTGAGTGAAAATTACAAGTGCCGGGCTAGGATGCGTGTCTCGGTATCCAAGTAGACCAGCCGACCATCACTCACCGGTCACATTACTCAATTCCACCAGAAGACTAGTTTTAAAAATAAAGCAAAGATGGATCCATCGGAACTGTGGTAGTAAAATTATTAAGAATAAGTTTTAAGTATTTTAAATTTAGTTTTTTTTTTTCAAAATAAAAAGTAAAGTTGAAAAAATTAAAAACAAATTCAGAATCTTATTTCGAGCCAATAGGATTTTAAATTAAAAATTTATATGAAAATCTCTAATTTCATAAGACTATTATTGTAAAGTCATAAGTTTTATAATCCTAATTTTAAAAACCAAAAATTAATGAAAGGTATAACGTTGAGATCATGTATTTTCACATATCATATTTATAAAAAAAATTAAATTTCAAAGATTAAAACTTATCTGTATATTGCAAATCACCGAATTTCTTCTCTAATTATGCTCTTCAATGACTTTTAATTTGATTTTGGATCGATACCAACCCATTTTGTCGCCTTCAAAGACTCCTTGTTCAGATTTACATCATTGTTTATGCAAATCGTCTTCAAAGATGCATAAAACCCTAATACCACCTCTTATCACTTTTTTAGACCTTTTATCAATCAAAGCAAATGATCGATGGTATGTCTTATATTGATATTCTTTGAGATTCTTGAGGGGCAAAAGAGATTCTCTTATTTGATATTTATGAAGCCAAAACATGAAATTTTTTTGGGTAATAAAATAGTCATTATACGCTCAAGGGTAAAATGAAAAATTTATCCATTCAGTTCAATTCGTCATCCGACAAGCACTGATATGGGGTCAAGTGTAATTTTTTAAACTTGAGAGGCCTAACTATATATTCACCAAACCTCAAGGTGTTTAGTGTAATTTTTCCTAAATTAATTCAAAACGTTTATAAGTCGAATGTAAATATAATTAAAATTCATTTATTTTATTAAACGAAACTTAAACAACCTTATTATTCAACTCAACTTCATTCAATTACGACCATATCATCAACTCAATATCCCAACTAACGCTGATTGTTAGAGTCAATTGAACATTTTATCCTAATAAAATTTAAGTAATAAGTATTTTATAAAAATACTTCCAAAAGTTATTAGAAAGTATATATTTTTTTATTTGTCTTTTATTCAACAAATATTTTGTATATTATATATACTATATAATATAATGATTCTTATGGGTACTTTGGTGAATTGACAGTAGTAAACTCGTAATTAGTGTTTAATGGATACTTTGGTGAATTAACGTGCAATGAATTAGTAATTAGTTCTTAAATACTCATTTAGTCGAGTCGTGAAAAAGTCTTATTTGAGCTAAGCAATGTAAAAATATTATTTAAATTAAATTATTAAATATTTAGTTGAATTGTTAAAAAGTAGTTAACAACTATCAAATAGAGACATTTATAATGAGTTGACCAACTTAAGGAAAAATGTTAGGCTTATTGGCTTTGTAACTCATACCATATTTAATGAAACAGTTATGGACCTATAAATGCGGTTTAAAACTCCATTCCAAACAACCTCAATCCATTAAGTGCAATTGAGCTCTCCCAAATGCATTAAATGCAATTGAATCGCCTATTCAAATATTTTGATATTGAGTCTTTTTTTTTTCATATAATTTTTCCAAGGGCGAAAGTAAGGGAAAAATTTTAAGGGGAGGGAGGGTAAAAAAAAAATTAGTAATTTTTTTTTTTGAATTGGGCTAAAATTTTGATGTGAAAAATAAGAAAATTACGATAAAATTTGTGGATTGAGTTGAAATTTATAGATAAAAAATGAGAAATAAATAATAAAGATTGAGTTAGACTAAAATTTTGGGGTGAGTTAATTTAAAAAATGTAAAAATTTCACATGTAATTTTTTTTTTTGCCTGATTTTGGAAGCCTAAAGCCCACCCTAGTCACCACCCAGCTTCACCCTTGATTTTATCTAAACATTAAAGATACGATTGTAAAATAATTTTTTGAGGTGTGACTACGAAAGTTGCAACTCAGTCGCTAAAACAATGGAGATAGGAATGATAATGAGCCAGGTTTAGAATCCCTCCTAAAATCCCGTCCTGTTAAAAAATAGTCTTTCTCATTCTTCTCCCGCTTTGTTTTCTTCCTCCCACCTCGCCCCCAAAACCCTGTCCCCACGTCAACCTTCCTCTATATGTATGTATATATATATATATATATATATTTTTAAAATCTTAAAAATCAATCAATATTATTGATATATATACAAATAATACATACATAATATACATGCACATCTTATATATACATACATATATATATATATTTAGATTTATATATGTGAGAATATTTAATAAAATATGAAAAATATTACAAAATATTTATATAATTTAAATATATAATCAAAACAAGGTACGACGAGGCAGGACGGGACAGGATGAAATGCTTTCCCCAACTATTGTTCCAAAATTATGTTAAATTTTAGTATCTTCTCGTATTTTTATCCCACCTCATTTTTTTGTTTTTTTCAAACTCTTCTTATTAAGAACAGTTTCAGACACGACAAAACAAATTGTCATCTCTGACAGGAACTTCAATTTTAGCCACTTATTATGCGTGAGAAAGCTTCATTTTATTGTGATATGAATGATATTTTTTAATGTTATTTATGTAATATTTGTCTGTGTTTTGAATTTGGTGGACTTACCCACCGACCCATTGATTGGACAAATCTTTAGAGTTGTTGCCTGTCTATAAAAACAAGGAAGCTTGGAAAGGTTCAAATGGAAGAATTCTCCTACGATCAAAGATACCAACGTATGTATCACTTTCAATTATGAAGTTTTTGGATGCATCTGTTACATAATGTGTCATGCATCATTTCAATGATACTATATCACATATATTATATTTTATTAAAAAAAATATATTATACATTACAAATTATTATTAAATGAACACACTATTACCTCTTCATATCGGACCTATTCAAAAAATTTCTTACAATTCTATCTTGCTCATTTAGCTTTTAGAATTGAAATCGCACAAGGCTAATGTTAACGGTCCTCGTATAAGTTTTTGAAAGACAAATTAATTTAGGATAATGTAATAGATAATATTTAGTTTCAAATTCAGTAGAAGAATTTTTTTTTTTATCTAAATAAGAGTCTTGATCATAATTTATCAGATATATCATATATATATATAAATATATTTGTTAATTTTATTTTTAATTAAAATAATCACATGATATACATATATTACAAGCTTAATGTGTTAATATTATAATACATACATAAATAGAAAGAAAATTTCTCTTACTTTATTCAAAACTAAGTAAACGTCTTTGATATAATCAAAACACCATTACTTCGCAAAATAGAACAATTAATTAGTCAATTAGCTCTTTGACAAATTAATAGGCGAGTTCTATTAATGAGAATTGACTTAAAGGAGCCAATAACAAGACCTACTAAAATGGAGTAGAAACATGTCATGTTTAAGTGTCCCGTCCACATTTCTATTCATAACAAGGGCATTATCGTCATTAGCATAATTTTGATTGTCTAATTTGTTGAGAGAAATTATTGATGAGTCCATCACGTCGCGTTATTGTGTGATATTATTTTATAAATTTTAAAATATCTCATGAATTGTGCAAAAGTTTTTTTTTTTTTTACAAATTTAAAAAATTAGATTTGCCACATTGCGTTATTATGAAATTTAGAAAATCTGATCCGTCACACTGCATTATTGTACAATATTATTTCTTAAATTTTAAGATATCTCATGAATTGTGAAAAATAATTTTTTTACAAATTTAGAAAATTTGAAAAAGAATATTACACAATAACATAATGTAATGATCTCATCAAATAATTACTCCTAAAAATATTGTTAACCTAGAATTTATAAAAGATTTGGCCTAAGACAATTTTTTTCCAACTTCATGAATCAAACAATTATTTTTTGATTATCAAAAAAATAATAGCTTGCATATGAAAAAAAGAATAATGCTAAATTCATTGAATTTGTTCACCTATTAATATGAACTATCATAATTATTTTTTACACTCACAATACTTTTAACTTTAATTACATAAAATTAATAAATATAATTATCAGAACATATTATAAATTGATATATATATATATATATATATAAGAATTTGAAAAATATTAATTATTAAAGAATAAAAGTAATAATTATTTATCATAAAATTAAGTTAATTTTTTAAAAATTTATTAATTATAGAGATTATTAATTTATTAAATATTAAGGGTAAATCACACCTACCTCTCTTGAGATTTCTAACAACTACAGAACCTCTTTTATACTTTCTGAAATAACACTGCACCCCTTATGTTTCTAATGTAAGTAACAATCATCACCTGCCGTCTAACATCGTTAATGATCCAAACGGAAAACAATGACATCAACATTAAAAAAATTTAAATTATCAAATTTACTTTTCAATGTGAAAGAGTCAATCTACTTTCCCTCTTTTATTTCTCTCTCCTCCCGCAAGGTTTCCCTCACTTTCCCTAAAGAAATTCAACTCAGAGCAAACCCACACCCACAACTCAGAGCAAACCCACTCACCGACGGCATCAATGTCACTTTCCCTTCCCTTCCTTCCACCCACCACCACCACCACCGATGTCCACCACTATCGACAACACCACTGATCCTCCTTCCCTACAGGACTAGTGCTAGGTGGGCCTACAACAATCAAATTCATATTACCATGAAACAGTTCCAAGGCCAAAGAGTCCTGTCTTCACTCGTAATCTTTTGCCAAGAAATGCCCTAATCGCTAGAAACCATCACATCACCACCATTTTTCTCCTCCGCCACCGCACTCTCATTGCAGTTCTTCTCCGCCACAACCGTCGGTGGAGCCGCCGCCGCCGACGTGTCTGCAGGCGACGATGCTATGCTCATCATCCTCCTCCACTAGGCCCCCACCAAACAACACCAAGGCACAAGATGGTACAGGGCCCCTCACTTCAGCCGTTTCATCAAAAGGCTTGAGAATTGCCACCGTCAACGGCGAAGATAACACTGGAAATAAATCAGAAAAGATTCTGCATTCAATGCTCAAATTCCAGCTTCAAGCGTTCTGCAGCTCATAATCATATTCTGGAAAATGAGGCGTGGGAAAACGGCAACAATTCTGTCCAATAACACCAAAAACATCATTCCAGTCCTTCGGCCTTCGCAAACAAGCAGTCCGCCAACCGCAGTAATCCCGCAGAACATCAATCAGTACCGCGCTCAAAATATGACTAAGTCCCCAGCAGCTGCAGAGCGTGGGATAAAGGAACAGCAGGATTACAACATTGCAGGATCAATCAGAATGCGGGAGCACAGAGCCTTTAAGAGATAGGGGGTGCGGGAGCACACAGTTTTCACGAGGGTTCGAATTCTACTTCTGGTTACTCTGGGATCGATTTTGGTTATTGCTTACATTCTCGAATTTCTTCCTTCACCTATGCTTCGCCAGAATCCAGGACCTATATTCATCTTCCAGTAATGGAGCATGCGGTGTTGAGGGTAGTGATCAGTGGTGGTTCACATGATTGGCGGTGTTGGCTGACATGGGTGGTGGCTATGGCATCAGTGACATGCGGTGGCATGATTAGGGCAGAGAAATTAAGAGAGAGAAGTGATAAAGGATAAAGTAAATATGAGAGAAGGAAAAAAGAGGGAAGAGAATTTCTGATTTTTAACTTTAAAATAATTATTAAAATATAAGGGTTAAAGTAGTAAATAAACATAGATTCTGTTAACGCCATTTAATCGATATGTCTAATAAGAGAAACAATATTATTTTAAAAAATATATGAAATGTTTGTAAAACATAATAGAAAGTAGATGTAATTTATCTAAATATTAGTTATAAAAGTATTAACTTTATTTGTAGACTGTGGACGGCTGAGAGTGACTGAAAAAAGATCATGGGATCTGAGTGTTTTGATTTCACAAAGGCAGAGCCCTGCAAATATGGATTATGCAAATCCTCTTCTACTTTCTCTCTCTAAAAATAATATAAACCGGCACTTGCTCACTCCATCTCTTTACCTCAAGAACAGCAATTCCATTTCGTTAAGGCTCAAGTCTCTCAGCTTAATTCCATTAGATTAAAGGACTTCCATAGTTACAAGTTATCGCAAAGGGTTGTCTCTCACTCTACTTTCTCTCTCTAAACAAGACTCTAGTGAAGGGGGGTGGATGTTTGGGGTAGTGTGTTAACGAGGCTAGGGGGGTTGTAGGGTATGTCGTAGCTAGACTCGTAGACTCAGGGAAAAAGAGTATCTTTTCTTTTAGATCAGATGGGGAAGGTCAGCACGCTTTGCTTCTTGGACCGAACAACAAGAGAAACATATTTTGGACGTCTGGTTGCGTGCGTTGTGCTCTAATTCCGTTCCAGTTTGGGGGGGTCCTTTGAGTGATGGGGAATCTCTCTGGTTTTATGCTCTCTTCCTTTTTTTTCTGCTTCCTTCTGTTCCTAAACAAAAGAGAGAGATAAGAGAGAGAAAGGAGAATCCACTCACTCACTCCGCGTGCCCAAAAAAATAAGGAGGGAAGAAAAGGGAGAGAGATTGCAATCCACAACCATTATAGCTCCCTCTTTCTCTTTGGGTTTTTATTCATATAATTAGTGACCTACTGGGTTTTCTTTTTGTCTTGGTGGGGTTTCTCTTGGGTTGTTATACAGTGTTTGGTTTCAATCTTGGAGGGTTATCTTTGAGGGCTTGAAAGTTAGTGGGTGTCTTTGAGATTAGCTTTTGAGGGTTCTGCTGCTTTTTTGCCATCTGGGTGTTTGATTTTAGGCATTTTTTTCCTGATGATATAAGGATGTTGCGGGTGTTCATGTTTTTGAGGTTTGGTCGAGGAACCAAGGTATGTGGTCTTGTATCTTTTATTGTACCTTATTTTGTTTATTCATAGATTTGTGTGTTTTAGCTATTAGCAGCGTGTATCTAACTAGGATGTATTTTCATTTCCAGTGAGGTTTCTTCTGTTTCTTGTTCATTTCTGGTGTAAAACCTAGAAAGAGAAGGTGATTTTTATCTGGGGTTTTTTCCATTGTTGATCCTTCTTGGTAAAAGATGGATGGTTGTTCAAGGAAGGATGAGCATTCTCCTCAGTTGCTAGATTTAATATCTAGAGACAGAGAATGGCTTGTGCAAAGAGATGAACAAAAAAGGAATGGATCTTCAGAGGAGAAAAAGCTTGAACTAAGGCTTGGTCCACCAGGTCAGGACTGGACCATCAAAGATGGTGCCAAAAACCACTCTAGAGAGAGAGACGAGTCTCTTCTCTCTCTTAGCCACTTGTCAAACAACTACAGCAACAGCAACCCCAACATTTCGGGTACAAAGAGAGGATTCATAGACACAGTTGACAGATCAAAAACCATGGAGGATGGTTGGATCATGAACAACAATGGAACCCAAACTCAGAAATTTTCTTCCTCAGAAAACCCAGTTGGGACTGCTGTATCATCTCCATGGTCATCTTCATGTAATTACCAGGGAAAGGTTCCACAACAGCAGCATCAGCAGCAGACAAAGACTCCATTTCTTCAGTTCCCATCAACGCCGCAAAGCTCGCCTGCTAAGGCAAAGGAATCGTCACAACCCTGCCGCACTAAAGTTGTAGACTTGCAGACTGCAGAAGAGAAGACATTTTCACCTACTTCTGTAAATACAGCTGTGCTCAACAGTTCTCAGAAAAGGTATCCCAACTTTTTCTTCCTTATTACTGTTTTCTTTTAGATAGGATATTCATTCACAGAGTCGCATTACTTCATGTGTTGTGGTCCATGGATAATATTTTTTTCATTCTTTTATGTTTCTGAGATCATCCAATTGAGTAAAAGCTTCATTTGCTATGAGGCTCTTGGTCACGTCTATTTTTACTCAAATTTTTTAAAATAATTCTCATCATGTCTCAAAATTTTAAATTTGGCTGGCAACAATGATTTGATAAATCGAACAGTATTTTACAAATTTAGGTTTAAGTTTGAGGAAAAATGAATTTGTTATGGATTTGAGCAAATCATTGTACGGCTGTTTTTGATTATTTTTACTCAAATTTAAATTTTTTATAGATTTGAGTAACCATTCGAGATGCTCTTATAATTTAAAAATAATTTCATTATCATTCCTTAATTTTCTGGTTTGTGTATCTATTTTTGTAAATATATGTTTTTCTTAATAAAAATCCTTTGTATGCTTTTACCCAGATTTTTAATGCCTTTTTTATGCTGTTAATTGTGTTTCTGCTCTTTTTTTTTTTTGGGCAAGGATGTTTATCCTTATTATAACACTCTGAGCTTGTTTTGGAATTTTTCCTTATCCAGTTATCCTTTTACTGTAGTGTCGTTTTTTCTTCTATCTTATCAGGTCATAATCATATATACATATAAAGATACATGTATATAATGAATATATTTGTTTGTTGTATGTTAAGAATAAATTGTTTATCTTATCTATCATATCTTCTATTTTTGTTATTTTTATCTGAAGTTTTAATAATTTTCATTGAAAATTTCATGGACTTGTAACATTGTGAAGGAGTTGTGGATAATACATGCTTGTGAGAATTTTCATCCTCACAGCTTTTCTATATCCTCTGTTTTAATTGGGTTGCATGTTTGATTTTCTATATTTAATAAGGTGCTTTTGTTTTGCTATTGAGCTTTCATTTAATTCCCTCTGCGACTGACTTGCTATTTTTCTCATCTAATTTTCTCTTGATGCTCCCACAAAAAAATAAAATGAAAAAGATCTGCTCCAGCTCCAGTTGTGGGGTGGCCTCCAATTCGTTCATTTAGGAAGAATATTGCCAGTAGCAGCTCTTCAAAACCGCCCATTGAGTCACAAGATGTGGTGGTCGAAGACAACGTTGCAAAGGAAAAACCAGTAGAAAGTTGCAGAAAAGGTTTGTTTGTAAAAATCAACATGGATGGAATCCCTATTGGAAGAAAAGTGGATCTCAAGGCCTATGACAGCTATGAAAAACTCTCCTCTGCTGTTGATGATCTCTTTAGACGCCTTCTTGCAGGTTTTCTATCTTACTTTTACTTAATGAATCTACCCGTGTGAATTACTCTGTTTCAAACAGCATATGGATTTGGAGAGGGAGAGAGAGATAGAGAAAGGCATATAGAAAACTTACATTAAAACTTATTATAATTTGATAGTAACATATACACAAATCTTATAGAAATTAGAAATTTGATAGTTAAGTTGATGTTTATCTGTGAACAATATAAATTTGACTGTTACACCAAATGATAAAAGAGGGATTTACATTTTTTAGGTGTTTTCCTTTGAATTTTCTGTAGTTTAGCTTGAAATGAAGTCATATTGATTTTATGGGAGATGAACATATATTTTATATGTTTGTATGTTCTTTCTGTGCTTGGCTCAAACAGATTCATCTGCTGGTGGAATCCAAACCAAGCAAGAGGGAGAGGGAGCAATTACGGGTTTATTAGATGGAAGTGGGGAATATACCCTTGTTTATGAGGATAATGAAGGAGACAGGATGCTTGTTGGGGATGTCCCATGGCAGTAAGCATCTTACTCTGGATTATTATATCACATTTTATATTCCAACACACTTGGTCACTCAACCTTGTACAATAAAAAAAAAACCATGTGTGATTGAATTTTATTTATAATTTTTCTGAAACTTGGGATTTCCTAACCTCTTAGTCTTGGCCATAGTTCCAATTCTTAATGATATACTTATTTTTTTAGCTCTTGCACTCTCACAAACCAAGAAAATGAGAGAGATGTTTTATGATGAAAGAGTACCCCTTACCAAACTTCCGAACCAGTTATTCAATTCAAGTGTGTGACAACTTCTCTTCGATGTGGCACTTCTATCTGTCTCATTATAGTATTGTATGTTTGTATCTGACCTCATTATTCTGTTGTCTTTTGCAATAGATTTAAGTGTTGTAACTTGTTATCTGCAGCATGTTTGTATCTACAGTGAAGAGGCTGCGCGTGTTGAAAAGCTCTGAACTTCCCACACTTTGCCGTGAGTTTAATTTTTAATCCCACTATATATAGGGTTGTAAAATTTTACTTAGTTGTATCTCTAACCATAAAAGATTGGGGCTGTAATTTGTTATTTGCAGTTGGCAGTAAGCAAGAAAAGACAACACTTGATGCTGCACTGAAATGAAGAAAGAAATTAACAACTATATATGTCTTTGAAGAGTCTTGGTTGGAGGAGACTTGATTTTATTTGCTGCTTTGACACTTGGGATTTTGATTTTCTATGGTGAGGGGGTAAAAAGAAGGCATTTGTGGTTTAATAGTCCAACTATTTCTGAATGAAATGGATTGCCAATGTTTTATAAGAATGCTATGGCTCATGATTATGACTTGCAATTTTTATTTTTATTTTTGAGGTTTATGTATAAAGTCTTGAAATAGGTTAACAAAATTATGAAGAGTTCAATACAAGAATGGTCCACAATACATATTAAGGTCATGTTTGGACTGAGTGGAATAAAAAAGCAAGATTATCTTCACTCCCTTGGTATAAATTATATTTTATTTAGGTAGAATATAAATGATCCACAAGACAAGATGGGGGAATCCAATCTCTTATCCCATCCTCCGAATGCAGGGTAGGTTTTAGGTTTTAATTTCTGCTGTTAATCAAAACATGTTAGTAATAAACAATAAGAAGTCAAATTACATGGGTTTGAACTCTACTGGCTTCAGAGGAGGATTTGGATAATATATCTGAATCCATTCCTTTTTAATTGAAAGGAATTCCTATGGATCCAATGAACAGAGTAAATAAGACCATTACAAGCGAAGGTAATAACAACTTATTATTGTCCGATTCATAAGGATACAAATAATCTGTAACTGGCTACAGCAATGTTGTCCATAGCCATTGGTATTTGAATTTGAAGCAAATTTGTGCTCAAATTTTGAGGACTCCAACATGGTGCACTCAAATTGACTTGATGGCACAAAGCAACATGAGACTGCAAAGGAGAACAAAGTATGAAGTTGATTTCTTATGGCAAACCTAGAAGAATTGAAGAAAGTGAAAAAGCTCAAGTTAGAGAAATTGGAATGGCTTGGTGCTCACCGTTGCTTCTGGTAAGGTAATTTTCAGTCTTGAAACCTCTGCTAAGAATAAAGATTTGTCTTTTGAGAAGATGACTAGGCCCAGAAAGAATAAAAAGGCTTTAGTGATATAAAGAGCACATTAAACTTATTTTGTGGGTGAAGTAAGATAAAGATGGGCTCCATTTTGCATTCGGGGTCTGAGTTTGATTGTATCAACTTGTATTTTTTTTTTCTTTTTCCCATTTTAGTGATTCACATTTTAGTTGGAATGTGAATCTTTGATTTTGGCGTTCCCTAACCCCACCCTTTATGAAGAACTCGGGTGGTGAGAGAGTTGGTTTAAAGAACATGTTGTAAATTTAAAAGTCTCGAGTTCAATCCACTACATTTTTAACTCATGAAATTTTCGAGTTACCTCATAAACAAAGAGTCGATTAGTCTAGCAATGTTGGTATACCACGTTTTTTTACTAGAACAAAATTTCATCCTTTATGAGGAGCTCAGGTGTGGACAAGTTAACTTGAAAAATGTGCCGTAAATTCGGAGGTCTCTAATTCAATCCATTGTACTTATGACTCGTAGAATTTTCAAGCAATCTCATGGACAAAGAGTCAATTAGTTTGACACACTTTAAAAACCAGTTCCTTTCACAAAAAATAAATAAATAAATAAATAAAATTTCCACTCTTTATCTCCTTTTTAAGTTAATTACTCTCTTTACTTCACTTTTCTAACTGGAAGGCATGCAAGGAAACGAACCGTCTATAAGCATTTAAAGGACGTTATTCTCATGATGTGATTCGAAAAAATAAAAATAACAATAGTCAAAACGGACAGTATTTCGGTGGCATTACCTGTCCATTTCTAAAGGGAAGAGCAGGAAAATTAACGTTTCGAATCAATTACCTACTAAGGAGGTTAGTAGGAATTTAATCCATGCGTTGGGTTATGTTTTCAAAATCAAATAAAAAAAAAGTAAAAACAATAACAATAACACCAGGGCCAAACTAAATAATGATAATGTGAACATTATATTTATGTTTAAATGGCAAAGGAGCAAATTCTGAAGGGACATCATCTTGCAAATCTTTTTGCAAGCATCCAAACATGTCCGGGTAAAACACTGTGACCCTGGTCCATCCCATCACCATTGCTAACCTGATCCAGCAGAATCAATGATCTTATATATAGAATCCTAATCAGAAATATAGAATCCAAGAACAGTGGAACTACAACTCCCCATAAAGGAAAAAAGGTATGAGAATGAATAATCTTCTTGCATAACAATCAGGTGTCCCAAGGAAATTCAGATTGCCGGTGATGACTGAAACAAGAAAAAGAGAACATAGCCCTATAGGTTTTCAGAGTAACCATAACCAGCCTTAGATGCAGTTACTTTCTCTTTTCCATGACTGGTGAACCACTAAAAACAAGTATGCTCAGTATACCCATGGAAGTCTAGTCACTTCAAAAACCTACGCAGTTCATAGAAAAATGACCAATGAATGATTGCAAAACATCAGATTGAAATGACATTGTCTTTTTGTAGTATGACCACATAAAATCCCAATAGAACAATGCAAATACACATGCATTCTGTGTTTCCTTCTTAACAGGCAAAAGGATAGGGGAGAGTTCAATCAAGTGCCTTGGTTTGAAGGGAGAGTTCAATCAGAGGAAGAGACCAGTAGCAGAACACAAAAACTTAGAAACAAGCACAGTAAGATTTACACACTGTTTGGATAGAAAAAATTGAAAAGAAAGAAAAGGGAAAGAGAAGAAAGGGGAGCTTATTTCATGTTTGTTTTAAAAATTAGGAAGGAAAGGGATAGAGAGCTTAATGCTCATATAAGTAATTTTCTTATCCCTCCAAAAGTGGGAGGAAATGGAGAGAAAAAAAATAAGGATTTAATGAATTTTTAATAATAACAATATTACCCTTAAAATTGTAAAAGTCAAAATAAATATGACATCTCTATCCTAGGTATAATAGTAAAATAATATAAAATCTTTTCTTTTCCTTTTTCTCCTTTATTATTCCCAAACAAAATGAATAGATTATATTAGTCTTTTCCCTCATTTCTTTTCATTAGTTATCCAAACATAAGGAAGGATTACCCTCTCTTCTCCTCTCCTTTCCTTTCCCTCCTACTTATCCAAACGAACTGTTAGTTTTTCTCTGCAACGCATGGAAAAGGTACCTATGACATTATGACATTATTCAATAATAAAGGACAACTTAATAACAAATTTCTTTCTTGGAAGACTTTCACTATTTGAGTAATGAAATTACCCTCTTTTTTTTTCTTCAAATTTTAACATACAAATTAATGCCCTAGAACTTTTTCTGAAGTCTTTGTATTCAAAAGACAAAGGACAACATGAATCATAAGTTTTATGAATTCAAATACTATTATTTTTCAATTCCCATAATTTCTAAATAGGAAAAAAGAACACAACCAAAAAGATTTTAAACAAATAACTAAAAACTATATTTCTTTCTTACAACAAATAAAAGAATAGAAGTTGAAGAAAAGTTTACTTTACAGCTGTAATAAATTTTCACATATCTCAATGAGCCGGGTGTTTTTGGAAGTGTCTGATCATCTATTTGCAGAGAAATGTAAATGAAAAAAAACACAAATATGCTTAGATCTAAAAGGCACTAATATCTTAACATTTTACCAGAGAGTTAAACCAGAATCTGTTGTCTGTGCCTTGGACCAAAAAGTATCATGCACATTGACAATGATGCATGGACCAAGGCCTGATGTTGCTCGTTTAGTTCATCTAAGGGAGTAAACTAATTAAAATCAAGGCCTTTCGCCCTAGGCTTGCCTAGATATTGAAATCTAATTGCTCTGGTCACAGTTATAAGACTAGTGTGGGTGAAAAAAAAGTTATACAGAAAATGATGGCAAAGTTGGAATATATACCTACATATATATATATATATATATATATATAGAGAGAGAGAGAGAGAGAGAGAGAGAGAGAGAGAGAGAGAGAGATGGAGATGGGTTTGTAACTTTGAATTGCCATAAAAAATTTGTTAATATGTACTAAATCCATGAAGAAAAGTAAATTTGGGGGCCACAAAATCGTGTGGAAGATCAAGAGAACAAGCAACAAAAAAGAAAAAAATACTACACCTAAAATTCATGACTCAAAATGCAAAACGTGTGTTAAGCACTTGGACATCAAATATATCTACCCAAGCACTTCATAAAACTCCACACATGATAAAAGTAAACCTAAACAGACAAATGAAGCCTCAAGAAGCAAAACCAATTCCTGGGAAATTTGTTCAAGATCTATTTTTCATCAAAGCATACAGAGCCAAAAGCAATACTAATTTCCAATGATTCAACAAGCCAGATAATTGATCATTTTGTGAACAATATGAACAAAACCGTAACTGAATTTCTTGTTCTGAACTCACGAAAATGCATTCATGTCACAGAAGACATAAATTTCTGTATTAATAATATAACCTACATAGTCCAAATGTTAGCAATCCTTTGTTAATATCTGATACCATACATGAGAAACATAGACTTAACAAAATTTAAAAAATAAAAAGATCAAATGTTCAAATCACAAAAGCATAACCCAGTGTGTTCATTATACATAATTAATAAATATATCAGTAAAATTTAGATAAATAGAGAGAGAGTACTGATTGTTGCCCTCTAGAAGGTAAAAGGAGGACTTTGGCGAAACATCTGAATTTGATCTCCAAAACATGTGCAGCATATACAAGTAGTTGCCTGGCTTACCCTGTCTGCCGTATATATACACCGTATACCGAAGTAGAAGATTCCTTCTTTTTTTTTCTTTAGGTTTTTGAAGTAGAAAGATTCACCATATGAACCTCGAGCTTCAAGCTTCAAGCTTCAGCAGTTGATCGGCGACGAGAGAATGCATATCAAAGTGTGGGGAAAGCAGAGCTGAAATGGCGGCTCTGCCAAGTGTGGAGGTCCAGATATGGCGGAGTTTTCTAGAACTGAAACCCTCGATCGCCATTGGGAATCGGTTTCTGACCTGGCTTTCTATTTTTGCTGTATTTATTTTTATTTTTGGCGCTTCCCGCTCTTATTTGAGGACATAGATTAATGGCTTTGTCACGGGCTTTATCAATAAGGTGAGTAATTGGGTATAATTACAAAAAAGCCATTCGGCTATAAAACGAATTTAGCCTATGAAACCCAAAAAAAAAAAAAGTGCTTGAACAGTGATTTGATATAATTTTTTAAAAATTGTAAAAATACATTTAAATATGATAATATAAATTTTAAAAAATTTAAAAAACTTAAAATAAATAACTTATTAAATATGTACTTTCCGTTTTAAAATTAAAAATTTATTTTTAAAAACGTAAACAAATGAAGCCTAAATGGCTTTATCAATTTTTCTAAGATTGTTGGACCAATGGTGATGAGTCTGGTGGAATTCACAATTATAGTTAAATAAGTAATTTTAAATTAAATAAAAAAAACTAAAATACTCGAATACGATAAGTTAGAGATTTGACTCTTAAAATAAATTATTATATTTTTAAAATTCTTTAGTTTTTTGAATGACCACCCTATTTATTACTTTTGAATGATACGCTATTTGCAAATTATCTCTAACTCCCTCAGACATTCAGTTAGAAATTGAAAATTTTGATAAAAATTGAACCCATATATCATTTTTTTTATACAACAACGTGGAGAAGAAAAATTAAAGTCACACCAAAACTCACATCTTGATTTTACTCAAAATCAAGAATTCAAAAAAAAATTAAAGGAAAATGAGACATTTGTTTGGACTAACTAATACCACCTCTAGTATAGTAGTCAGTCACAATTATTATACTATTTTGGACAAGTTGTCTCACTTAGTCTAATCTCCTTTGTTTACAAAATAATCGTAGCCTTAGTCCAGAAAAGAAGTTAGACAATAGTGTAAATGGGGGCTTAGACGAAGGGTATTTTTATCATTTTAATTTGTAAAATCGCCGGCGATAATATTTTCTATGTTGCCTAGAGCAAGTGGGAAGATGACAGGGAAGGCCATTTTTCTCCCAAAGAATCAACTGATAATCCATTCACGTGTAGACCGAACGGAAATAAAGGGAAATTTTAAGAGAGAAGGCAACGAATTAGATTTATGCAGCTCCACTCATAAAATATACTAATGGAAATGGAGACCCCCCCTCTCCTCTGTTAGTCAAAAGACAAATCAATATAACAACCCCTTTTATCTTTTTCGTATATGCCTTTCTCTCTACTTACACATACATACATGTGTTTGCGTGTGTGTGTGTGTGTGATAGTGAGTATAGGAGCTGTTACAATCATTAAGGTGGTGATGGTGGCATGCAGGCAACAGTGACAGTGACAGTGACGACTGAGATAGTTTAAATTAGAATTAGGAATATAATTAAGAAAAGTTTTAAGTTTTAAGTGCCACAGTTGATAAGTTCTCCAAAATTTCTATGTGATTGATTCTAAAAGAAAATCATAAAAATTACAGCACAATCCAATATCAGCAAATCACATGTTTCATTCAAGATTAATCTTAATCCGACAAAAGTATCCCATCCGAATCCAAATTTAACAACTTTAAGCAGATTTATCAGCACACTTACTACTGTGTACTAATACATAGGGAGAGAGAAAACAAACAGAATTATCAACATATAAGTCACCTAAATCATTTATAAATGGCGGGCCATCTTTATCAATATAATAATAATAATAAGATAAAAAGACTGATTGAGTCTGATATAGAGTAAATGGGATGTTGAAACCAACAACCAGATGATACTGAGGTTTTTGCAATTTTCAAACTGTTATCATTTCCAGTTTGCTTCATGTGCAATATTTGTCGTATGGACCACCCATCATTCACTCATTTAATTAAATTTTTATACAGAAAACTCTTCTTTTTCTATCTCCCAAATAAAAAAGATCCCATAAAACTATTGGAACCTGTATATTTTATCATATTCAGCTTATTCATAACATTCTTTTTTATACCCAAAAAATTTAATAAAAATAACTGCTGAGTGATTCAACACCCACTTTCTGACATAATTCCTACATGTTCATTTGTGTGTTCCAAAAATGATGTTGCTCATGAAGAATGGCAACTAAAAGTCTAAAACCCTAAGCTAAGAAGCACGGATATGCAGACTCGACAAAAGTATGACACGAACGCATTGAATATATATAAATTATATGACCATATAATAAAAACCTAACATTATTTTAATTAAAATTGATATAAAATACACAAATTACAAAAAATATTATTAAAATATTAAACCATTAAATAAAAAATCAAGAACTTCTTTATTTAATCATCAACATCAGTAATTCAAGTTCCAAAATAAACTTATTAATTATTACATAGAACATATATATATATATATATATGTATATATATAAAACCGAAAAAAGAACTCCCAAAAATGTCCAAAACGTGTCCAGAATTCATAAGAAGAAAAAAAAATGGACACTTTTTTTGCGTGTCCGACACAGACAGTGAGCCAAAATAGAGTGTCCGTGATTCATAGACCCTAAGGGTGATACCTTTACACTGCATTGTGCAACAATACTTGCTAGAAATTCCAAAAGCTGGGTGACTGACCTTGTTTCCAAGTGGTGGCAGTAGCATCCTTATTCTTTAAAGTTTAAAATGCCTCTTCAGCAATCCCTTTGTCAGTTGATGCTACTGCATTATGCTTGAAGTCCAACTTTCCAATTCCAAAACTAGATTTTCATATCAGATTCACTCTCTGCCTTTAACAAATCTGCCAACATCTAAAAGCAATCTAAGCTAAAATTCAAGGGATAAAACCGCACGACCATTAGATATACAAACTTAAATTTAAAATTCAATGTCACTCAATCTACAGTAGTGACAACAATAGAATAATCTAGCCACAAAATCAAATTCCCTATTTTATTATCCCTGAATGAGTTGCAGGAAGAAACAAGTGATAAGGGGTGGCAGGGGGGAAGCGGAAAACAAGGCAACTTCCAGGTCCTGACTTTACACATTCAATTCCCTTCCTGACATATTATGTGAAGAAATAAATAAAGGATTCATAGGCACAATTGCCTAAATTATAAAAAAAAAGGAAAAAAAAAAATTTTAAAAAGTGAAAATAACTCGAGGAAAATACAGGAAAAATGTTCGACTAAAATAAGTTCAAATCAGAAAGAATGCAGAATAAGAGAAATTTACTTAGTAAAATCCCAGTCGCTCTGACCATTCTCATGTCTCTTCAACTCCAAGGTACTGGGAGTGTGAGGCAGCTAGAAGAGTAGCTCCAATGCCTGAGCCATCATTCGAGTGCTCAATAACAATGCTTTTTGAGATTTCCTCTCCAAGCAATTCATTTAAAGTGATCTCTAAGCACTTGCTGAATTCAGTGTAGTGCTCGTACAATCCACCATCCATAGCTATCACTGTCTTCTGTATCTCCCCTTCCTTGAAAGTATCTCTTCCCATTTTCTTCAGGATGCCCAAGATCCCAGCAGTAGCGAGCCGGGCTCCACGTGTTGCAACAATATTGCAGAGCTCAACCACAACTTTCCTTGTTTTCAGGGAGGTATTAGAGATCTGAAATAGAAGAAAAAAGATTATGAAACAAATTTAAAAAGCACATAAAATTATTGCAGCAGTTCAGCAGATGATGACTACAATGCATCCACCATTAATCCTTCAACTGCTATCATAGAAAAAGAGTAAAGAATAAGTCTTTTGACCATCTCATCTTTGTTCCTGCCAAATGTTGTGGATGCTATAATTAGGTTTTTAATGCTCTTCCGCTTTCTCTCTCCAAGATGAGAATGTGAAACCCATTTCCCATCCTTAAATTAACTGTGTTTCTCCAGGTGTCAGACAATTATTCTACTGAAAAACCAAATCTTCTTGCCAACACAGCAATGTTTTTCCATGGCTACAACCTGGTGAGAGCTCTGGCACAGCAAATGGAGGACATTCTATACTACCAATTTACAGTTTGTTTGAAGAAAAAGGAACTAGAAAGGAAGATTTTGAATATGCCCCAAAAAAATCTTCGAAGATGAAAGACAGCAAAAGCCATGAAAAGGACTGGTAAAAATTCAATAAAAAAATACAGCTTAATAATACTACTAATGCACACGGGAAGCTCTTAGGAGGGAACAATGAAAAGCTTAACAAGTTTTAACTAATATCTTTTGCAAGAAAAAAATTATACCTCTAAAATATCCTTCAATTTGTTCCCTACCACCCTGAGATCAAAGGACGTGTCATGATGCATTGCTGACATTTCAGGTGTCCTGCATATCCATAGCTAAGAGTGTCACTGTTCTGCCCATTCTAATCTTCATAATTAACATGATGCATGTTGCAAACGAAGATGAGAAAAGAAAATCTGAAAGAAAGTTTGTCCACAGATCAGTGGACAGGAAACAAGGAAGACAAAGTAGAAGTAAGGGAAAAAAGTTTTAATCATTTCCCCAATCTGGATACTAGATCAGATAAAGACACTGAAAAGCAAGCTCTCTCTTTCCCTCTCTCGTTCTCTCTCTCGTTGGTTTGATATCATGTGCTTCTGTGATAAATCTTGTCATAACTATCACAATGGATTTTCCCCTCATATTGATTAAATTTTGGTCAATTGAGATAGTTTTACAACATTGGTGTACATAAACAGATCAGTTGCCCTTTTTGGCTAGATTATGGTAATGTATAAGTTGGTATTACTAATTCATTAAATTTTCATCACTTGATGCTTGAGTTGTCCCCCTTAACTAAAACCATCTAAATCCCTAATATTCAGCTCCTAAATAACATTCATAAGCCTTGTTTTTTATAGCAAGCTGTACAAGAAGATGACAGTATTTGAGCACCCTTTAACTTCATGAGCCACATCCACTGGATAGCACCTTCCTCTACAATTTATTCATCTTCTTGCAAAATCTGTGTTTGATTGCTCAAAAAAGCTCAACGCAACAGAACTAGCGGGCATCAATCCCTACTATCTTCAACTTCAGAGCAAACCACATTCCATTGATTATTTGACAAGCAGATATTTGTGTTTGTCCTAGCCAAAAAAAAAAGATGTTACTAGAATGCAAATTGCTTCAGGACATTAAAAGGGAACGAGAATGCAGTGTATGCCACACATGTACACACGGCTTGGATTTATTTAGGTATTTTTTAATGCGTGACTGGTTTTCTTTCGTAAGGAAGATTATTAATTTTTTTTTTTAAAATACTAAAAGTTCTTTAATTACTTTTAGTATTTGCATATTTGGAAGCAATCATGTGAAAACACAAATAACTGCATCTTGTATAACTTAGAGCTATTGATGTGTGTGCCACACGACCTTTCCTCAATCTTAGACTGAAAACTCCAATCTTATTAGATTTTTCAATTGATTATATTTTACATTTCTTACTAAAGAAGAGAACTATATAACAAAGAAAGAAATAGGGGAAATTGGTCAGTAAATTTAAAGATTCGATGAATTAAGTGACCTATTTTGGAATGTGCATTTCAAAATGCAAAATGCTATGATATTAGTTTTTCCCAGTAACTCTCCTAGGAGTCTTTCCAAACTTCTCCTGATCAATTTAGAACTTGGATTGTCTTCTCATAAATATGTCTTATTAAGTTATACAAAACCCTAATCAGCTGATTTTTAAATTGGAAAGATCTATAAGAAGTATGCAGGAAGTTATCCCAACAATTCATGTGACTTTGCTACCCTTGTATAGAAAACTCTGTTTCAGGTTGCACCAATTTATTTTAAACTTGCACTACAGGGTTTCAAATAGAACCCTGTGGAAAGCCCCAATAAGAATACCACATTCACAAGCTCATCCATATTGGCATACATCCAACTGCAATGAATTCACTCCTCATTGTTGATCCATTCTAACAAAAACTATTTTTTCACAAGCAAGACTGTCCACGTGATATGGAACAACAAACCCCTAGATGACATGGTTATGCAAGAGATAGAATACAGACAATCTTAGAAAGCCCCAAAACCCAAGGAGCCGCAGACAAGCTGATTGGATTTTAAAATTAAATAAATAAATCTTGAGATAGTGATGGCTGTAAAGTGTACCTCAATATGAATGGAACCTTGAGTTTCGGTGGAACTATGTCACCAAAAAAGGCAGATTCCTCAGCCATTCTACAGAGAACTCTGCGAACAATTTCTCCCAGATACATGCCGGACATTATCTTTTCAAAAATCTGTAAGAATATATGGCGATTTAGACAATACAACATCGTGTTAATAGCAGAAGCAACACAAAGAATATTTGGACATAAGAAGAGATATTTCTTTACCTGTTCACCAGGGTTTAAACTTTCAGCATCCAACGCATGATCATACTCTGTTAAGGGAAGATGTGAAGACCTAAAGTTACCCCACTCCATATTGATAACCTACAGTATATCACTGATCAGTGCTTCAATATTCCTTTCACACTTTTCAATCATACATAGAAATTTCAAACCCTATCAACATTCTAATTGACTCCTATACCAGGGGGAAAGGGAGGAATTAAAGAAGTAATTAGTAACCACTGAAAAACATCTAACCATTTCTCCTGTTTTAGGCAAAGGACCATGCCATTTTGGTATTGCCTGAGCCCGTTCTACATAAGCTGCATTTGTTCCAGTACCCAATATCACAGCAATAGCAACATTCTTATTAGAGTATCTACCTCCAGCTAATGTTCCAATTGTATCATTGACCTAGCATCAACAACGTTAAGAACTTATAATTGGAAAGACATTACCCAGATGCAGTATTCTACAACAGATTAACATATTATATAAAGGAGACAGCAAATACAAGCACAAGACCAGAAATTATCCTCACAAAATTAAAAATGAGCATCCTCAATGGATAGCTTCCAACTTCAACATACCAGAGCTGTCACACGCATATCAAGGCCTTGTCTTTCCATGGCTCTAACCAATTCTGCTACCACATCTTGGCCAACCTATTCACACAGCAACTAATAGAACTCAGGCAGGAAAAATGAAGGCTGTTCAGGTAACAATGACTGTGTTTAGTCACATTTATGCACCAAAAAAACATCCCAGATATTTTTGATTAGTATAGGATTGGATTATGTCCACCAAGCTGAATCCCCTAAATACATGATGTCAATGGTCATACACCAGATTTCAATTACTAATTTTATAACAAACTGCTGCGTATGAAATTACCACTCATTCCACAGAAAAATATTTATTTGACATATTGCAGATGATGTAATTCCAAGTTAAAGAGAGTATAGAGTGGGAAGCTACATCTATAAGTGCAAGTACAAAACTTAAAATGAATAGACTTCATGATAATAGACCAAGACAACAAACGCAAATTTTTGTAGCAACTTGATGTGGAACAAACAATGGTGTGAACTTCAGCAGCACCAAGTCAAAACACTAAAAAGCTTCTGCAAGGACATGCATAAAAACATTATGCTAATATGTAATGGTGGATACACACAAGGGCTATGGGGGAGATCCACCATTGCTAATAGGCAATTCTTGGGGTGGAATATGCCAAAGTCACTTTCTGACGACTTAATTTATCTCATAATCTGGTTATTCATAACTAGAGAGTGATTAGGGATATTTTTGATAATACAACACTAATCTTAGTTACAAGACTGTCCTCCTCACTTGTCCTACGCCTACATCAATTGTTCTTAATGCACATGGCAATCCATTTTTTTCCTTTTCTGTACAGAGTTGTCCCTATATACTTTGTAGATTCTGTACCAATCTAAAGCTCAATGAAAGGGCAACTGGGGTACAAATAAAGTCATTCCCAATTCTAGGTTGAATTTTGACCTACCTAGTCCACTCCTAAAAAAGTTATTTTGGTAAATATGACTTCGTGACAATTGATAACACCTCTCATTAACTAGTGGGCAAGTAATTTGGCTGACTAACCACGGATTCAAACATCATTAAATCAGTGAATGTGATGGACACCATGGTGGACCAAGTCTTAAAGATCCTTTACAAGTTTCAGATGGGTCAATCACAAGGTTGAGAGATAAGAAGTTAAGTGCACAAAAACGCTAATTGGGTGATTTTCGTACAGTTTCGACGTTGCTTCGTAATCTGAGCATAACTCTCTCATCCGAGCTTCGATTGAGATGATTCAAGATGCTATGGGAAGCCAAGGAATAGTTCTACAACTTTCATGTTTTGAGTTTTCCGAGATTCGGGCTGCATCAAGGTCGAAATTGGATTTGAAGTTGCTGTACCTGCACTAATGACGTTTTTGGCTGCGCGAAATTTTAACTTAATTAGTGGATTTCTTTTATTATTTTAGTCGGTAGTTTAGGATGTTTTGGGCCTGATGATGTTCAACCCATATCTTTTATTTAATGTAGGCCTTATTCGGCCCTAGGGTTTCATAGAGTGTTTTAAAAAGAACTTGTAGCCGCATTTGGCAGACAGATCATGAATTTTTGAGTAAATTGAGAGAGTATTTTCTTTGCGGTTTTTTGAAGAACTATATGAACTTATCGGGATTTCCCGTGGCGTTCACCAACGACTTATCAAACGGATTTCTACCACCGTTTGTGGCGTCTTCCTTATACCGAGGTTTTTGTTTCGCACTAAACAACGGGTTGAGGTCATGTATATCGAGGTTCTTGTTTGTCGTAAACAACGGGTCGAGGTCTTCCATTCAGATCTGATTGTAGAACGATCTTGGATTCTTATTCCTTGTCGGGTCTCGTTATTTCTTGGTAGGGTTCGCATCATTTGGTATCAGAGCTCAGACTACAAATCAGGTCATCAACAACATAACGGTAAAGTATCGTCATCCTATTCCTCGCTTAGATGATATGTTCGATGAGCTGCATGGTTCTTGCGTATTTTCTAAGATTGATTTAAAGAGTGGTTATCATCAGATTAGAATAAAAGAAGGAGATGAATGGAAAACTGCCTTTAAAACAAAATATGGTTTGTATGAATGGTTAGTTATGCCTTTTGGATTGACTAATGCTCCGAGCACCTTTATGAGACTTATGAATCATGTTTTGCGTGCATTTATAGGCAGATTTGTTGTTGTCTAATCTGATGATATACTCATTTATAGCAAAAACGTGGACTGTTTTAGATGTGCTTAGGAAAGAAAAGTTGTTTGCTAATCTGAAGAAGTGTATTTTTTACACCGTTAAGCTTGTATTTCTGGGATTTGTTGTTAGTGCACAGGGTATACAGGTTGATGAAGAAAAGGTACGTGCAATCCACGAGTGGCCGAGTCCCACAAGTGTAGGTAATATTCGTAGTTTTCATGGACTTGCTAGTTTTTACAGGCGGTTCGTGAAGGACTTTAGTAGCATAGCCGCACCACTTACCGAAGTAATGAAGAAGAACGTTGGATTTCGATGGGGAGAAGAACAAGAGAAGGCGTTTCAACTAATCAAAGAGAAGCTGACCAACGCCCCCTTATTGTCTTTACCTAACTTTTTGAAAACGTTTGAAATTGAATGTGATGCTTTAGGTATTGGCATAGGCGCAGTTCTTATGCAGGAAGGACGACCAATTGCTTACTTCAGCGAGAAACTAAGTAGGGCAGCCTTAAACTACCCAACTTATGATAAGGAGTTGTATGCATTGGTTCGAGCTTTAGAGACGTGGCAACACTATCTATGGCCTAAGGAATTCGTTATTCACACCGATCATGAGTCCTTGAAACACTTGAAGGGCCAACACAAGCTCAACAAAAGGCATGCACGTTGGGTGGAGTTCATTGAGACGTTTCCATACGTCATCCGGTATAAGCAAGGTAAGGAGAATGTGGTCGCCGATGCACTTTCTCGCAGGTATGCATTACTCTCCACACTTGATGCAAAATTGCTTGGTTTTGAGCACATTAAGAATTTATACGCTGATGACCACAACTTTTGTGAGGAATACCGGGACTTGTGAGAAAATCGCTTGTGGTAAGTTCTTTAGGCTTGATGGATTCCCTGCTTCGAGAGAATCGGTTATGCGTGCCTAATTGTTCCTTGAGGGAGTTGTTAGTGCAGGAATCTCATGGTGGGGGATTAATGGGACATTTTGGAGTTGCAAAGACTTTAGCTATTTTGCAAGAACACTTCTTTTGGCCTCACATGAAACGAGATGTTGAAAGAATTTGTGGTAGATGTGTCACATGTAGGCAAGCTAAATCCAAAGTACGGTCCAACGGTTTGTATACTCCTTTACCCATTCCTAGTGATCCTTGGATTGATATTTCAATGGACTTTGTGTTAGGATTGCCTAGGACTAAACATGGGAGAAATTCAATTTTTGTGGTTGTGGATAGATTTTCTAAGATGGCACACTTTATTCCATGTCACAAAACGGATGATGCCTCGCATGTTGCTGATTTGTTCTTTAGAGAGATTGTGAGATTACATGGCATGCCTAGAACAATTGTTTCGGATAGAGATGCTAAGTTCTTGAGCTATTTTTGGAAGACTTTGTGGTGTAAGCTAGGTACTAAGCTCTTGTTTTCTACTACTTGTCATCCACAAACTGATGGTCAAACTGAAGTAGTAAATAGGACTTTGTCTACTTTATTGAGGGCAATCATTAAAAAAAACATCAAAACATGGGAAGAATGTTTACCACATGTTGAGTTTGCTTATAACAGATCTGTTCATTCTGCTACTAAATTTTCACCATTTGAAATTGTGTATGGATTTAATCCTTTAGCTCCATTGGATTTATCTCCTTTACCTTTGACTGAGCATGTTAATTTAGATGGCAAAAAGAAAGCTGACTTTGTTAAGCAGATTCATGAGAAAGCTAGACTCAACATTGAGCGAAGAACGGAGCAATATGCAAAACAAGCCAACAAGGGGCGTCACAAGCTGATTTTTGAACCCGAAGATCGGGTTTGGCTGCATATGAGAAAGAGAGATTTCCGGCGCAAAGACGTTCCAAATTGCTTCCAAGACGAGATGGTCATTTCCAAGTCTTAGAGCGCATCAATGACAACGCTTACCAGCTAGATTTACCTGGTGAGTACAATGTAAGTGCTACTTTTAATGTTACTAATTTGAGTCCTTTTGATGTAGGTGATGATTTGAAGGGAAAATCCTTTTCAAGAGGAGGGGAATGATGCAAAGCACAGCACAACTTCAATGGATCCAGTTCAAGTCCCAATTAGGGCCGGTTACGAGAGCACAAGCAAAGAAGTTTAAGGATGTACTCAACGGATTGATTCAAGAGACATGGACCCAAGGCAAATTCGTGGAGGCCCATTGAGCATGAACCACGTGGGCAACAAAGATTCATCAACATGATTCAAGTTCGAGAAGAATCTGGCCAAGGCTACGCTTAAATTGGCAAATTCGGACAGTTTCGACGTCGCTTCGTAATCCGTGCATAGCTCTCTCATCCGAACTCCGATCGAGATTATTCAAGATGCTATGGGAAGCCAAGTCATAGTTCTACAACTTTCATGTTTTGCGTTTTCAAGATTCGGGCTGCATCAAGGTCGAAATCGGATTTGAAGTTGTTGTACCTGCATTGATGACGTTTTTGGCTGCGCGAAATTTTAACTTAATTAGTGGATTTCTTTTATTATTTTAGTCGGTATTTTATAATGTTTTGGGCCTGAAGATGTTCAGCCCATATCTTTTATTTAATGTAGGCCTTATTCGGCCCTAGGGTTTCATAGAGTGTTTTAAAAAGAATTTGTAGCCGCATTTGGCAGACAAATGATGAATTTTTGAGTAAATTGAGAGAGTATTTTCTCTACGGTTCTTTGAAGAACTATCTGAACTTATCGGGACTTCCTGTGGCGTTCATTAACGATTTATCAAATGGATTTCCACCACCGTTTGTGGCGTCTTCCTTATACCGAGGTTCTTGTTTCGCACTAAACAACGGGTTGAGGTCATATATACCGAGGTTCTTGTTTGTCGTAAACAACGGGTCGAGGTCTTCCATTCAGATCTGATTGTAGAACGATCTTGGATTCTTATTCATTGTTGGGTCTCGTTATTTCTTGGCAGGGTTCGCATCATTTGGTATCAGAGCTCAGACTACAAATCAGGTCTAATCTATCCTTTTTAATTCGTGCATTAGATTATTACCCCTGAAGAAAAAAATATTTACTCCCAAGCCGCACCCATTTTCTTTTCTTTCTTTTTCTTGTTTTGTTTCCTGCGCTGCTGCACCACTGTTCTGTCCTTTTCCTGTGGTTCTTTTTTTTCTTCCTTTTTACTGCCTTGCGCCGCAGCTTCCTTGACCTTTTTTTTTTCTTTCCTTTCTTGCTTTTTTTTTGTTCTCTGCTTTTGACTTTTCTGTTTATGGCTTTTTTTTCTTCTTCTTTTTTCTTTTCTTTCTTCTACCGTTTTTCTGCTCAGCGTCGCTTGCTTCTTTTTTTTATTTCTTTCTCTGCTTCACTTGCGCCGCTTGTTTTTTTTTATTCTGTTTTGCCCTAGCCCAGCCAAAAAAAAAAAGGGGGCATATTCAAGGGTTGCTGTTCAAAAAACCAAAAAAAAAAAAAAAGTACAAAAAAAAAAGGAGAGTATTAAAAAAAAAAAGAGTTCACCAAACATAAAATATATATATATATATAAATATATCTATATCTATCTATATATCTTTCTCCCTTTGATGCAGGTGACGATTCAGTGGTCAAATCTTTTTGAGGAGAGGGGGAATGATGGGCACCATGGTATACCGAGTCTTAAAGATTCGACGACGAATCCTTTTGTAGAGAGGGGGAATGATGGGCACCGTGGTGGACCGAGTCTTAAAGATCCTTTACAAGTTTCAGATGGGTCAATCACAAGGTCGAGAGCTAAGAAGTTAAGTGCACAAAAACGCTAATTGGGTGATTTTCGTACAGTTTCGATGTCGCTTCGTAATCTGAGCATAACTCTCTCATCCGAGCTCCGATTGAGATGATTCAAGATGCTATAGGAAAGCCAAGGAATAGTTCTACAACTTTCATGTTTTGAGTTTTCCGAGATTCAGGCTGCATCAAGGTCGAAATCAGATTTGAAGTTTCTGTACCTGCATTGATGAAGTTTTTGGCTGCGCGAAATTTTAACTTAATTAGTGGATTTCTTTTATTATTTTAGTCGGTAGTTTAGGATGTTTTGGGCCTGAAGATGTTCAGCTCATATCTTTTATTTAATGTAGGCCTTATTCGGCCCTAGGGTTTCATAGAGTGTTTTAAAAAGAACTTGTAGCCGTATTTGACAGACAGATGATGAATTTTTGAGTAAATTGAGAGAGTATTTTCTCTGCGATTCTTTGAAGCAATATCTGAACTTATCGGAATTTCCCGTGGCGTTCACCAACGACTTATCAAACGGATTTCCACCACCGTTTGTGGCGTCTTCCTTATACCGAGGTTCTTGTTTCAGCACTAAACAACAGGTTGAGGTCATATATACCGAGGTTCTTGTTTATTGTAAACAACGGGTCGAGGTCTTCCATTCAGATCTGATTGTAGAACGATCTTGGATTCTTATTCGTTGTCGGGTCTCGTTATTTCTTGGCGGGGTTCGCATCAGAATGAGAAGAAACATTAAAGCACAATACACTAAATTGAATCCCATTTGAGCAGCACCATACATCAGAATGGAACTTTCATCAGCGAAGTACAGCAAAAAACATTAGCAGATAGATTGATGGATCCTATTAGATTCCAATATTCTATAAACTGCAAAGAGCGCCAATGAATCACGCATACCATATAAATTCTAAATGTTACCTAAGTATGTGAGTTGTTTTAAGTACTGGTATAAGATGCAACACTTGCAACTTGAACAAATTTTGAAATCTGCTTCAAACTTATTTGTAGTGTCCATTGGATCTGAGACAGCCCCACCATAGGGCATCAAACCTATATCCACAAATGCCAACAACAGGAATCCCACATATGTAGTTGGGTGCCAGCATTAAACTCAAAGATCTCCCAGAGCCATGAAACAGAGTAACTAATGCATCAGCTGTTATAGTGATTTTGGTGTTGAAATTTCATAAAATTCTTCAACTTAGTTCCATCGAAGGAGAAACCAAACTTTAACCTGAAGCCAAAACTCAAAATCTTTTCTTATATGTCATTGTTGTATTCCTTCAAATGAGGGCAAGCCTTGATGCAATGATAAGGTAGCTCCATTGTGACTTGGAGGTCACAGATTCGAGTTGTAGAAATCCACTCGTGGAGTTAAAGCTGCATACATTTAACCCTCTCTAGACCCCGTAGTGAAGGGAGCCTCGTGTACTAGGCTAGCCCATTGTTGTCTTCTTCAAATGCCTAACAAGTTAACAGTAGTCGCTAACAATTCTAATTTCAAACTGACTGAAATTTAGCATTTAAATCTTCCAATCCATAACAATAACTATCCTAAATTTATTGTCCCCAGTGACCAAGTTTTCTATCTTTTGCAAGTTGATATAAATAACAGAAAAGGAACCCCTCTCTGATTATAATCCTGATGGAGGTTTATAAAATGATAATGGAACAAAAGTATTCAACACAATTTTACAAGTTTTCAACATTTTTTTTTATAAATTTTGAAATTCTTTCATCATTTTTAGCATGATAGCTACCTTCATGAATGATAAAAATAGTTCAAAAGAGAACATAACCAGATATATAGAATTTAATGGTTGAAATAAAAAATGAAATTTTGATAATGAATTGACCATGGGCATGCAAAGTTTCATGCAATATTACAGACAGAACTATGACTAAACATTAATTACTTCAGTGGTGTTGATATCAATTTAATCATAAATAATCAAAATCAGAGAGTATAAAATGGGGTCCAAGCAATCAGGATTTACTGTGTCATTGATAGAGAAGCCTTTTGTCCACCTAATAAGAGTCCCAGAATTAATTGCTGTCTGCATCACAGGGAACGAAAAGGTGAAACCTAGTTCCCTCTGCCTTCCAGGAGGAAGATGAAAATTTTGTCCTTCTTCAGAAACAAATTTTGCAAGTGCTGTTGCAATATAGTCGAAAAGTGCCTGAAAAAATCACATTCAATTTTGAGAATTTGAAGAACTTGTGTAAGGCATAGTATAGAGTGGGTCAACGATAGTCTAGAAGAGAACACATGCTTACATCTGAAGTCCCAACCATCAAATGAGGAGGAATTGACACCTCAGCAAATTCTTGATTAGCAATACCACCGTCCTTTCCTCCCAATTGCACCCGCAACACTCGGAAGTTTGTTCCACCAAGGTCCAATGCATAAAACAATCCTTTCTCATCACTGAATAAAAGAGATAGACAGTCTTGACTATAACCATAATTTGATACACAAAAATAAATAAACTTAGAAAATATCTAAAAATTAATCCAAAACACATAATAGATAAAAGGTTTCTGCACTTTGACATGATTGTTCTTTAAGTTGGCCATTTACATAAAAATACTCTCTTCGAAGTGAATTGCAAAAAGAATGCCAGAGCAAAATGTAACATCCATTGGTAAAGATATGTTTACTTCTTGACCATATATTGCTCTGGAGAATTCACTAAATACTAAATACAGCCTCAACTTTGGCATACATGATGTAGAGTGCAGATAGGACGAGGCTAAGTTACAAATGGTCTAACTTGTTTATATAATAATTTAATGTATAACATACTTCAATTGGGTGTTAGAGATGTGGATAAACCAATTAGTATGGCAAGCTGACAACTCTTTGTGTGTTAACCCGCAGGTCAGCATAAATTCACCTTTCCCATTTTAGTATAGGTTCCCAAAGTTTAAATTTTGAACAGTGATTACTAATTTATTTTCTATATACAATAGTACAAGCTACCATGAAACAACAGTTATAGAACAGAACGTATGAATTGGACCATTTTGGCTAAAGTTGCATGGTTGGAGTGGTATTTCCAGTGTTCGAGATATTAATGATTAGCAATATAATTTATGTCCATCCGGACAATGTTCAGAAGGACACTTTCACAGAAAATACTACTCCTTCAGAGATGAAAATTGATGGGGTCAGACAACCAAAACCAGACTGACCGAGTGGCCTGTTCATATAATTCCAACACCAACAACAAAAAAGAAAACTCGTTGATGAGAATCAATTGCCTTAAACAGGCAAAACCGATTTGGACCTTTTCTTCTTACAGTTTAAGAAACCGTAGAAAATAGTGGGAACAAAACAAAGAAGTGCCTGGCTATGGCATCTAAAGTGAAGCAAGGGATAAGGTGTTCAATTTTGATCAACTATCATAAGGGAAAGATTTTCCAGGAATATTAAAATCCATAAAAAGGTGCGAACACTTGAATATTAAAATTCAAAAGATTACCTAAAAATAAATAAAATATAGAGTAAGACAAAGTTTGAGGAAAATCAGATTAGTTACATACCCAGGATCAACAATTCATTCAGAAACATAAAGATTTGGAAGCTGGGAGTTAGTTAGGAAAGAATATTGAATAATTTGGAATTATAAGACCAATTTGATTGTAAGAAATATGATGCATATATAAATAGATAAAGCTATTGATATGATTTCACTCAATAAGAAACCACATTAATTCAAAACTTCTGGAAATAATGGTGTGTGCAATATTTGAATTATCGTTATAATTGTGAGTTTGACCATAGTTAGTTATCACTGTTTATGCAGCATCTGAAATAAATTAAAAAAAAAGTTTTTGATAAGTGATATTCGCAAAGATGGAACGATTATTACTATACAAACATCTAACACCTGCACAAATGGCATTACCCGGTGGGGAGATTGTCGACGTAGCTGATGAGCATCTTGAGTTTGCTGCCACCTTCGGAGGCGAGACCGGCGTGCATCTCCACAGTCATGGCATCGGCGACCTGCTTCAACTTGGCAACGGGGGTCCCACACTTCACTTCGAATTCCTTGAGGATTGCCATAGCTCTGGCCCACCGGCTGGAGCTCCGCATGCGGTGGCGGACAATCAGAGCGGCGGCGGCGCACACCGTGGCCGCGCATATAACCGCCGCTCCCACTGCTACCTTCCCCATAGCGAACCAAAAACAAAATTAAATTGAAGGCGCAAATCAAAGATCCCGAAAATGGGGCGGGGCTCAGAAATGTGATGAGATCAGAAGGTCTTAATGCTTGTGGTGATTGACAATGACACACATCTTCAGCAAATATAAATTTTGATGTATAGAAGAAACCCTAGATTGGAGTGAAAAGAATGAGTAGAAATTGAAAAGAATGGAATGATTTCGTTAACGGGAAGTAAAGGAAGAGGGAAATGGGGAATAAGGTGGAGTGTGGTTGGTAGTAGCGCTTTGTTTGGTATGGAAAGGCTTTTCCTGTATTTCAGCTAAATCGTTGATTGAAAAAACGTTTACTGGCCATTTTTGGTGCCCCCTAATGACTAGACATGTAAATTATGTTTGACTAATGAATAAACATGTTTTAAATGACATCGGAATCCGAATACTTTCTTTTTATGGATCACCCTTTTGGAGCAACCACCCAAATCCCTGTCTGGCTGGTTTGGTTGTCTGGAATCGATTTGCATATTTTAAGGTATTAGGGAAATGCTAGCTGCCTCGTTCAATGACCACTTGTCATTAAGATGGATAGAGATTTCATTTGCATTTTACACAGTTGTTCATTATAAGAGAAACCCAAACCCAATGGCAAGAAAAACTGAAGTCAAATTAAAGTATTGATCGCCTCTTGTCATAGGACATTATTATAATTATAATTACAAAGAAGTTCCTTCTCAAGCAAAGGTAATACACCTTCTGTAAAGGTGCACAAAATAACGAGCTAGTAGTATTTACTGATGAAAATTGTTTCCAAACTAACACAATCCAATCACACCATTTCACACACACACACACACACACACACACACACAGATGATAGAGAGAAAGAGAGAGAGTCTCAATATATCATTTGAAGTTAGCAAAGCCTCCAAAAGGAGCTTGTACTAGGTACAAACAAATAAGATCAAAACCTCCCTTACAACCATACAATTTCAGACCCTACTCACGAATTGGACCCAAGCTGTTATATAAACAAAGTTCCCACCCAATCAGTAGAAAGATTACTATACACTTCCCAAACCCACAAATAAAAGAGAAATCTAATAACCTACTTTCTGACTGCTACTCTAGAAAGCATACTCGGATCTCTTCAAGAGCACTGGGGGAGCTTACAAGTAATGTATCATGAGTATGATACACAAAACCTAAAAACTGTACATACAATAAGCCAGCCATGTTAAACCCCAGAGATTTCTTCAGATTGCTGCCGCTTGTTTCTCCACGGTATAGAATGCAAGAGCATGCCTGGAAAAAAAGAAGGAAATGAAAGCCAGCAATTAACAAAGCACTTACCGGAACTGCTGGCTTTCTGTCTCTCTCCCAGAGCCAACATGGCGGTTTCAAATACCTTTCTTATCCTTCACCTTGTTGATGTCAGACTCAACCTACTACCCAAAAAAAGACAGCACAAAACAAACCAAAAAGAGCAGTATAAAAATAAAAATGGAATTAAAAAATTTGGGAAACAATACTATTAGAATTTCAGAATACGTGCCTCATTACCATCGCCTGCACAGGCTCCGAGTTAACTCCAACCCTAGATTGTAGTACCTTCCTAACTGCAGCACTTGGCTTCATGACCCACCCAAAAAAAAAAAAAGACAACCATGAAAATATTAGATAGCTGGTCATTAGTTAATAAAAAATAGGATATATCACTTTAACAAAACATGGAATTAAAGATGAATAAACTATCAAACAATCAATCGACCTGGTAGAGAAAATATTATCCAGAGTGCCGATAAAAACTGTTTAAGAACAAATAGACTAAACGGGAAAAAGTATAGGGTGAAAAGAAAACTCAAATCCAAAACCTCTATCTCTTCCAGGAATCCATTTTGATCGACCCTGTCACCGTTGTCACACCTACTATCCAAAAGCAATTCGGAATCTGCCTCGCATGAATCACCCTGCAAAAATCCTCGGCTGTTACTCCCTGCAACGCTCCCTGGATTCCCCTCCTCACTGCTACCTACTACTGACTCAAGTCCAACATCCTCACAAGAGCTGACCTCACCCGTAAGGTTTGTGACACCACTTGAATTTGAGAGGCTTCCAACCTCGTCATTTTCAACGCATGCAGAGTCTGATTTAGCAAGCTCCAAGTTGGCCTCTTCATCACATTCTATCCTCTGCCGCTTCCTCCCGGTAGATCCAGTGTCATCTTTTTCCAAGTTAACAGAAACAATATCACCCACTTTGCCCATGCCAACCTGGCCCTGCTCCATCCACTTCTGCATGTTCTTTTGTTCTAGTAAAACCCGACGTGAAACACTCCTTAGATGTACTGCCAAACCTTCGATTAACAATTTCAGGAGAAACTGAATCCTGCCTCTGGGGACTAATCGATAGCCATTTCTCTGGGCTATGTTGTTTCGGATCTGCTTCAAGACCTTTTCTCCTCTTGAGGCGTCTTTCCCCAGATCCAGACCTGCAAACTTCACCGTTTTCATTAGATGATTTTTCAGCCTGCTGCTGGTTGTTTGTGAGCCTTGGTGGTCGAGTTCGTTTGTAACCATCTGGAAAAACATAAGATGGAATCTGCTTTCTACGAACATGAGATACATAAATTTCCATCCCTGGTTTCCAAAACATGTACATATTCACTGAATGCCTGAATTCATCAACTGTTCCACGGATATCAAACTGCTGGCCCTCTTGTATTATCTCCCCTTGTTTCCTCTGCAAACCCATAAAAAAGGCACAATGGGAACACTGCTTAGAACTATCAACATAGTCATGTGGATATGGATGACACTGCAACTTCGCGTACGTGTCCCGCTCTATCTGCAAATGTTGCATTGAAGCATAAATTTAAGTAAAGAAGGATGGTAATCACTTTCTTTAATTGTCTTTTCATAATCCAAAATGGATAGACAGGCAAAACATAAAAGTTAACCAGTCTTTTCCCATCACCATTAACTGTACAAAGGGGGACTAATACAATACCATCAGGGTCAGCTGCCTTAGCCGGGATTCGACCCAACCTTTCCAAGCACGCAAGTCATCGACATCAGCTGCAACTATGTCAACCTGCAGATAGTTTTTATAGCTTTCAAAGAACAAATATGGCTCAAACAGAGAAGTCCACTGGGCTTTATTGAGCTCAATCTCCTGAATGTGGGCAAAAACAAAGGGCAGAGGTATCAGTACGAAGCAGTCATACTAATACTACACAAACAGATTGAAGGAAGCTCCAAATATGTTTATCTTACCTTGCAAATCTTGTTACCAAATTGGAACTGCTCCATCATAACCCGAAGTGTACTTACTGAGACATTATAGCTAGAATTCATGCAAGGGTAGGCTGGTGTTATAATTGGCATTTGATGAGTTCGATCCCGAGGATTCTTACGAGGATCCCACACAGAAAATCCAAGTTCATCCTCTTCTATTGCACAAAGCATCACAGGATTAGGCCAACGCCACTGTGTATAAACCCTGAAAAATCGGGAAACCAGCATACTGGGAACTGCATTGGGATAAAGCTGACACACCCGAGCTACAAGAAGAGCCCAGTTCACGCCACCAAGAAATCCAGTCACCTGAAGAAGATAAATAGGTAAGAAAATATGGAAGCAAAATCCTGAAATTCTAAAAAGAAGAGTAATGCATAAATAAGAACCAACTTACATTTGAATAAACACCGCGCCTTTTAGCCCAGAACTTTAAACATCGAAGTGTTGTGCGGAAATGCTACAATTAGCAAGACAATTTAGATGTTAAAGAGAGAACAAAATACAAAAATAATAACAATATTTTTTCAAAAAAAATTAATGAAACACTTGCAACATATAAATAATCACCTCAGCATTCGGAACAAGCTTAAGAATTTGATCTGCAACCCTGCAGCCATTAAGACTCCGAACAGTTGGCTCATCAACATTGTACAGCACAGACACATGAGAGATGTCCAAGTCCTGTTCATAAGTTAGTTATCACATTTAACTATAACTTAGCATTCTTCGGAACAACAGAAACACAATAGGATGATGAAGTTTGAGTAACCATAACATCTAAGTCAATGATACAAAATTAAAAAACAATGATTCCCACCACTACATACCAGCATAAGCATAAAAAACCAGCTGATAATGATGCTTAAATGATATTTCAAGTTTAACCATAGCCATATGATGCAAGGAAATTTGTTTCACATAACCCCATTGAATGCACTACCATGTCAAATATCACATTATAGACTTAGCTACAGACCGTGATTCTGTTTAAATCAAGATTATAAGATGCATTTAGAGCAAGTAAAATATCGACTCCTGTCTCCATGTCCTTTTTTGTGCTGTTAGGTCCCTTTCTCTAAAGGCCGTCAGTTCTCAGGCATAGAAGTCAAAGCATAAGAATGAGTGAAGGTTAGGGGAAAAAAAATTAAAAAAGTTCTCTCTCCTACCCATATTAATTCAATTACAGGCAAGAGAGCAAGGATATCCTTCCACAACCCCATTGCATGAACAATTGTGTCAAATCCCACGTGTAGCTCCGACCATTGTAATGCTTAAATGGAAATTTGAGGTGCATCTGAGCACGCAAAATATAGAACTTTTATCTCCCTTTCTTTTTTTTTTGACCGAGTCAGATCAGTCTCTTTTGGCTGCACCAAATGTCAGATGTAGAAGACTAAGAATCAAGAAATGCAAAGGTTAAAAATAATCACAAGGTTGACCACCGCTTCAGATGTATCAAATCTAACTCTATGCACACAAACACCACTCCCTCAAACCCCCCCCCCCCCCCCGGGCCGCCCCCGCCAATATAAGTCATATGGAGTGTATATATCAAGTGTGATCGACTATTTTATGAACCTCCAGAAGGATACAGGCACTTGCGCATTATTTACAATAATAATAATAATAACAACAACAACATATGACATCACCTCCATCAATTATTGCCAAAAAAATGGGGGAACAGCAAGCAAAAGAATCTATTAAAAGAGAAAGAAAACTATTACACACACTCATGGACATAGAAACTAGAAAGTTAATGCATGTACTCATTTACACATACACAATTCAGCTTTAAAATTAGTAACAAAAAGTTCATCCAGATATATCATTTTCATTTAAAGAAAAAAGGAATAGGTACTACTACGAATGCAAATATAAACATTTGAAAAAAAAAGGAACAAAAGTTTAGAAAAAACATTTTGAAGAATCATGCTCCATCCGAATGCCACCTTAATACTACCACGAGAGCCAACAGAAATAAGTAACATTAGATAGGATGGAATACAATAATAAACATAATTTAGACTTACTTCTGGGACAACCAAAAGGGATATACTAGCATAAAGAAGATCAATTGATATTCCATCAAACTTAAATTTCATAACTGGGACGTGAGCATCTGGAACTGGTTGCAGTTCCGTAACTTCTTCCATGTCTGCCAAAATGTCATGCAGTATAAAAAAGAAGTCTTCCTGATAAGAGAAGCCGGTATTAGAAGCAGATGCAAACAGCATAGTCCCAGGTTATAACACCAGTCAACACAAATCACCAGAACTCATGATTTACCTCTCGATTTACATAGGATGGCCCAACACATAAGGTATCTATGTCAGCTCCAGGACCATGTACCTATCAAAAAGAGTAAGCATATGTAAGATCACCAAATATGTGTCAACTGAGATCAACAAAAATCACAAAGGAACAGAATGGATCATGAACTGTATGCTAGCATTACACAGCATGCTTAACCACAACGGTCAATGACACACCGTCACCTAGTAACCATAAAAGACTCAGATTTATACTAAGAATGCTAGAAGGAAAACTGAGCAAGTAAAAATTAAGAGAAATCCAACTCCTGATAACAAAGATCAATAGAGCTTGCACCACAGTCTCTTGTACAAAAATAATCATAATAATAACAATAATGAAGTCCAAAAGGAGGACGGGAAGGGAGGGTCAACATGTGTACAGCAATGAAGTCCATAACTTACCCAAAAACAATGAAGTTCACATGTACAATAGCGCTTCCAAATGATCAAGCCAAAAGAATGCTTCATCCACACCACAAGGGAAACTATTTTAAGGCAATAAATTAGGTGAACAGTCCTTAAAAATGGCCATTAAAAAACATGGAACCCACTGATTTTGGTGTCAGAAACATGAAAGCATCATCTCTAATTGGCCCTTTGTAAAGTCATATCATTGGTTAAATCTAAGGCCCATTTTATGGAAGAAAAAAGGAAGAGATTCATCCAGACTAGGAAGCTCTTCACTATACTGGATTCAAGTACTTAATTGGAATAACTTGATGAAACATTTTCTTACCTTCACACCATCCCCACAAAAACAAACTAAAGAATATGGAATGCAGCACTCAAGACAGTCTGACAGAGAATCAAACTTTGAGATCTAATTTAGATTTCAATAATCAAAACAATAATAAACTAAGCAATCACCAATAACCATGCAATTCAATCCGTCGACAGAACCACCAATATTGTGTATATCGTTCAAATCAAAGCCAACACATCTGAAGTCTGCATTGCAACAATAGAATTAAAAAAAAAGGACATTAGAAAAAATGGGAAAAAAATATTTATGGTCCCCCAATTTTCATAAAGCGGAAGCTTCAAACTTGGCAAAATTATTAATCTCGGGCTACATGGAAACAATAAATTTTAAAAAATGGCAAATGACATGGTCTTTTATCCTAGTACATTAAGCCTAACAACCACATTTCCCAACCAAATTGAACTCCCACCAAACTTTTGAGGCTGTCTACCAACTCACTACCCCATGAGAGTTGAGCAAATTCACCCCTCACCCCAACCACCAATTAAACAACATATTATTTTGAAATACAAAATGGTATACTACAAGGCATATCTCCATAATAGCTGAAATACTGTATGTGATGCCAAAGAAATTAAAGAACATGCGGTACTATCTACATCTTGGAAGACACGACTGATACTATTCACAATCTAAGTGTTGCAATTCCTTACTTTCTCTTCTCTTCAATGTTATAATTTTATATTAATGGTGTAGAAGGATCAAAGTTTCTTTCAATTTTATTTAAATTGTGTAAAAGGATCCATGCTTCCTGGTGAGTTTTTTTTTTTTTTTAAGGAATCAATGAAGTATTACAATATATGAATTATAATCAATCAATCAATCAACTGAACACTTTAACATATTATTACAATCAAGAACCAATCAACAATATCAACCCTACACAAACCCAAACCACGAGCCTCTCAAATAAAGGCCCTGGAAAGCAACCCATCCCATCCCATGTCTGGGTGGAAATAATGTTCACATCCTCCCTAATGGGAGAGTGAGATTGGAACTCATTACCTCCCCTTTAAGAGGAGAGCATGAGTGTGGCCAACTGGGCTAGCCCTAGTTGGTTATTTCCTGGTGGGTTAACTTTAATTTTTTATTTTTTCAAACTACTTTATTATTAAGCTTGTACATCATTTAATGTGGCCTCACTCAGCAGTGCATTTCAACCTTATACAGCTGAAGAGCACACGCCCAGCACTAGAAAACCACTTTAAACTTCCTATGCTCATAAAAATAATAATAATAATAATAATTAAAGAGCAACAAGGGTAACCTGGCAGAAAAGAGAAAAGCAAAACATAAACATGCTTACCCCAAGTCGATAAGAACCAAAAGCAAATATGACTGCATTTGCATCCTCCACCATCTGGTCTGTGTATCCTCGCAAGCGAGTAAGTTGCTTCACCCAATCATTCACAATCTACAATACACAAATCAATGTTACCAATAATAGCTCAAAACACAAACCAATGACTGTCACAGGGGAGTAAAAGGTACAACTGACTTTACTGGAAGAAAAATATATGTAGAGCTGAAAACCACATCAGAGGATTGATCAATTGGTATGAGAAGTAGGTAAGAGAGCATACATTCATTCACATTCTATGACAAATCATACTATTGTGTTTCCAGTTCAATTTTTGTTGTTCTTTTCCCAAATAAGTAAGATAGCAAGTGAGTCCCAGGTGTAATTGAACTCTCAACCCTTCCTTTGGGAGGTGCAGGATATACCACTCAAGCTATCGCGTCATGGACAGTTCAATTTTTGTTCCTCATAATATATTTTCATTACTTTCACAATTCTTTAAACATGTTTGATAAGTAAGATAAATTCATAATTCTTTAAACATTAACAAGCCATATCACTGTTTATAAGCCACCACTAAGGTTATTGCTTCTTCTTTTTTGATAGATAAGTTCCCCTTAGGGTGGGAGTTGAATTTGAGACCTTAAGAATATGACCCAAGCCTCGTCTCAAGATTTCCAACCCCAAGAGTTTACTAAGGTTATTGATTATCGCATATTAAAGCATACATTTTGCAAGCTCCACTCTTTTGAAAATTTCCGATTTTCTTCAATTGTAGTAATAAACTGTCAAGTTAATCGTATATGTACATGTGTTGTACATAGAAATGGGTCTATCATCTATGTGGGAAGTAGTAGTTACAAAAAGTGGGTCTACATGGGAAGCAGTTGTGTCGTATATATTAAGCATTTAAGCTAATTATGAATGTAAAAGGGTGTGAATCCTACTATTATTATGTTTTCTCTGTTTATTTCATGGAGGTTAGGCTCTCCTCGAATTGATCCAACTCTTTAATTAGCTAAAAAAAGGTGGTTGTCATGCACAAGAGGGGGGGGGGGGGGGGGGGGAGATGGTAAAGGTGCACACAATAACTCGATATCAGAGCACAATGATGGCAGAAGAAGAATCGATGGAGAAATAGAGCACTCAACTGAACTATTAGTTCAATAGGCAAACTCAACTCCAGAGGGTGCTACATGGGAACCATATTATCAGTTCAGATATTTCTAGCAATTGACCTTGACGACAAGGCCATAGCAAGGGGGGGGGGGGGGGGGGGGGTGCAGAACATTCTAAAAGGGGTTGTCAAGTGACACATAATGTGCATGCATGGGTGAATTGACCATTGATGTCCATGTGTCATTGTTAGGTAGTATTATTTGCTTGAATGTGTGTCGGTCAGTGAGTCAAATTATTTTTTGAACAGTGTTATTAAGAGTCAACTACTTTTCCTTGATTGTAGTCACATACTATCAAGCTAGTTGCATGTGTTGTACATAGGACCATAGGAGTATACTATGTGGGAAGTAATAGCTACAGTAGTCAGTAAGTAGTTGTTGTGTCGTATGTATTAGGCTAATTATGAATGTAAAAGGGTGTGAAGCTCCTATTATTATGTTTCCTCTGTTTCTTTCATGGAGGTGTCTCTCCTCGAATTGAGCCAACTCTTTAATTAGCCAAAGCAAGTGTTGTACATAGAATATCTATGTGGGGGAAGTAATAGTCACAGTCGGTAGTTGTGTCATATACCCGTCGTGGTCATGGGCACTGCGGTTGGGGAGGTGGTAAAGGCCACACAACACAGCACTCGAAAAACAATAGTCAAGGAAGACCTAAATAGTGTCTCTTAAAAAAACAAGCAAACAATTCAAATTCTAGATTAAGTAGACAGTTGGAATTGACTGAATTTTTCCCTTTTTTAAAAAAACAACGGTGTCTAACATCATAAATCCTAGTTTGTGCATTTCCTTTTTTATGACTTATGAGTTTTCCATATGTATACAAACCCGTGTGCAGCAAGATTTATTCAACGTAAGTTGCACTTATTTTGAGTGAATGATCGAAAGACTTCAACTCCGTACAACAATATATTAGTATACTAATTAAAGGGAAAGGATTCAGAAGTTTCGAAAGTACAGTTACCTGCTTAATACGACCAAGAACCTCTTCTCTCTTAGAAGCTTCTTCCTTGCTTTCATAAAGCCCAGCATTAACCAAAAACTTGAATGCACGGAAACAAAAAATTCAGAACAGTGATCTTAGCATGAACACCAAAAAAGAAAAAAAAATCAATATACAAACCTTTTCTAACTCCAAGCGTCTCTGTATATCAGCCTTTGTAGGTCCCGCAAAAGATATTGGCTTCGTCACGCCATACTGCTTCTGCTGTTGCTGTGGCGGAGGAGAAGCACTCAAGCCCTCAGAACTCACCATTCTTTACCGCTAACGAAACCCAACAAGCCAACCCTAAAACTAAAGAAAACGGATGAAAGAGATAAAATCCAAATTCGAAATAAAGCGATTTCGTAAAGAAACTTCGTATTCGGAACCAAATCAGACCCTAAAACGTCAAAAACAACGAGAATAGAAGGAAGGGAATGAACCCTAAAGCGTCAGATAAGATCGTTTAAATCAAAACTAAAACTTCATTAAAAAAAATAAAAATCAGAACTCTATTAGAAGATTGAAAAAGGAATTGTTAATCGGAATTTCAGATAATAACAGCGATGCACATTCATAAGAATATTAGGTCTCGATGGGAAGGAAGAACGAGGAAAATCAAGAAGATCGATGATTGAAACAAGAATCTGAAAACAAAAGTGATGGAACCCTAGAATTGTGAGTTCAGACTCGGTCAGGGGAAAGCGAAAGAGACAGAAAGGGACAGATTTGAGGGTTTCCTATCGGTGAGTTGTCGAGCGGACGAGAGAAGTGCGGTGCCACGAAGGTGCAGGTAGACATTAGTCGGAGAGACATGGCTTCAAGAGAGAGAGACTTGTTTTTATTGGGCACCGTTTAGGGAAGCGATGCTCCTAAAGCGATTTGGATTTGGATTCTAACATCTAACTGTAGGAATCTTAGCAAGGCAGCTGGCTGGTTGCCCATCGGACCTACGATCCACGTGGCAACCTGGACCATGGGCAGACCGTCGGCAAATTCAGAAATTCTTCGATGGTCTGCTGTAATGAGGTGATACATGTGTATGTTGAATGATATTTAATATGACTGATATTCATTCTGATTCTATTTATATTTTTTTTTTTTTGACTCTTATCCAGTCTTATCTTCTTTAAAAACTTATTCTGACTTTGACATTATTTATATTTTTTGATTTTATTTTATCTTATTCCGAATTACGGTATATATATTTTTTAAATAAATTAAAACTTTTATTTTAAAAGATAAATTAATTTTTTATTTCCAAAATAACTAATATAAAAAAAAAAAGAGTATGATATAAAAAACTTTAAAACTAATTTTATATAAGGTTATTTATTGATAAATATAATATATATAAACATAAATTAATTAATTAATATATAAACGGGAATGAGATTATTATCACCAAACCCAGTCCCAAATCCGACGAAATTTTAAAGGCCCAACCCTGCCCCGACCTTAATTATGAGCACTCCATAAAGGAACGGAACCAGGTAAATTGCCATCACTAGTAACACATAAGTATACATGATAGAGTATTATTGAAATGACGTATTGACATAAGATATACCAAACTCACTCAATAATTCCTCCAACAAATCCTCCCCCACATTTTTTTAAATAAATAAATTACCATAACTTCCTTCAAGTTTCATACAATTACATATTTTTTTTTTATATTTGTAAAATTATACTATCAATTCTTATTTTTATTAACAAATTACACTTATATCCCATCGCATCTATTTTTCTTTAAATAACAAAAATATCATTTTTATGTTTTTTTTAAACATTTTTTTTTAATTTTGACTAAGTTTTTTTTAACTTTTTCTATATAATTTTTTTTTATTTTATATAAAAACATATTTAAAGTAAATAACTTATATTTTTTATTTTTTATCAATAATGTTTTAATCAATATTTATTTAATAAAAAATGAAAAACTATAATGAATAAATAAAAGTGACATTTTTGTCATTTTAAATAAAAAAAATGAATTGAAAGAAAAATATGTGTAGTTTGTCAATAAAAATAGAGAATAACATTATAATTTTATAAATGTCAAGAGAAATGTTATTGTAATTTATCCAAAAAAAAATAGAAAAACTATATTATATATAAAAGATATATGAAAATTTTGCAATTGAAGTAGATTCCCAACCTTAAGTTACACATGGATATTGAAGTTTTTCAAAATTGCAGTTAAGAAAATATGTTTAAAAACTAATTACAAGAAGAAGAAAGTAATTTACCCTTAATTTAATTTAGACGAAAAGTCAATATTGCCCTTGTTACATGACTGTCATGTCAAAATCAAATTTATTTATTTATTTGGATTTAACAGCTCCATAACGGTTTTATATATACACAAATTTATTATAACATATTATGATTCATTAACTAACAAATAAAATATATTTATTCATAATGTAATAGATTTTATTTGTTATGTGCTATCTAAACATATTTAGTAATAAAACAAAAATATTATGAATTTTGGGTTTCAGAATACGAGGATCAGTTGATCCTATATTATTTCAAGGCAAACAGTTTTATTAAATGGAAGTCATGGCTTTGTGAAATCTAGAAGTTTTATTTGTTGTTATTTGGTTGATTGGAGCCGGGCTTGAGGCAAGCCCAAGTTGCACTGGGCCTATTCAGAGCTTTCAGTTTTTTCAGTTGGCCCAGTGAAAGATTAGACCACTTGGGTTGACCAGAATTGAAAAGCGTAGGCATCTCGCTGGCCTCTTTTAGGGTGTCAATTCGTATTATCGTGTCGTGTTCGAATCAGTGTCAAGGCATATATATTAAAAAATATATGTGAACTCTAATCCGACACTATTAACTAATTGTGTCAAGTTTCAAAACTCAAACTTAACTCATTTATTAAACAGGTTACACGTGTCGACACACTTAACTCAGTTTATTTTAATTTTTTTATTTTTGAAATAAAAAAATTTACCTATCTTTTAATATGTATAGATAATTTTCAAGTTTAGTAACTATGTATATGGGCCTAAATCAAAGTAAAAATCTCTTTTATAAATAAAAAATCTAAAAACCTTAATAAATATTTGATGTGAGACGAATTACTTTAACTCATAATATATTTTATAATTAAACGTGTTAAGTCGTGTTAAACGAGTTGATACTAGTAAAATCCAAACACGACATGTTTATTAATCGTGTTATACGTGTCAACTTGTTTATGATCCCAAACCCGTTTATGCTAAACTCAAATCCGTTAACTTCGAGCCGTGTTAAAAATTGACACCCCTAACCTCTTTTACTATACCATTTGAGCAAAGGTAGCTTTTTATATAATGGAGTGGAACTTAGTCGTTTTGTGCATGAGATAAATCGTTACAACTTATTAAAACATTTTCACATAATTTTTTATTATGCGTGGAATGATCATTCAGGTTTAGGACCTTTAAGAAATAACTTGAGAACTCTCTCAATCAAGCTACTTAACGGGATTGAGCGAAAGTTGTTGGTTTCATTGAAAGGCAGTTGTTTGCAATAAATGAATTTTGATGTATCTCCACTCTCCAAAAGTGGTGCATTGGTTGCTATGATGATGGAGAAAGTCTTATAGAAAAGTGTTATCAGATAGTATTAGACTTAAATTTTAGAATTTTGTTAAATTTATTCATGTAGATATTCAAATTTAGAAGACAGTAGTATCATGAGATCTTACCACTGAAACTTTTTTTTTTTCCTCATAAGGGAGAACTTCCAATGTCCTTAGTGTAGTTTGTCTTTGCTTATTAATGACCATTCTTCTTAGTTAGCAAGTATTGTATCTTCTTCTTCTTCTTTTTCTATGATTTTACCATTTTTTTTAAGCAACATTTAAACAAAATAAAAAGTATTACTAGAACTCAACGGTTAAAATTCATATGATGAATCTAATTTTTGCACTATTGGTTATGCAAGTGTAGACTATCATATAGTGCATTTTAATTTTTTAAATGAGAATGAGGTGTCACAATATAAACAAGAACATTGAAGCAATTCCTTCCGAGATACGTAAAGCTTAAATTAGATGATATCATATCATGTAAATGATGGACAACCATTATATATACATATACTATATATATATATTTTTGAGTACTGCTAGTCTTATCCTTTATATTTTATCAAAAATGTTTATCTTTATGAGTTGGACATGTTTGTATTAAGTTGAATATCACATCATGTCATACGATGATGTGATATTCAGTCAATACAACACTGACAACTTTATAAAGGATAAATACTTTTAGCAAAGTTTTTAAGTAAGTCAAACATTATTGATATATTTTTAGTCTAGGTGAAGGAAGACTCTCCTCCGAAATTAGGAATTCTAAGCCCAACTTAAAGGCGAAAAACTATCCAGTACCTCAGTCTCACTCTCACATGTCCCTCCTTCGACTTGATCTTTTTACTAAAAATGACTATGTAATATGAAATGAGTTAGAACCCATTGGTACCATTACCACAGTACCATTTAACAACTTATTTTTAGCTAGATAATATAACATTGTAAAATAAATATTTTTTTATACAATAATAAGAGAGGAAGAATTAAATTCACGCTAACTATAAGAAGAGTAAGCACTTGCATCACTAAAATAAAACATCGGTCTTGTAGAATAAAAAATTAAACAATAATGAATCGTCTAATAATGGAATATAACCAAACCCTTTTGAAAACATCTGCAATGAACTCAATATGTCGTCTTCGAAAAAGAATTTGAATGGGACTCGTATACAATATGGAACTGTAAAATTATAATAAAACAAAACATAAACACATGTATGTTTATGATGAAATATGTGTAATATAAAATATATAGTATGAAACTGTGAAATCATATATTAATAAAAAATAAAAAATAAAAAATAAAAGAAACTAAAACATAAACATATGTATTTTTATAAAACACAAAATATTGACATATAAAATTTTACAAAAAATTTAACGAATAAAGACAATGACTTATTCACTATAAAAACAGATCAAAAAATATAATACAAAGCAAAATCTCAATAACGACTAACGAATAATTTATATAAATTAAAAAAATAAAAAATAAAAAAATACTATGTAAATAATACAAATATTGTATGAAAAAAAAATCATGAATATAATGCGTATAATTAGCAAAAAACTAATATGAAAAAAAATCAAAAAAATATATAATCACATACATGATTATGAATAGAATACAAAATGATTCTGATTGTGAATAAAAATTCGATGAATAATTTTTAACATAAATTAAAGTTGAGATAGTAGTAAAAAAGAAAGAATAAGATAAGGAAAAAAAATTGTGATAGGATCCAAATAAATGAGAAAATTCGCAGTGAATAAGAGGAGAAAAAAAAAAAAAAAGGTGACCAAGTTCAAAAAATTTACAATCAATTATACCTGAAAATAGATAAGAATGTATTCAAAACCAAATAAGAAATAAAAATTAATCAAAAATAATATCAATAAGTGAAGTAACAAATAAAAAAAGTCAATCTAATAACTAAAAGAATAGTAAATAAAATAGATAAATTAATCATTAAAAAATATAAAAAAAATAACAGGTAATCTATAACTTATTTTATAATAAAAAAAATATTATTTACAACAAAAATATAACTAATTTGAGTTAACTAATAATAAAATTACTAATACATGAATTTGGGATCAATTACCTCATAAAAATATAGATACAGGATTCAATTTTTATTCTCTGAACAACAAAAGATCAACATTGCACTTTCACTTTCACAATGGAATCCTACCATTGCCATATTTTTCTTCCCATTCTTCTTTCTTCTTAAAACAAAGATGTCCATGTCCTTTCTTTAATACGTTAGTCCCATCCACCAAGCCATTATTAGGGCTGATTAAGATCTTCACCCCATTTAAAGCAATTCATTCAAAATTTCAACAATCAAATCATATAATGTAAACAGCCACAAATCACTGCTTATAGCCTTTTTGGACATTTCTATATTTACTAATTGTATCCGCCAATTTTAGGAAATAGAAAATACTCCCAATAAACTTTCCGTACCACATCATAGTATCCCCCACTCCATTAATTACTATCGTCCTTGTCCTCCAAATCTGCTTATACACTCTTATGCCCTTTTCAGTTTCCACCAAAAACATCGTCGTCTCAGAGATCTTCTGCACAAATATGGCAGTGATTTCTGGATGAATCACCGAAAACCGAGTGAAAATTTTCTGAATATCACAGTAAGATTTGGGGTCCCAAGTCCAAAGACCTCTCTTTTGAGTCTAAACCATCCGTTTTTGGCATTTTTTTTGGAAAGTGCTTTAATGGTGGGTTCAGACGGGGTGTCCAGAGAGAAATCATAAAGTTTCTGAGAGACCCATCTCATTGTTTGTCTCATTTTGGGCTTTAAAAGCTCGAGGAAAGGCTTTTAGGGTTGATGGAGATGGCAAATAACAGGGGAAGAGTTTTACAGATACAGAGAAGGGAAAAAGACTTATAATGGGCTGTATTGTTTTTAAAAGAGAGAAACATAAAAAAACACAAAAAGATTCACGAGCTTGTGTCAGCAGCTGAGAAACACAGGCGGCATCTTTCATTTTTAGTACACGTCGCTCTATAAAGTTAGAGAGAGAGAGAGACCGGCAAAGTCATATTTAGGGGACGAAAGTAGGTACTTTCATAGAGAGAGAAAGTTAGGAGGAAATAGAAATTGAGTGCCTCTTTTCGAATTTGAGGTGGGTTTTGAGGCCTTCGAGCCTTTCTCTCTCTCTCTGATGATTACTCCTTTTTGAATGTTTCACTTTGTTGGATTGTCTCTGTAATTTTTGTTTGTTTGACTAGAAAAAGTGGGTCTTATTGAGAGAGAATCAAAATGGTTAAATGATTGTGCTTTTTGTAGGCTTTCTTTAGTTTCTCATTGGAGGAACAGCCAACATGATCAATCTTTTTTGAATTTGAGAAGTTGGGGGCAATCCGCAATCGCTTGATTATTACCCTTTTTTCTCAAAGCATTTCACTTTACTTTTGCTGATCTTTCTCTTTTATTTGGTAAATTTCAATGTTTTTAATCTATTTCTTTCTATGACGCCTTTTTGTCGTGTAATGTAGTTCTTCACGAGGAGGTGTCAGAAAAAAAATTTCCTAAAGAAAAGAGAAGAAAAATCTCTATATATTTTAAGGTTTTATGCTTTTTGTTAATCTTTTCCCCCACACACTGTTTTGTTCTCGTCACCATCTGTCTACGACATGTGGAGATTCCAAGCACATCACCGAGCGTTTCTTCTCCATAAACAACATTTGGGGCTTCCGTTTCACCACTTGTAACCTTCGTGCTCTCTCTTGGTAGGATTTATCGTGTTTCTATCAGTAGCTCGGCGCAGAGTTTTGGAAAGAGAAAAATGGGGAAAGCTACCAGGTGGTTGAGGGGCTTGTTAGGGATGAAGAAAGAGAAGGAACGCACGGAGAATTCAAATTCCTGCGACCGTAAAGAGAAGAAAAGGTGGAGTTTTGGCAAGTCTGCGCGCGATTCAGGGGTTGTGGGTCAGATTCCGTTGAATATGCCAGCAAATATTCCTCTCCGTGATTCTGCTTGGCTGAGATCTTACATTTCTGAAACGGAGAAAGAGCAGAACAAGCATGCAATTGCTGTGGCTGCCGCCACCGCCGCTGCTGCGGACGCTGCGGTGGCCGCTGCAGAGGCGGCGGTTGCCGTTGTGAGGCTTACTAGCCATGGCAGAGGAACTCTGTTTGGAGCGAGGGAGAGATGGGCTGCAGTTAAGATTCAGGCTGTTTTTAGAGGCTATTTGGTAAGTGACTGTTATTTTTCCTCTCGAGTCCTTCATTTTGCAGCTTCAATTTTATCAAATAGCTGAGTTTTCAATTGAGTACATAAATTTTCTATCCTTTCTTTTTCCTTCGTTTGGAATACGATTTTACTTTCTATTCTAAACCCTTCTAGCAAATTTCTTTCAAAAGTCTAAGTGCTTCAAACATGCCAACCAAATAGTACTGATCATTGCCCTTTCTCTCTGTTTAGGCTAATGATTGTGAATCCCATTTCCCTTCCTTTTACTTCTGGACATGCTGTTTTCAAATTTGAAAGTTTGTATTTTGAACTTGGTCTTGTTTAGTTTTTCATGTTTCAACTTTATGTATGATCTCTAGTCCTGTCGTTTCATCAGTTGGCTTTTCCCATTCACTTTGAACAAGTATTAACTAATTCTCAGCTCTTTTATTGGATCTAATGTTGGATCACTGTCAGGCCCGAAAAGCACTTCGAGCTCTAAAAGGACTAGTAAAATTACAAGCTCTTGTTAGAGGCTACCTTGTTCGAAAGCGAGCCACTGCTACTCTTCACTGCATGCAAGCGCTTATAAGAGCGCAAGCCACTGTTCGAACCCAGAGTGCTCGTCGTTTTATCAATAAAGACAACAGATTCCAAGCCCGGAAATCAATTGTGAGAATCGATTTCCTGCGTTGTCTCTGTTGGAATTCTTATTCATCTCAAAATAACTAATTTATCATTTGATTTGTTTGCAGGAAAGATTTGATGAAACCAGAAGTGAGTTCCATAGCAAGAGGCTATCAACATCTCTTGAAAATTCCTACAATGCATTTGAAGAAAGCCCAAAAATAGTTGAAATTGACACATACAAGCCCAGATCAAGATCCCGTCGAATCAACACAATGTCTGATTATGGCGAAGACCCACCTTACAATACCAACTCATCACCTCTTCCATGTCCAATTTCAGCCCGCCTCTCCGTCCCTGATTGCAGAAACCTTCAAGATCTTGACTGGTCATTCACCGGCGATGAATGCCGGTTCTCCACAGCTCAAAGCACGCCGCGGCTTGGAAATTATTGCAGATCAAATGCTCCAGTAACACCAGCTAAGAGTGTTTGTGCAGACAGCTTCTTCCGGCTACACTCCAACTTTCCTAGTTATATGGCAAAAACTCAATCTTTTAGGGCAAAACTGAGGTCTCACAGTGCTCCGAAGCAGAGACCAGAGCCGGGGCCAAAGAAGAGGCTATCACTTAATGAACTTATGGCATCAAGAAGTAGCCTAAGTGGTGTTAGGATGCAGAGATCGTGTTCTCAAGTTCAAGAAGCTTTGGATTTTTGAGAAGTTTGTAATGAATATTTTTCTCTGTTACAGAAGTAAGAACCATGGATTGATATGCAGAAGAGATGGCTAACAGAAAATCTCTGAGCTTTTCTTTTCCACTGTAGTATTGACAACCAATAGGATAGAGAACAGAGTGCCTCTGTAAATGCTTTCACAAGGTTTGATTGAATCATGCTTTATGAATGGAAAGGAGAGTTTTTCCATCGTTGTTAGTAGAAGTATAGTTTTTCCATTATTATTTCCAGAGGTGTTTGAATTAAAAAAAAAGGGAATCACATCTGGATGTTTTCACCCTTTTGAATCTTGGATGTTTTTGTTGTTAAATGTGCATTATCCCACTTGGTGGTAAAAGAATATTCACTTGGAAATTTTAAAACAACCGTGGTAATAACCATTATCCACTTATAACATTTTAAAATAATAATGCAATATACATCATGAATAATAATTATGATGGCTAAGATGTTCAAAATGCTAATTTGTTGTATTGTGAAAAGCTAACTTAGCATTTTATAAATAAGCGTTATCATTGTCGGAAGTGTGATTGAACGATAAAAATATTATAAATAAAATTTAAGCATCTTAAGTTGATTATTGACAAGTATAATTTACAGAATGAGTCTAACTACCATTAAAAATAGAACTTAATCTAATACGCGTAAGTTAGTACCAGATATTTCTTGATTAATTCATCAAAAACAAAATAAGCATTATCGTTATCAAAATTTAAGATCGAACTTTCATCATATTAATGCATGTAAATCACAGACGTAGTATGCATACATGTAAATCACAGATAGTGCATGTATCAGTCCGATCATAAAAATTCATTCTTCCAAAATAATTCTAACGTCTTTCTTTAAAAGCTTAATGGGTAACTGAACATTTCATACAATTTAAATCCACTAATTGTTTTTTTTTTTTTATAATTACTTTTGTAAAATAATTGATGAACGTGAACGTGCAGCTGAACATTAATATAGAAGCAGTCATAAAATTTAAACCAAATGATGAAAAACATTTTACAAAAACAACTTTTCCAAAGTAAAACACAAAAATAAGGATGGAAAAGCTTCGAAACAGTGTTCATAGGCATCAACCCGAAAAGTGGGTGTACGATTGTACCAAGAACGTAGTAAGCGCACGCTAGGGAAATCCGTGTCGTCCGAAATTGCAAACGGAAGGTATAGTCACGCGCGGGATGGTGGAGATATAATATACGTGGGGTGGAAAGTGGGACCCAAAAAATGAAGGCGAAGGGTATTGGTGGACATGGATCATTAATTTCTCATCAATAATGATTAGTGATTGATTTGATTGATGTGTATCGGATCTCTTGAAATTCGTACTCTGTTTTTTTTACCGCCAGAGCTTGCATCATCCTCATCCTTGATGAGAAACTATTCACTGCTTCAAACAAACCAATGGTCCAGCAGTCCATAAACAAATATCGAATAAATTACGCTAATTTTTTTGAGTCGTATTATAATTATATTAATATTTTTTAAAAATTCTTAAAATTATATTTAACTCTTATATTTTATTTGATAATATATAAATATATATATTTTATTTAATTTGGTCTTTAAAATAATAAAATTGTCTCGTTTATTTATTTATTTTTGCATTTGTTTAATTTAAACCATTTTATTTAATTTTTTAAAAAAATTTAATTATTTTTTTAAGTAAATAATTTTTTTATATATGTAAATAAATTTAAGATTTTTATTAATATTTATTTAAAAAAAAAAAACAAATTGCTCAAATTTTTAAAAATTGACATTTGATAAAATTTTTTACTTTAATCAAATTTTAACAAGGATGAAAACTATCATTAGAGTTGAATATTTTAGTTAACCCACTAAAATTTAGCTTTGACAGTTCCTTTAACCTCACTATTGGAATTGATCTAAGGATCACTTTCACGTTATGTGTAAAAAATTACAATTTTAATATGTGAGCGTCATTTGTTGTGAGAAAAGTTGAGGCCTATTATTGTTAAAATGAAGATAATTGTGATAGATATTTTACTTCCATTGCCTTTATCTTGTTACTTATTCTAACACAAAAGTGAGATTCATCATTCATGAAATCTAACATTTTATTTTAGTGCTCGTATTCTAACACAAAAGTGAGATTCTATCATTCATGAAATCTAACCTTTTGTTTTAGTGCTCGGGAAAGAATGAAACCTAACTTCATGGGGGTGAAAAATACTATTTGGCATGGTCATGGTAGTTGAACATCGACAATCTCATTAGTGCTTGAGTTACTCGTATTAATGAAATTGCGAATATCCAATCATTACGATTGACAAAACACGTCTTTTCATAAGTCTACCAGTAAATCTCATATGTGGTATGACAGAAATATTTATTGAATGAGAACTCTTAAGATGTCACGGAGGTGAAATCTCGGATACCTCATTAATTGGTATAATATACATATAATTGTATGTATTACATGAATTAATGAGACTATAAATAAGATAATGTTGTTATAAATTTGAATGCATATAAAATAATATATTGTAATTTTTAAATGATCTTAAAATTAAACTTTTATTTATCTGAATTAGTTTATCTCTAATTCTAAAATCATTTAATACTTAAAATATTTTATCTTATGAGTTTAGTGGCATTCTGGACAAAATTCTCTGTGGATGGGAAGACTCTCAAGTCCCAACGCTCCTGCACCTGGCTGTTGGTAAAAAGGGTATTATTTGAGGGTAAATTTGGAAATTGCGCCATCTTTGACTGCATGTCATCATCGCGAACGTTTCGGGCAGCGTGTAGATAAGGTCTTATCCAATCCTCTTTCTCCGCAATAATTTTGAATCCCATACTTGCCCTCTACCTTTTTTTTTTTCTTTTAAATGTTGAAATGATCCTATTTATTTTTTAAATAAATATTTTTTTAATTAATATAATACTGTTAATTTTAAAAAAAGGTTTAATATAATTTTTAAATAAATATAGTATTATTCTTGATCTGATCAAAATTACAAGTTTACGTAATACGTGATTAACCGGAACATTCCTGACCTAAATTATTAGTCTTAATTTTTGGTAGATCGAATTCAAACTGTGTTTGCAATGACAGATATGCCCTAGTGACCCGTGAAAAATGGCCGGAAACAGCTCCGTAATTTGAACAGCAGAAATAGACGTTGGAAGTGGTTGATTAAAAATTAAACACGATTAATTAATAGAACGAAGCATTTTCCCTAATTAACTGATAGTTTATCTCTTCTGATTCGAACACGGAAGCTCTTCATACGAGAGAGAACATGGGACCTCTTGTGTGGTTGGTTGAACGGCCCTTGCTTTCGTCATCACATCGTCCAAATACATTTAAAATACATTTGTATCTAATCTAAAAGATTAAAGTGGGTCTGATACCCATTAATTAATCTAAATCTGGGTTAATTTGTGTAAATCGAGGGCTTAGTTTATTGTATTGTGTAGTTTCAAACTTTGAATTTTGAAAAGAGAGTGTGTTGGGTTTGATAGAATAGAGAATTTGAAAGTAACGGTTGGTTTTTTTATTTTCAATTCCTAATGGACCCTTCTGTGATGGTTTTTGTGTGTCATTGGATCGGAAATTCAAACTGAAATTACCAAAAAGTCCCCACACCTTGACCATATTGGGAATTTGGGATGGGGCTTTCTATCTTGAGAAGATGGACATTATTGGTATTCTGAGAGACCATCTTGGGCCCCGGGGGGGGGGGGGGGGGGGGGTCTATGAATAAGAGGACTTGAATAGGATATTGGGTGTTTTAAATTGGTTTGTATATAATTTGGGAGGGTTCTTGGATAAATCAAAAAGTTTTAGATGGGCCAACTCTTAATCAAAGTACAAGGGCAAAATCATACTTTGGGGGTATTCCTTAAATTTGGAAAATAAAATTTATTTATACATGTAAAATTATGATTATTTTTTAAATTAATTCACTCTAAAATTTTGACATGACCCAATATTTACCTGTCATTTCTTATCCCAAATTTTTTTGTCCATCCCAAAATTTCCATCTTAAATCTATCATTTCTCTTTTTTTCGCAACCCAGAATTTGGTTTTCAAAAAAAATTCTATTGTCATTTATTTGATGAATTTTGATTTTTTTTTCTTGCTAAAATCATCTCATTTTTAAGTGTTATTCGATAGCTAAATATATATATATATATATATTTAAGAATAAGGAAAACAAATAAAAAACTAATTATTTTTCCTTCTAAAATTTCCTCTTATCATCTTCTTCTTTGAGAGAAAAAAAAAAACTTTTACACGTAGAATTTCTCTAATTTGAGAATATAATTTTCTTATCCTCTTACTCTTTGATAAAAATATATATATATATATATATATATATATAATTTTCCCTGGCTTTGCCCTGGGGAGATGCCTCCTAATCTCCATCTCCATCTCCATCCGTATTAATAGGTAATATTTTGCTTAAATTGTTTTTTCATAGTACATATTCATGGGTCTTTGGTCAATGACTAATATTGTAATTTTCCTTGTGCCCCCAATAGGATTTGTTCCTGTGTACGTAACATAAATCTCAACATGGCCTATTAGCTCAGTTGGTTAGAGCGTCGTGCTAATAACGCGAAGGTCGCAGGTTCGAGACCTGCATGGGCCATTTTTGTTTTTTTCTGCTTATTTTAACGGCCTTCATTTCTTCAGAGCTCTAATGGGCCTGTTTTAAGTGGCAATGCTTTGGGCCTGTTTTACTATGACTTCAAATAATAATGCCTTCCTGGTAGGATGGGCCTGTTGGGCTACTTTTAGGCCTCCCCGCCTAGTCATCTAACTCTCTTCAATAATATAATGGGTCAATTCTCTCATCACACCAAACGTACCGGCCTCCCTCCTCCATGTCAAAATATAGCCGTTATGAAACCAAGAGTCCCAACGGTCAAAAAACGAGGGATTCAAATTTCAGATAGGTACTAACGGTCATATCCTACTGTTTCATTCTTTCTCCCACCAAAACATCAAGAGAGAAACGCATTCCAGCAATTCAATTCGAAAAATATTTCTTCTTCAAGAACGCAACAACCGCCATTGAAAACAAAGCTTCAAGAAAAATGGATGATTCCGACATGGGTTTCTCATCAACGCCTACCAAACCGTCTGCAATTCCAAAGTCTTCATCACCTGGTACGCACCTTATATCTTTCTCTGTATCTATTATATATGTTATCGTATGTTTATATCGTATATAATTATATAACCTGGTTATCTTGAGCTGTTTCCCTTATAATCCGTTCTATTGTTGAGAGAACTTAGCCGAAGAATTGAAATCTTTAATTTTTTTTTTTTAACTGTTGCGCTATTCCATCTTCTTCGTCTTCTCCCTCCTCCCCAATATTTTCCCTTGTTTCTCAGCAACCAAACATAGCATTCATTGTAGTTTCCTTTTTCCTGATTTGTGCAAGACTTTGTATTAAGAAATCCTTTTCTGAATAGATGCAGGAGGAGCCGATGAGAATGACCAAAACTATAACAAAATGGATCCCAAGTTCCATAACCCAAAGAAACCATTAACAAAGCACTTCATGTCACCCACCATATCTGCAGCTTCCAAGGCTGCGATCCCAAGAAAGAAAATATTGGTTGAGAGGAACGAAGAGTCCCCATTTTCTGATACCCATCTCCAAAATGCCCCAAATCAAGACTCAAAAACCACTCCCTTGAATCTTGCTCGTTCCAGTCGATCTTCATCTCGGGTCACCTCGTCATACAGTAGCGCCCCCGAATCGGATGATCATGTGCAGCAGAACCCTTTTGTTGCTGATTCAGCTTTGAAACCGTATGACCCGTTGATGAATTACCTTTCTCCGAGGCCCAAATTCCTCCGTTACAAGCCAAATAGGCGTCGTGACATTTTTCGTCATCGCGAAAATGAAACAAGAGAAGAAAAAAATGGCTTTGATGTCGAAAGAAGTGTTTCTTTTGATTCTCAGAAAGCCACTGTTGAAGAAGACTTGTCCGCTCACGGCTCTTGGGCTGCTTCATCTCAAGAATGCCCAGTAGAACAAGAGAATGAAGGTCTTGGGAAGAGTGAGGGTGATCAGGATGACGATGATGAGGAGGAGGAGGAATTTGAAGAGTTTGAGGATCAGAGAGGTTGTAGTTTAAAAGGGGTTTTTGAATTTCTAGTTGTAATTCTTGCTCTGTTCTTGTCTACTTTATATATATCTTCTATGAACTCTCCTACACCATCACCTACTCTACAAGCTATATGGGACCTTAAAGAGGGGTACAATAGAAATCAGAATCATGTTTTTGAAGCTTTCAGTCTTAAGATTCTTGAAGGTGGAAGTGAATCATTTGATCCAAGAGAGGAGACACAAGTTGGTCCTGTTGAAATGGATAATAGGGAAGATGGTGGGTTTGAGAAAGAAGTGATGGTTGAAGATGATAACATGGTACTGGTGGAAAGTACGGATGAATTGGGTGAAGTTGTTGAGCTGCAAAGTGGAGATGTTAGTGATGGTGAAATGGAGAAAACAGAAAAGAAGGTTTTTGATCAGTTGAAGGGGCCAGAAATTACAAGTGAAGTTGTATATATGGGCTCTGATCATTTGGGGGCACTTGAAAAAGAAGAAAAGTGTGCAGCTTTTGAAGATTACCAGGAACCCTATATGGCCGAGTTGGTAGAGTATGGTGATTTTGATTTCTCTGGTTCAACTATTTCTGAGAGAGAGGTGAATGTTAATTCCACAGATGAAGAAGTAGAAATTGAGGATAAAGTCAAACCAGTTGATAGGGTTTCTGATGAGGCAGCTAGCAAGGAAGTGGTTGAGCATGAAATGGAGAGAGTTGAAGACATTACTAACAATGCCATGCTGGAGAGGACGGACAGTGAAAACACAAATTCTGAAACTATCAATCCTGAAATGGAGGCGAATTCGAAGGAGGGCATAATAGAACACTTGGAAACTGAAATGTTTCCAGGAGCTGTGTTTGGATTTTCTATATTTTTCATGATCACTTCATCAGTGGTTTTGGGATTTCAATTGAGGCGCAAGAAAGGTTCTGTAAAGGATACTTTGCCTATGGAGAAGCTGCCATCTGAACCTCTGATAGCAGAGAAAATTAGTCATGTACTTCCCGACCGGGAAGAAGGGCAAATTGAGAAAGTTGAATCTTTTCTAAATCCTTCATCTTTGATTCGTTCAGTAGATGAAGCTTCCCAAGGATTTTACCAAAGCCGCGCACCTACAGTGGAGTTGCTTGGAGAGTTTGTGGTTGGAGAGTTGAGCAGCTCTCTTAAGAGTTGTGGTATGAAAAGCAAGATGATGGAAACTGAAGAGAGCAAGAATTCTGTTTCTCGAGAGAAAGGGACATGGAGCAAAGCTCGTGTGGTTTCTAGTCAAGCACACCCATCATCTGCGTTGGAGTCCTCAACCATGGATTCTCCTTCATATGGAAGCTTTACTGCTGAAAAGAAGATTGGAAAGAAAGAGGTAAACACACAGCATTCCTTTCTTTTGGGTAATAGATATCTGATTTTAAATAAAAGCAGTTTGTTTTGGTATCTCTTGAAGGGTTTTTTTTTTTCTCAAATTTCTACCATATATATATATATATATATATATATAAGTTAGAAATAGTTTGGGTTGATTGTTCTTAATTATTGAATTCATGACAAAACATCTCTAGAATTATAGTTGCAAAATTACACACAAGAAAATTTATAGACTTAGTTTATGCAAATGATCTTTTACTCTACTCATGCAACCGGTGATTGAACCAGTGGCATCAGTATGAGCTTATCATATATATCATATCATACATGATTGGTATGATATGTATTGTCTTTGGAGTGTGGTAGGGATGATATGTATGATATGTATTGTCTTTGGAGTGTGGTAGGGATGATATGTACAATATGTATTGTCTTACAGGCCAATAATTTTGAATGCCATTGTGATCAAAGCAATCTCGGACTATTGTTTTTGTGTTGAAACAGGAGGGCAAAGATGGAGAAGTGAGGATGGTAGTCACAACGCCGGTGAGGCGATCAAGCCGAATCCGCAATCTTGCAGTGATGTCACCGTGAATCTTTCTTCATCCTGGATTAATCTTTTAAACCGCATGATTTGAAACAGCATACTCTGTTGTTTCATGCTTCAGCACTGACAATTAGGAGAAGAGGCTGTCTAATGTCTCTGAATGTGTAATGGTAGCTGTCTCTAATTATGTAGGAACTGATTTCTTCTGATTTGATTGAAATATGATGCAGTTTTTTAGTTAACTCAGTCGTATATTTTGTCTATCATCTCTTTATTTGTTTTCCATTTTTTTTTAATTTTAATTTTTTATTTCTGGTTATTGTCTAGAATGGAGATAAACAGCATCCTATGACCATATTTTGTAAATTCCATCTGATTGGGTTTAAACCTCATAATAATTTATTTGGATGGAATGATTTGAAGAGAAAAAAAAGATTTAATTTCTCATTTGAATATTTATCACGGAGAGAAAAGAAAAGATTATAAGAGAACAATTTTCAAGCTAGAGAGAAAAGAAAATATTAGAAGAGGACAATTTTCAAGCTAGATTTTATTTTTCAAGTGTCCCCATATATTTGATTTAGTTTTGTAAATTCCATGGGTTTAAACCTTATAGCTTGTTTGGATGGAATAATTTGAAAAGAAAAGAAAATATTCAATTTCTCTCATTTGAATATTTATCGATGAGAGAAAAGAAAAGATTATGAGAGAGTTTTAGTGATCAGACCAATCTCTCTTCAAAAATGGAGACACTTTTGGAGAAATTTGGATAAAAAAGAAACATCATTGAATAGTTATAATTATCAATAAAAAAAGTATAATTGTCAAATAGTTATGCATTTTATTTTATTTTCTACTGATTATTCAAATAAGAGATGCAATTATCAATAAAAAGGTATAATTTCATGGTACTTCTCTTCCCCCTTCTCTGGGCAAAATGAGTTGGGGGTATTTACAGAATAAATAGATGACAGAATTGCAGATGACAGAATTGTATTTACAGAATAGAAGATGACAGAATTGTTTGTTTATATACAACAGAACTCTCTCTCTCTCTCTCTCTCTCTCTCTCTCTCCTACCTTCCTCTGACGGATTTCATCTAAAACATTTTATTATCTAAGTATGAAATTACATAATAAAAGTTGTTGTGAATATATTTATAATGTTTAATATATATATATATATATATATAAATTCTGTATAAATTTCCTTATTCCTGTTGAGTGTTCTTTAAAATTTCCTAGGAGTTTCATTGAGATTTCCAAAACGAGTTTTCCCTTCAAAACAAGTTTTCTGACAAAAAAGAAATGAACCCCTTGAAGTTTTCTTTGATATGGTGGGCTTAGGAAGAGTGAATGATTTGTAGATGTCTAAGCCTCCTCCATGGCTCTTGCATGCTTTCATATTCCTTCTGTATGGATTTTCTTTCTTTGCAAGATCTTCTATGCTTCTCACACTTGATAAAGATGCAAAAGATTCGGATTTCCCTTGATAAAACTTTGAAAGTCCTCTCCTGCATATGTACCAAAGATTTACACATTAATTAATCTACAAGTCCATAATTTAGCAAGAAGCTTTGAAAATTTTGAGCTGGGAAAGTTTTGTTTGGCCAGAAAGAAAGAGACCATACCAAGAAAAAAAACAACCACAAGAGAAGTAAAAAGAATAAGAGACCTTCTCTCCAAATGTAATTTTTGTCCTTTTTTTTTTTTTCGTGAAACAATAAACTATTACTCCGATCCATCTAAATTATTGTTTCTTTTTCTTTTCTCTTCAAAACTTTCAAACAAACTATAAATTTAAGATGGGTTGATCCTAGTCTTGAGAATTGAATAAGAAATAAAATTGAATTTGGAGAAAAGCACAAGAAAAAGGGGATCTAATGGTCTAAAAATTGTAATGAATGCCTTTCAGAAAAGCTTTTGAATCCCAAAAAAAAAAGAAAAAAAATCCACCATCCTGGTTACTTACTTGATGGGTAAATGGGCCACGAGCTCTGATAAATTATATAAGGGTGCAGAAGATTGCGAAGAAGATGAATATGAGGAATTTGATGAGGTTGCATCATCTGCCATGTCTGTTGATGTAGATGATTCATTTGAAATTGTTGAATCTTCTAGGGAAGAAGAGGGTGTCGATGGTATAATATTATAAGTATCATTCTCATCACCACCTTCCATGATCGCCCACTGATCTTTGTTTCTCAGATCGCCACCGTATAGATTGCACGGACCTTGAGACATTTGCCTTTTGCCTTCACCCATTGAAAAGCATGAAATGCAAGAGAAGAAGAAGAAGATTATGACTTTTGGGTCTCATACATTACCTTGGGACCCTTATGAGGGAGCATACACACACACACACGCACATATATACACATTCATACATTAATTGTTTTCATGACAGACAGGAACATGAAATTTCCATGTTTTCTAGGCTAAATACTAAATATTAAATAGTGACACATGAAGAAGAATACGTGTTGACCTGTGAAACTAATTTTCATTAATTTATGAATGATACTTATCACCAAATTAGAAAAAATTATCCCGTGAAACCGTCACTTTATGATAGTGGTGTGACAGTCTCTCGCAGAGTTCTAGAATTTTCTGAGATTAATAATAATTTTTTTCCCATAAATTTAAGAAAGAAGTTGAATTTGTATAACATAATCTGAAAATAATGAGGAGTGATAATCCCACTAAATAATTACTCACAAATTAAGTAGGAAAAATCTCCTCCCATACAAATATATGTCTTAATCACAAATGTATATAATATAATTTAATTTTTTAGTTAAAAATAAATAATCACATAATGTTCATAAAAAAAAAAAAGTAGGTATAGGTGACAGATTGTAGTTGCATGGAAATTCATAAACTTGTTTGTCACCCTAGTCAATATTGCATGTTTTTCACCTTCATGACCTTATCTTTAGATTGGTTTGAATTAATTTGACTATGGAGATGTACGAGTTGAAGAAGATAAGCTCTAAAGCTTTGAAACCGCCCATATCCTAGTCATCATCTCATCCCACATACCCATTAAACATTTTCCTATTTATTGCAATTATTATGTCAAAAATAAGAGTTCTTGTAGATTTATCAGAACTTGGATAGAATTAGAGGCATTGACTGGTAGGCATTAGGTTGAGTTTCTCCATGTATATCTCCTGTCTTGCCCCACCTACCTTTGCAAGTCATAGAAAGCTGCTATTATTTTCACACACACACACACACACATATATATATATATATATATGGTCTTTTTGCTTGTCATTAGGATACATAACTAAATTCAGTGAACCTATATTACAACATTTCCCTGACAGGGAACACTTGTACCTGGAAGAAATCAAAGTTCATATGCTTATCTACAAAATATTATATTCCATATAGTGACCTTCTTATCTATTCGTAGGGTGCAAGTTATCTGTAAAACTAATAGATCATATCTAGTATTTCTTGGGGTTGTTAATAAAAGGCTTAGTGATATAATGGTGAAGTTGAAGTGGTCAATTATCCAACATTACCTACTCATTTTTAGAGAGAAGAAAAGATTTCACGACTTCGGGTTTTACTTTTTTTTTCTTTTTCGGAGGTGTAAGAATTATTTCTTTCTAATATGAGCTGGGTTGGGTTGTTTTTCAGGACCCATAAATGGGCTCTTGATTTGGATTTGCATAAGATTAATTAGGTTAATCGGTTCTTAATTATAATATGTTAGAGTATTCAGTTGATTGATTGTAATTCATATATTATAATACTCTTTATTTAAAAAAAAACTTGAAAAAAAAAAAGAATTTGAAGTAATTATATCCTCATTCTTATTGGAAAGAATATGATCGGATGAAAGGGATGAAAATTAATAAAAATTTAATACTATCGATACTAGCAATTAACTCAAATTTGATAAACAAAAGAATATAACAAAGACATAACCTAGTAAGAATGATTTAACCAGTCTATTTTCATTATCCTCTATGCAACACAAAATTAACTTATGTATGGATAGAGGGATGTGATTCAAGTTGAATTTATAGTGATATATGTATCAAATAAATGAATATTGAATCCATCTTGAATATTATGTATTTTTTATATATAAAAAAAATTCCTAACTATTTTTACTTAATTATAGAATGAGAAAAAATATTTATTTATTTTTTTAAACACACAACATTTTTCATTTAAAAGTGTATTTTAAATTTATTTTAAATAACTCCCAAATGTCAAATAAATGTGGAATTAATGTCTGATTATGCCACCATGTGATGCACCCAAATTAAGGTGAAATGAGCACAAAAAGTGAAGAGATAAAGGATAAATAAAGAAAGTTTTAATGGGTAGATAAGTGTCATATAATATATAAGGACATTTGATGGGCATCTTTGCCTCTATCATCCCTTTCTATCCACACCCATGGATTAGACCCTTCCATCACCTGCAATAATATGACCACATACATTCCTCAAACCAACTACTCGTACAAGCAAACAACTATGATCATGGGGTGTGTCATGAGTGGTTTAAGTGATCACATTCTTTATAACAACAACATATGACAAAAGTAGATAGACTCTTATGAATATATATATATATATATATATATATATATATTATAATGATCACTAGAGCTCATGATTAGAAATTGAATTTCAATATATCTTTTAAAAATTTAATTTAATAATTTGAAAACTACTTTAGTGTTGTACCAAAAAGTAGCAAGCTATTTGAATACAAAATTTGTATTAGTGAATATAAATTTGATGTATAATTTCATTGAGAAAAAAGGAGAGAGGGGTTATATATATGAATGATAATTTAACTTGATTCACTAAGTCATATTTCACTCATGTTAAAATGAATTACAAAAATGGTCATATCACATCTGAATAAGAGAGAATTTTATAATTTAGTCATTTTTTTAAGTATATTTATAAATCAAGTCAAGTGCAGTCCTAAATTTAAAATAATATTATTTTAATGAGTAAAATTATTAAGACATCGACAAAATTAAAAAAAAAATATTAACTTTTTTTTTTTTTTTTATATATTTTGTCATGACAAAATTATCATTCTAATAGCCAAACGAGTTTACCAAATTAACGTCTCTTTTCCCATCTATCTCTTTCTTCTCCCTCTTTCATTTTACACAAACTCTAACCTTAATTCTAATCCTAATAACACCATCCAATAAACCCTTCTTATTTTCCAAAATTTTCATTTATAAATTCCTCCACCTTTGACGTGAATCATTTATATTAATTACAAAATTAAATCAATCAAAACGAAGGGACAGGGGTTTAGAAAGTCCATGGAGCTTAAGGAGTGATGAAACTTTTGACGGTAGTGGTAGTGGCAGTGTTAGAGGCAGTAGCAACGAAGAAGAAAATGGGTGGTAGTGGTGGATGGTGATGGAAAAAGAATCCAATCTAGATATTAGATCAAGAATCAAATTGCATTTTTGTCTCGTTCAACTCTTATAATGTTTGGGGTGCAATTATTATAAGTTTTTATAACTTGAGATATACAGTTTACAACGTGAAGTGTAATTAATATAATATTACAACTCATAATAATTGCACTCTAACTTTATAAGAGTTGCATTAAGACATCTCACAACAAACATTTTATTGCAGTAGTTGGGATAAAGAAATGGTGATTATGACTTTTTTTTTTTTCAACAATGCGACAAGGGAAGTTGTGGTAGCTATAAATCGAAAGTTGATTTTATGCAAAGGTGGGACAAGAGGAGGTATTCTTGCGTGAGTCTAGTACACCACGTGTTAATACACCATTTCAATAATATTGTGTCACATATATTATATCCTACTAAAAAAGTTAAGCCATATTACATATGGTAGAATACTATTAGATGAGCATATTATTACATCATTGTATCGGACTATTCAAAAATTACACATAACAGAATACTATTAAATTGACATATTACTACTTCACTATACCGGACTATTCAAGAATTTTTCAGACAAGAAAGGCCGTTTTGACCGTCCTTAAAATTTAGAGAGCGGTGTAGATTCGGGCGTGATGATTTTGACGGTCTTTGAAATTTAGAGAACCATGTAACTTCGGACGTGATGGTATCATTCCATAGATTGGCAAAGGAATTGGTGGTGAATGGTGATGGTTAGGTTTAGAATTTTGATAATAAAAAATGAATAAGAGCGTAAATTAGTCTTTTTATTATTACAAAAAAGATAATTTCAGTGCAAGTTGATATATTTCTAATTTGTTAATTAAGATATATTTTTTAATTTTACAATTGCAAGTGATTGATTTGTAAATATATAAAAAAATATTAATTGAATCATAAAATCTTCCTCCGATAATTGCTTCATTTTAGGGTCTTGATGAATATATTTTTTTTAAGTCTTACGGCTTGTTTGGAGTGTTCTTTTGTTTTTTCTTTCATTATGTAAATAAAAAAAAATATTTAAAAAGCAAAGAATGAAATTTATTAGAACAATAAAAATAACAAAATAAATAGTTTATTTGAATCTAAAATAGTTTAACACATTATTTTTTTTAATAATAAAATCGAATTAGCTATATATTCAGTAATAATAATTATGATTTCAAAAAACAGTAGAATGTGGGGAAGATGATTGTTGAGAATTTCAATGGAAAGAATGAAAACAACTGCCCATCTTCCTCAGATCAATGCCGCAGGAACTCTTTCGGAAACAATGCGCACGTGATTCTGGCACAACGCCGACACACACAATCCCTGCTATAATAAACTATATAGATCAAACATATAGATATGTATCACGCACACATATACACGGGCAGAGGAAAGAGAGGTTGTCACCGTCTTCCCTTGTTTACATAGAAGATCTATAACGAAGTATGGGTGAGGGGAGGTTGTGCACATTCATATATATAGAACCCCCGAACATGAGGATTGGGATTTTTTTATGGCTTCTAAACTTTAAATCGTGATTACCAAATTGCCTTTACAAAAACAGAAAGAGGTAACATGTGGATAGTACTGTAAATGAGCCAAATCAAGTCGAGTCAAAGAGGAATGTAAATGAGTTGAATAGAACCAAGTCAAAGTTTGACTTGTTAATTTTCTCAAACTGATCTTGAAAAAGTTTCTAACTTAATAAATTAACGAGTATCAAAATATGTTCAAACTTAATTTTTTTTTATCTCACTAGCGAATCTCGAATAAGTCTAATTGAATCAATCACAAGTCGGGTTTGAATAACTTGATTTATTTTACAGCCCTACTAATGCAAATTTGGGCAAACAATTTTAGATAACTGACCACTCTATAATTCACCAGGTGAAACTTATTTTCTTGTCTATTTTTTTTTTTTGAGCATAAATATTTTTTTCTTCCTCACATGTTGACAAGTTCCATTTACAAGAAAGAATAACAATTTTTTTTTAAACATTTTGTAATTTAGATGATGAAAGCCCCCCCTAGCAAGCAGAGGTGGTTTTCTTTCATGGGTCGTAGAGTTTAGCTCAACATTAAAAAAATATTATGCTCTAACATTAGAATGGAAGGTGCCAGTGTCTCACATCGAATAGGTATTAAGGGGTCCTGGATCTTATAAAATGGGTATACTAATACAACAGGGAATTTTAAAAAAAAATCATCAAATATATAATGAAATCGAGGACAATCAAAACTTCCAATATCCATACAAAACTGCAGCAAAATGGTAGGGATGATAAACACAAATAAGTTAAGAAAACATGGAAGCAACAGGAGATGATAGCAAACCTAAAATGCCAAAAAGACCAACTATTTCTGTCCTCTGTGATTATTTTCTGCAACAGCTCCACTGCTACTTGACAGCAATAGAAGGAAGAAGATGCAAACTCATAACCCAATATTGAAATAAGGACACTGAATTTGAGAAGAGACCTATAGGCCCTGATCAATAAGGTAATCTCCCATCCTCTCAACAATCATGTTACATTGTCCTGGAGTCACAGGTTCATCATATATACCAAAGATCAGAGCTTGGGCAGTTTTCTTTATAGTGACACCACCAGATCCCTGTGAAATAATTAATGGAAGAAAGGAAAATAAGGGGCAAGAAAAAGAATTTTACTTCATATCTACTACGTCAATACTAAAGAATTCAATATTTTTGAAAGGACATCTTCTAAACTGATGCTTCCTAATTGCACAACTGGATCGACATTTAAAGTCACACATCAAATAATAATGAAAAATTCCATTTCCAAATTGCTGATCAGAAAAATTCACTCCTTAAATCATATAGAATGATGTTCAATTTTCAACTCTCCAGTTATCGGTAGCTTTTTGTCGTGCCTCTTAGGTATTGTCAGAGGGATGTCTTTCAGACAACATTAATGGGCCTTGGAGCTTAATTTGTTCTATAGTCATGTCATTCGCATGGATCATCTAATATCATCATGGAAGCACAAACTAAAAGCATCCAGGCATGCGTAGGTGTTTGTGAGTTGCCGTGAAAGATCATGGGGCATGGCATGGTGCAGTGGGGACACCTAATCAGGAAGGACACTTTAATTATAAGATTAGGAAAAGGTGAAGGCAAAAGCAACCAAAACCCCATGTGAGTGTTTATCAGTAAATAATAAGCAAATGTTATTAAGCCCAGTTAGAGGTGGGGCCTCATGTGAGCTTGTTAATGTTCTTTCAATGGACAAGTGAGGAAATAGCATGTCCATTATATGTTCACTATTGAGGCTTTAGAATTCAAAAGTTGAAATGGTCACGAGAAGTCATTAGATACTTAAAAAAAGAAGGGAAAAATTCAGATGCTTTGTTTCACAACATCTAGAAACATATCAAGTCAACTATTAATGATCCATGAAGGTAGTGATAGGGAACAGCAGGAAACACAAAGAAGTACTTTCCAATACAAAAGGGATCAATTTAGAAGGTGAAAAAGGAAAGTGTTTAATTAAAACTTGAGTATTTGGTTACAAAATATTCAATCCAAAGCCTGCAAGTTGAAAATGTGTCCAAATCATGAATTTCAAAAGATGATGCAGTACAATGCTAATATGGGTGCAGAAATTACATAAAAATTACTCTATATAGCATAATTTGGATAGATTACTGATTTTTAAAAGGTATGGTTGTATGGAATACATCGATGTAGATAGATAAATCTTGTTTGGCTAGCAGGGGAAAAAGAACTTAAACAAGATAGAGATAAAACACCTTCTTTCCACGAATCACGGCACCAGGCTCTCCTTGGATTACCATGTATTTCGTGCCACCAAGGTGTAGCCCAGTTGGAGCAAGAAAGCCAGGTTCATCAAAATCTTTCATCACACCAGTGATCTCTTCGGGCTTAAACTGCAAATAAACAGGCAAAGGGATTTCATGATTAATGATCACACCATACAAAATCAACATGGAGGAAATAATACAAGAACTTCAAGAAATGTAGAAAACCAAAAAGGCAAAATTACAATGGGCTTATTTTATAGACTAAGCATTCGAAAGCATTAAGTGGCATGGCTTGATATACAATTGAAAATATTAAGCAACTTCAAGACCATCAGACTACGGCAAGCAGAGGAAAATGATCCAGTAATTCACATTTTGTGAAGGTACCATAGAAGAATGCGCATTGCTGTTGAAAATTGATATGGAAAATGTATACTGAATGACATGTTCATCACTTCTCCATTTAAATTTTCAAAGGAAATGAAGCTATATGATTTTTTTTAAAGACAAGCAAAAAGTCAAATGCAGAGCATGGATCAGGTTGCCAAGTATGCCGATCTCATGAAAAAGGATTCTCTAATACAATGCAGTTTGAAACATGATTGAAATCACCTTCTCTGAACACCCTCTAATTAACCCAAGCATCAATCTCACATCATATGATATGTTAGACAAATCTCGAAAGAATTATACAGTTACGAATGTTTGTGTAATTAAATATATGTATGTTTGCTTATATGATCATATCCAGAAAGGGAAGGATATTCAATAGCTGTACATGCCGATCTAATCAGAAATGATCCATAGAAACTGAACAATTCTTAAAACTAATCAACAGAAAAATTGATCAACACGCAGCGAAACAATCGCAAGAACAGATCCATAGAAAACAAATTAAAACCAAATAGCACAAAATCAAAGAAGACAACAAATTGTAATACGGTTATATGACACGAAAAATGATATATATATATACAGGCAGAGTGAAGTTTCGTAAGAACACCTTAGGGAAAGAAGAGCTCTGGGCCCACACGCTGCCGTCGAGGCCGACGATGGCAGCTGAAGTGAGGTGGTTACCGTCGATGTCGCACATCAGGTGATCGTCTACATACGTTTGCCACGACATTTTCAAATCCTCAGCTTTCTTCTTTTTCTCTCTCGTTCGCAGTTCTTTTTTCTTCTTCCTTTGTTTCGAAGAATGCATAAATAGTTGTCTGGGAAGTTGAGTGAATTAAGTGGGGCCCGTCTGGCATCGTTCATCAGCCGTTCATTTTATGTGATTGAATGAGTGCCGTTCACTGTCGAATCCTTCATCGTGCAGACTCATGATCGAACGCACGAGTTGTCATGCGCATTTGTTGGAGCATCCGACCCATCATCAGTGTGGTGGATCCCATTCTGCGTCGTCTCACCTCTTTCCTTATTTTGATATTGCCAAGTGTCAATGTCTCCTTGATCCTATTAAAACAACAAAATAAAAAATAAAGGGAAAGCACGTGCAAACACGTGTTCATTTTCCCGTCTTATACTATTCATGAAGGGAAAATGCAATGCTCTTAAGAAATTTGTGGTCTAATTTTCCATTTCAAAAGACGTAACATGATACTAGTAATGTATTAAATAACGTTATTAATGCGTCATAACAATAAGTTTATACAGTATTATTATATTATTTAAAATAAAAATTTATAATAAAAATTTAAAAATTGTAACATTATTTATTTATTTTTTGATAATTCGATATTTAACTTTTCGAGTTGATTGATTTGAAAGATCAATTTCACTGTTTACTAACAGAGAAAATATAATTAAAATTGAGACAACACTTTATATAAATTGACCCTAAAAAATATGACAACATTCATTTCTTTGAACCGACTGATTCGAAAGATCTATCCAACTATCTATTAACAAAAAATTTAATTAAAACCGAAACAACACTTCATATAAACTAACCCCGAGAAAAATTGATAACATTCATTAAGTTTCGACACTTTAGGGAGACAAGCGCATTAATTATTTAACTTAATTCAATAGATAAATAAGCAATCCAATATTACATAAATAATTAAATAAAGTCAATAAAAGCAAACTTGTCAAAATTTATAGTATTGAACCCATTAATCATGATCTGATTTGAGTGTAGTATGATACCATAGCAAGAACAAAGTAATTGAAGTAGCATTTCGCTCCATGTCTATCCCATAATATAACTAACTAGAAAATTTGTAAAAAAAAACCTAGTGTGAAGTGAGAACATGTTTAAAAGATTTACTTTGTGGGACAAATTTAAAAAAAAAATAAATTAAAACTTATAAAATATTAAATTAATCTTAATCTTTTATTTTTTCTTTCAAAATTTCAACGAGGACAGGTGCCCCAATGCCCCCATGCTACAAGCCAAGGTGAGGTTGAAAAATAAAAAAGGACAATGTCGTAAGTTCAACCGATTTGATTTGGCAAAAAGGGCGGGAAAAAAAGCTTCCATTTCTGCAAAACTGAGCGCCAATTCAATAGAAAGCAGAAAATATCCCAGTAAGCAGGTAGCATCTAGTACATTGCTTCATCTGCAACCATCACAAAATTATTTGCATCAGCCAATCCACAGATCAAGAAGTAACTTATAAATTGGTAATGGAAAATAAAAGAATAAAAATTGCATACCTTCATTGTCATCATCCATGTTAAAGTCGTCTTCATCATCATCAAAATCAATGTTCTGTAAGATTGTTCAAAACATCAAAAAATGCCTTCAACAGACATACACCATGTTTTTTATAGACAAGTTGTGGAGAAATATAGGATTACAGGTTTAGGATAAAATCTGGAAGAAAAAAAATGTGCAACACAAGGTTGCAATGCTTAGAAGAAGCAAAACTTAATGTTTGATAGGAAAAACTCACACGAGCATGCATGCCCGCACACACACTCACCCCGCAAAGTAAAAATCTAATATTCACTCTGCTGTCTCCTGAAAAGATAATGTAATTGTAGCCAAATTCTAAGTTCTTTGCTCTCATCAAAAAAATTGTCAAACAGTACTTATAATTAAAAACTCCTAAAGCCAGCCCATATGATGAAAGGATATCTTCTATGATCAAAACATGACTTTTAACCTTCTTTTTTATTTTATAATAAGTGATGTATTTTATTGCATAAAAGCATCTGAGGAAGGCAAACTACTTGCGAAAAAGAAGACGGCAGAACCTCTACAAAAGAATAAATACAAGACCGGTAAACTTCAGTTACCCAGAGGTATACCAATCAGAAGAAAAAAAACCCAAAGGTATAAAGATTCCAACAACCTATCTTTTAATGTAATAAGGTTCAAAAATTTTATTATTTCTCTCTCTCCAAATACACCAAAAAATACAAAGAAGAACTAAGCTCCACAGTTTTCTAGCACTATGCATAAAGTGAAAGTAAAATTGAGTTTTAAAGAATTGTTTGAAATATAGATATCCCAAGCTACAGAATGCTCTTCTATACTAGGAAAAGAAATTCTCAATTGACTCCTACTAGGTCAACCTGACCACAACATCCAGCTGATAAATATCTGTGAGCTGAAGATAGGACCCAATTCACCACTCTTTCTATTTCAAAATTGGTGCCATCCACTACCATATTCACTGCCTTGAGTTATATCACCAACCATCAGAATTTATGCTCCACCACATGCTCCAAGCAATTCATGCAATGCACTTGTTATTTAAGTTGAATCCCCTTCCATGTGGAGGTTCTTTACTTTAAGAGTTGTCAATAAGAATGACCAAATACCAAAGAGCAGCAGCTGCAGCGACTCGGATGGAGAACATAATATTGTTACCTTTGAGGATGAGAATCTCAATTGGTTCTCAATGATCACTCAGGCTACAGTATAGTTGTCTCAGGCAGTAAGGTGGACTGCAAATTAAAAATTTGGAGGGGTACAAAGCTGCAATGGCTCGAAATATCTGGGCTTTATGTGATCATCAACTCAGTCAGAGGGGTACAAAGGTAAGGCCAATCTTATTAGAAAGGGAACTTTTTGGAATGTTAAAATTCTTAAAGACAGCTAGCTTCAAAATTAATGTCAGTTTTTATCATATACATGTTTGGATGGGAAAAAACAATTCTGTTTCGTTTGTGATGCTTGGATGCCACAAGGTACCTTGTTCAGAATCTGAGTGAGAGAGTCATCTATGGTTCCAGCCTTTAAAAGATGCCAGAGTCAGCAAAATTATTTCAAATAATTGATGGAAATGGTCAACTGCATGCATTTCAAATAAGCCAAGGTTGACTGCTTGCATGTGGGTTGGTTTCCTAATCATAAACCTACAAGTTGTTTGGTGCTTTGGCTTGCAATTCGTCAAAGAATAAGCACCCAAGAAAGACTGTGCCAAGAAGAGGTCATTTTAAAATAATTTTTCAACCTTTTTCATGGAGGAATTTATAGAGGATCACAATCACCTCCTTTTAGGCTGCTAATAAAGCCTACAATACAAAGAAATAGAATTCACCTTCCACAATAGAAACGGTCACCTTTGGAAGAACCACAAGATAGGAACAACTAGCTTGCCGCTAACTGTAAAGGGGAAAACCTGCTGTATCATCACGACTCACGAGATTATCCTTAGCTATAGCAGTTTATTATGTTTTGGAAGATATAAATAAGTCTTTTCACCATGAATACAGAGATATGGTGTTGATTAAAGAAATTACAAGTTCTATATGCAGCCTGCCATTGGTTTGTGGTTTAACTGGTGATTGGTGTAGTTGACTCTAGACCCTATAGAGAATAAAGTGGTGGTGTGGGAGAAGAAGCTTTGTCACAGAGAAACATAGTCTACCATAAAGCATAACTAAGCAAAGCCTTAACCCAACAGCATCATTCTAGCATGTCTTTTAAATAAGAAAGAAAGTATCCCTCATGAAAACAAATGTAGGCGTCAGCAGGCAGGAAAGACCAAAAGTAAGGTGAAATCCAATTATGGATACACAAGAATCAAAGTTTTCTGTAAAAACCTGATTATAATCGCCATCGTCGCTAAATTCTTCGTCCTCCTCTTCGATTTTTTCATCATCTTCTTCCTCGCTTTCATCTCCTTTCTTTTCCTTCCCACCTTTCTCATCTTGGCCCTAGGCATTTAAAGTAAACACCAAGATAACAATGTATTAGAATGAGGAAGTCCCAGACAAAATCAAGAATTATTCATCAGGGTTGATCTTGTCAATGAAAGAGTAACTACCCCAGAAATTATTACCTGATACTTCTGCTCAAGCTTCTCAAAGAGATCTAATTTCTGCAGATCTGTCACATAAACATTTTAATCAGTTTCATAAATAGCCAGTGCACTTGTTGTATGAAAGAATTGCCTACAAAATAAAGGGACTCTCAATTCTATCAGACACAAACATCAGTAACCTTCACCACCCCCCCCCCCCCCCACCTTCTTTTTTTGATAAGTCAGTAACCTTCACCCCTTTTATTAATTAATTAATTAATTTTGATATTTGTATTATACCATAAACAATTGCCAGAGACTCAACTTATGTACATGCGATCTATATAGGAGTCCAGTGACACCCTGAGAAGAGTACAATTCACCCAAAAAATCAACAAAAACAAAAATAAGAAGTATCTATCATCAATTTCTTAATCCTAAAAATGCCTCATCCAGCAACTCATAAGATCTCTTACAAGGCATGACACAAGCAATACCAAATAAAGGAAACATACACCAAACCTTGGTAGTCATCTCACGGTGAAAAAGATGGTTGGTGGGCTTCCTGTCCTTTGTGCACATACAACACCAATTGGGGATCAATTTACCTTTGCTCCTCAAGTTATCCAGAGTCAAGATTGCCTCCAACACAGCGGTCTAAACATATAAAGAAACTGCAGAAGGCATGTGGCCTTCCAAATGCTTTCCAAAGCCCTGCATTTACTCTTATCGGGGTCCACCTCATCACGTCCTCACCCTCCCCCCTCAATGAATCAGCAACCATCACTTTATGGTGAGAAGTTTGTAATTCCCAGTATACATAAATTTTGAGAGTTGATGCCAATTGGAAATTCACATTAATTGGGGATACAAAAAATGGATCATTGAAACGCAGGACCTGTTTGGGAATCCCAAATTCAGGTTCAAGCAGCCTAATTCTGAAACAAATACTATTAGCCCGTCCATGTGAAAACAAACTTTAATACGAACTGGTCTCTATTCAGTATGTTGTTTGGTGCCTAAAATCTAAAACAAGCCTAACTGCAACTAACACTGGAGCTCCACTAGGAACCATGGCCACTGGCAACAATCACCACCATTTTACCCCACCCAGATTCGCCACTAAAAGATGACTCATATTTTCAATGGCTACCCCAATGATGATCGATGGCAATGTCAGATTCTTTTGATGTGGTAGGAGTGGATATGGCCATAGTGATTGATGGCAATAACAAATGTGATATTCGATGGATGGCTGATGATGGAGTTGGATCAATTTCTCAGACCTGAAAAGTAGTTTTATCTCATCATCTTTTACTGCTATTAGCACAATTTTCACATAATACGAACCCATGATTGTTGTAGATCTGTGATTGTAAACAGGTGTGTGAAGCATCATAATCACAGTTACATCATCGTTGAACCATTTCCTTCATCATCATCATCGATCATCGCCATTGCCGGAACCGACCATCATTTTTGTCTCTACATCAGCAGCCTGGAGTCTCCGACTTCGAGGCTGAACTTCTCTGAAAATGGGTTTTCAATCCCTATCAAAGAATCCTTTATCAGCAATTGAGTATGTCAACAATTCCAATCCATGCGAAGGAACAATCGTGTAATCAGAAGCACGAAATGACCGGGAATGTTTTGAAAAATTGAATAACTCTCATGAGTCGCCTTGGCCGATCATCTCATAGAGAGAATGAAAAACCTGTTCAAGTAAAAACCACCTCCCTCTACGAATACATGCAGCCCGTTTTTGGGCTCAAATAAGATCAGTGGGAACTGATTCTTTGGCTAAGATGAGGTTACCAAACTAGGGCCTGATATTTTAGGACCATATATATCTCTAGTAAATCCGGTTCAGAGGCTTCCCAAACACCCCCCTAGGAAATAAATTGATGTAGAATGTTATCAAGCCTAATAAAATTCACTTGAAGTTGTGAAAATCTTCCAAATCCTAGAATTTAATATAGGATGAAAGGCGTAACAACTCCTATTTCTGAACCAATCTGTAAATCCATATTGACAAAATCAAAACCAAAATGAAGTTCATCTGTTACCATTTACCAAGCCCAACCATAGCCCACTGCAAATGATGTGTACAACTAGAAGCATCAAATGATAATTGAAAATTTCCTACTTAAAGGGGAGCAGTGAATTAGTGTTCTCTTTTCACTTGGCTCTCTGCAAACTTTTCTGGCCACCCAACATTTCTGCCCAACATATCTAACACTCAGATTGTTTGAATACTAGACACATCTCTGTTGAAAGGAATTATAATGTGGCTGGTTATAATTGCCCCTTTTTTATAGTATCAGTTTTACTACAGCCCCATGGCTTGCTTCATGCAAGTAGATGCATCTATATGGTGAGCAAACATAGCAGGTTGTACAGGTTAAAGAAGAACAACCTAATTGTGCCCTTAACATATAAAGCGGTTAATATACTTAAAAACAAGGGGAAAATGAAACAGAAAAATGAAAAGAAATGGATTCATTTTTAAAGGACACTATCAAATCTCCATTTCTGGAGAACCAACAAACATATTTTGGGCCTACATGATAGGGTTGAACTTAACAAGAATGTCAAAAACCAAAAAACTTTACAACCAGGCAAAGAAATGAAATAAAGGCATTCCATTCTTATCAGACCTGACCCTGGATCCCATCGCCTAATCTTTTTGCTTGGTTGCCGCTGTTTTGAACCTGAAATTTCATTGCATCACCAGAACAGAGTCCACTGATTAGAAAAGGGATGCAAAAGCCAAAAAAATTTAAATAAACATGTCTTGTCTTGAATACATTAATTAAACACCCACATTTTTGTAAGTGGTCATGATTGCAAACCTTGAGATAGTTCTGAAGGAACGTATTCATCAGTCATAAAAATGAAGTCCGAAAGCTTGCCTTTTGGTTTGGTCCTTTTATTGTCCTTGCCAGAGAAGCTTTCAATTTCTGTGTTTTCTTTTTCTGTGACAACACATTAGGATGTCAATAAGATTGAGATATGGAATCAAATAAAATTACGCGCCTAAACAAACTGTATTAGAAGCAAGATGGAGCTGAACAGAACATGGTCAAAAATAGGATTATAGGAAATTCAACAACAAATATAAAAAAAAATATAAAACAACTGAACTGCATAATAGAAAGATTGACATTTTAATCAAAGAAATAATTAGCTGATGGATTAATTGAAAGATTCACTACTACTCACTGCTTAAAAAATGCTATGATATTAAAACCATGCAAATATGGGATGAAATGTAAGAATATATAAACAATTTTCTTGTAAAAAGCATAGCAAATATAAAAAATGGAGAAAAACAATATAACTCAACTCAATGAAGCCTTGCCCCAGCTATTTGAAATCACCTACATGAATTCTGATTTTCTATTCTGTTTTGTTTTGAATTTTTTTTTTTTTTTTTGAATCCTGAATTACTATTTGAGATCACCTACATAAATCCTGATTTGTTTTGTTTTGTTCAAGTTCATACCTTAAATTAGACCACACATTATCACATCTTCCCTTACTATATCAACTTGTGTTAATTATGCTATTGTGATCATATCTAAAGTGGCGGTGGTGAAATTGATAATCAACTGCAAAAGAGGTAATAAGTTTGTATGTATTTAATCACCGCCTCCTAAATACTAAAATCAGATGGTTTTCATTGTCAATTAGTTTTAAACTTCTGTATCTTTGTTGGACCTAATACAACTAACCACATCTAATATGAAGTTGTTACCTTATTTGAAAGTCACCACAATCAAAGACAACTCAAGTTTCAATTTTGAGGACACAAAATATTTTCTTTTGCCACCCACACAAAGAAATAGAAACAAATTTTAATAAATTTCAAAGAAGAAAGCATCTCCATCCTTCTTGGGAACATATACAAATTTCCTCACATGCGCATACGTACTTGTCTTCTCATGCTAAATAGCACCAAATGTGGAATTTGACATTTCAATTTTTCTCTAACCACTTGTACAAAAAAAATTCAGTGACAAAACACCCATCCACTTACAAGCAAATGGGATCTTCATCACTTGTCATTTGTCAATCATCAACAAAGAGATATTCTAGTATTATCTACCATTTTGTCTCATGATTATGAAAAAACCTAAGCCAAAGAAATGCAAATCCAACCTATCGAAAGCAGTATCTACATTCCTGAAGTAAAGTACTTCCTATCTCTGTTCGTATCCTATTTTTAAACAAATAAATATCAAATTACTTGATTCTTACTCTCTCTCGCTTCCCCTTCATAATAATAAGGAGAGGAATTCCAAAATTTTTGCAATCTTGAATTCCAAATGACTAATGCTGTTTCTTCGGTCACACTTTTGGCATCAGGGAGGTTTTCGATGTCCTGCAATTGCACATAGTAATAATTCACATGACAATAATTTGAAAGGGAAAGCTTGACCACACAAAGTTGATAATATAACTACACAACAAAGATATACACACGATGCCAACACCTACAAACAACAATAAATCACCTCCTCCAAGCCTTATCACAATTGCTTTGGTTGGCTGAGTAATTGCATTCTACCAAATTACTCAATTACATTCTGCCCTATCAATCAACAATATTCAAGTTGCATAGGCAAAAAGATAGAATATTAGGTCTTCAGAAGTTTAGTATTTGGCACAAGATCAAGCAAGAAGATTGAGACTATCCACTCAATCAATATGGAAAGAATATATGAACAGGACATTTTCTGTAGAAATCTCTTTCTTTAAATTTGATAATTTATATTACTACAAGAAGAGAAGAGGTGTGCCTACTTGTAAAGGCGCAGAAAAAGATTCTGCACCTTTTATCCTTGCATAAACACCGTGGTAAACTATCACCACAGGTGAAAAGAATAAGAGCAAAAGAGTAGATAAAATCTAAGTAGTTTCCATGAAATAATTACAATAGATGTCAAATGGATATGCTCTATAGTATAACCATGTATTTACACCAAATAAGTCAACGTGGTTTTGAAGCAGAAATGAAAGGAATAGTATTTCTTTTCCCATTTCCATTTTTAAGAATTTCACCAGGATTCTTGGACTTGGAAAGAGACAATCCCACTGCCACTGAGTGTAAGATCCCCTTTTTCTTGGCACCCACCGAGAGAGAGAGAGAGAGAGAGAGAGGGGGGGGGGGGGGGGGAACAAACAAGGTATAAGCCTATAAGGCCATTACCAATTTGGTCCTGAATTTAAAAGAGGATATGGCCGTAGATAGAGATAATCCCCCCCCCCCCCCCCCCAAAAAAAAAAAAAAATGTAGGGTCCAAAGTTTTTGGGAGTTTTCCATTTCATTTAAATTTTGATAATAAAAAATTACGAGAACCCATTTATTGCACTTGAAGAACAAAATTGTGACTAGAATCATTTTTTTCTCTATGGCTTGTTGATTTATTACTAACTCAAATTTAGTTCAAGTAGTGAAATAAGTTTGTGATATATGTAAATAAAAGTAAACCAAATAATACAGCTAGTCAGCTACCGGAAAGAGTATGAATGGCTCTTGCTTAGCAATGCGGAAGCCGCCACCGTATCCACGTCCGCGTCCTCGCCCTCTAAAAGCCATCTGCATAGCACAAAACTAACAATAAATTACAAGAGTTGCCTTTGTGTTGAATATCCTTATATATATATATATATATATATATATATATATACATGCACATGTAATTATAAACACACACAAAATCCAGACAAGGGGGACGAACATTGAACTTAGGGCACGTAGAAATGGAACTGTGTGGAATCAACCCTAATCCATCTGCAGCATTTTTCAAATCCCCATTTTACGCTTTTTTCCCCAGTCCCCACTTCTGAATTTTCACACAAGAAACCCATTTCAGCGCATGGAATCCCCATTCATGCATATATCCTCAAACCCTAGCCATGATTTCCCAATTTCCCACTATTTAAACCTAAACATAGACATATCTTGAAGCAGAACTAATGAGAGTGAAATTTGATCAATGCGATGTGATTGCCTGAAAGCCCTGAACTATCCACCAGGAGCTTGAAAATTAGGCCCGGCAAAATGGACAGGTTTGAGCGGGTTGTAAATGGGATGGGTCAAATAAGAATTGAACCCATATTCAACCCACCATTAAACGGGTCAATAATGGGTGGATCAAATACAGGGTTGGATCAGGGGCGGCTCAACACATTCAGAGGCCTAAAACAAAATTGTAAAATGAGGCTTTTTATATTTATTAAAATTTTATAAATTTTTTATTTAAAATTTATTTTTCTAGCTTTTTGATATGCAAAATTACTAATTAAATTTTTATAATGAATTTCTTCTAACATTTCTTTTTCAATTGATAGTATTGACAATCCACTTAATCTTTCTTGAGACATTGTTGATCTTAAGTAAGATTTTATTAATTTTAGTTTTGAAAAACTTCTTTCCGCCGAAGCAACGGTTACGGGAATTATTAACATTATTCTATAAGCAATATATGCATTTGGATATACAAAAAATTAAAATGTATCTATAAATTCTTTTGATATACAAAAAATTAAAATATATCTATAACAATTATTTTATATATTTTTAATAGCTAATACAAAATTAATAATCAAAGATTCAATAAGCTAATTACAGCAATCTAATTATATATGTCTTAAAAGATAATATAAATTTTAAATTAAAAAATTCAAAGTTAAAACAATAGAACCTGATTATGGAACAATTTAGTCTTCAGATTCAGCAAACATAAAAGAAGCTAATCAAAATTTCCAATACTTCACGGCTCACTGCACAGCAACTCGTCAACTCCAAATAGCTTCACTTGCAAAACGGCAAAGTCCAATACAACAAACAAAACATATGCAAAATGCCAAAACATAAAAGGAAGAATTTGTCAATTTGGCTTACGCCAAAGATCAAAGTCAACAAGGCCCAAAGCCAATAAAATAAAGGGGCGGTGCAGCTGGGCAAGAAAAAAAAAAAAAAGAGAAAAGAAAGAGCAGGCGGCTAAAGGAAATAAAATAAAGAAGAAAGGACGGCTAAAGCAAACAAGGGAAGAGAAGGTGGCTGGTGCGCAGAGCAGGAAAAGAAAAGAGAAGAAAAGAAACAGCTGGGCGCTAAATAGAGAAAGGAGGAAAAGAAAAGAAGAAAAGAGAGAAGCGGTTGACAAAATGCCAAGTTGCAGAGTATTTTTCAGAAAATATAAATGTAGCAGGTTGTAGAGTACTTTTTAGACTTAAAGAAAGAATTTTATAAATAAAAAAATAAGAACGTTAATTATTGAAAAAAGTAAAATGAGATAAACGAGAAGATAATAAATACTATCAAAGAGTAGTTATTAGGTGATAGTTGTATAATAAAAGAGAGAAATTAAGAAGACAAAAAAATTTATTTATTTTATTATAATAAATATATTTTTTTAAATATAAAATAAAATAATGAGGCCTAAAAAATTGGGGGCCTAAAACCAGGGCTTTACTGGCTTTACCCTATTGCCGGCCTTGGGTTGGATAACCCAAATTTGACACGCTGACCCGCATTTGACATTCAGTTTTTTTTAATGCCAATATCTTTTAATTCACCCATTACTAAAAGAAAATATAAATAATGATACTCTTTTTACTGGCAACGTTCATATTACAGTTATAAGGTAATACGACAACCTCAAAACTTACACTATGTTTGGATGGAAGGAGTTGGAAAGAAAGGGAAGGGAAGGATAAGGAAGGAGAGCTTATATAATGTTTGTTTTAAAAATTAGGAAAGAAAGGGAGAGAAAGAGAGGGAAAGGGAGGGAGAGCTTAACCCCCATTTTAACAATTTTGTTATCCCTCCAAAAGTGGACGGAAACGAAGGGAAAGGAAAGAAGGATTTAATGAATTTCTAATAATACCAATATTACCCTTAAAATTATAAAAGACAAAATAAAAATGACACTTCTATCCTAGAGCATCCAAATACACATTGTTTGTGTATAATAGTAAAATAATATAAAATTCTTTCTTTTCCTTTCTCTCCTTTATCATTCCCAAACAAGATGAAAGGATTACCTCTCTTTTCCTTTCATTAGTTATCCAAACATAAACGAGGGATTACTCTCTCCTCTCCATTCCTTTCCTTTCCCTCGTAACTAATCCTCTCCTCTCCTTTCCTTTCCCTCCTACTTATCCAAACGAACAGTTAGTATGGTTGATAACTAAAGACTAAAGCATAAAAACATAATGTAAAGGACAGGGTCCAATAAATACATACATCCCATCTTGCATTTTGATTCTACATTAAAGCTCTTGGGCTCATGTGGTAACCATCTCCAGCCATTGATCTAAAACAATTTAAAGCTTCCTCAGCAAGACTCATTTGTGAATATCAAGATATCAACGTTGTCCATGAAAGAATATGTCGTTCAAACCTATCACCGAGCACCCTAACAGCATTTTTAATGCATCAGTATCAAATGGTTGGTTGTGTAAACAAAACCCAGATGTCATAATTAAAATTCACATCATTTGCCTCTTTGAATATGTGGAGCAAATTAAGGCCTGGTCCTTCTGTGGCCTGACTCTTCTCTCCAACATGGGTTTGGAGCATGTATTAGAAGATGTCTCTTCCATGAGTTTCACCAGTTCAACCTCCTGAAACCCCTTAGAGACAGAGAGATCACAAGGATCAAAGATCATCACTTCGAAATCTAAGAAAGGGGGATAAACTGATAAGAAACTAGCAGGCAAACAAAACCAGATAGCTTTCTCTTTGAGAATTATATTTGAAAGGGAAAAAAAGGCTGATAATAATGATTAACAACGCCTTTTTCTAATCCTTTATGAGTTATCACATAAGCAAAAAGGGGAAGAAAGAAAAAGTGCAGTAGTGCTTTCATGTTTCAAGAACAAAATCAAAATTTGAATTTGAAAAAAAAAAATGACAAAAGAAAAAATTGAACACATGACTGCAACTTGCACCTGCGTTGAACCACATCTCATACAGAAGTGACATATGAAATAGAAGTTTATTAATATTTCTCAAAAGCCAGTGAAACTTGTTCCAAACTAGCCATAATCCCAAACCCAGAAGAAAATTTATGAAAATCAGGATTTTACAGAAAATAAATTTTGAGCAAAATTAACCCACTTGTGGCCATTGAGCAGTCTCCACGAATTCAGAAGAGAAAAAAAAATGTATAAAAGAGAAAGAGATATGTTCATAGAAATTAAGAAAATTCGAATTACATTCTGACCTGATCGAAGATTACAGAAACTGATGATTTGTGTTTGTTTCGTATAAGCAATATTCTGAATCAGATTAGCAACGGTGAGAGGCTGAGAGATGGGAGAAGAGACTGAGCCAACCGTTGAAAAGAGTTCGATTTGTTGGTGTAGTCGTAGGGCAGAGGACCGTGAGAAGCTGAGAGACAGAGAGGGGAGATGCGAGCATCTCCAACCCTGACTCAAACAAATATCAAATTTAATTTGAGTGAAAATACACATAAATGCCCTCCAACCCTAGACTCAAACCCATACTAAATCAGTTTTTACTTAAATCCAAACTCAAATCAGTGCACTACTGTTCATAGACCCAAATTTCTAACGACTATTTTTTTTCCCTACCTAATCTCACTTTAGATGAAAAATAAAAAGAAAAGGCAAAGGCAAAGAAAAGAAATGAAAAGAAAATGAAAACAGACTTGGCAAGAACGATCGGTGATGGCGGAGACGAGAAGCAGGGAAGTTCCTCCAGACACTGGATCTGTTAGTTCATTGGGCAAAAAGATGGCCAGAGACGGGCCAATCAAGAAAAAAAATCTCACAGCGGTAAAGATCAGTCCATGGACATTAGCACGGTTTAATTCAGAAGAGGTTTCAAAGGTTGCTGCAGAGGCCAGAAAGAAGTCCAAAATCCTGTAGCCTGTGGGGAGACGGGAAGCTCCCTTCGCGCTAGAAGCAGATGGTAGCTTTGGCAGCAATGGCTGCCGATTGGTCACAAGGTCTGATAATAATAATCGAAGGCGAGGTAGTAAGCGGGTTCGCTTCCTGGTAGAGCTACCCTTGTGCCTCTGGCCGATGGTTCGATAGGGACGAAAGAAGCAAGCGGCTCACAGTTCACCTTTTCATTTATGTTACCCTTTTTATTTTATTTTAATTGAAGTATCTTAGAAACTTGTTTTTTTTTTTTTTTTTTTATTTCATTATTTACTCAATTCTTGACTTTTCCGTTTGTCTTTTATATATATATATATATATATAAAATGATAGAGAGAGGAATCAAACTTACACTAACTACGTAAAGAATGAACACTTAGATCATTTTAATAAGATTTCAGCCGGTGTTTGATTTATATATTTATTTTATTACTTTATTTACAAATTCAGTCTATCATTTTATAATTAATATTTAATAATTTTATAATCTCTAATAATTAATAAATTTAAAAAAAAAACTAATTTAGTAAAAGTTTTATTGTGAATAATTAATAATTTTATTATTTAATAATTAATTTATTATTTATAATATTAATTATTAGATAAATAAAATAATTGTATATATATATTTATATATATCTCATTTATGATATGTCTTAATAATTATATTTATTAATTTAACATAATTGAAGCCATAAATATTGCAAGTGAAAAAAATTTATGTCTTTAGAAAATATAATTTCTTTATTTAAAATAAATATTAATATTTTTTATGGCATAAATTGAGCATTATATGTATATTTTACTATCAATTTCTAAAACAGAAAAAATGAGACATGTTTTTTGAAGTTAGGAAATTATTTTCTTTACCAACAAATTTTAACTTTAAAAATTACTTGGAAATAGAATAACTAGTAGCGCAAGAGCTTTTTTTCTTGAAATATATAAAGAACTATATGAAAAGGAAATTGCTATTTTTTAATGAGAAAACAGAAACAAACTAGTTATTAGAACCACAAGAACCCACTTTGTACATATTCTGAATAATATGAAAATTTTGATTTAAAAAAAAAAAAGAAATATTTTTTAAACTTGGGATATATTGAAGTAATTCGAAAAAAAAAAAAAAATGCTAAAAAGGTTATGGTGTGTTAATTTGAACAAGTATATTAACTACATGGTATGACTAAATATTGTATAGATCTACAACCTAGTTCGAGTCACAAAAATAACCGTCCTGCTTAGGACAGTAAAATTGTCTAAACCCCATAATGGCAAAAGCCACGTGCAGTGTATAGATTTGTCTATGAAGAACTGGGAAATGTATCTCTCTAAAGACTCAACCATAAAGGCTGTGTTGAATTGAGTCAATGCTCTCAGTAAATTCCCACTCATTCACAAAACATCATGGGTTGAAACTAAATTAGAAGCAATAAGTAGAATTTTATACAATGGATCACAAAATATCAAAAGGGTAACTAATCCAAATACATTCATTATATGAACATTTTACAAAATTCAATAGAAACAAGGAGTTGAGAATAATCTCTAGTTTCATTTCAGTCCATTGTAAACACAGAGTTGATCATCTCTTTCAGATTCTTGCAGCCCAATATCTTCATCTCCCCCAGATCTAGAGCTGACAGTGATTTCTCAGCTGATTTAGGGATAACACACTTTTTATATCCCATCTTTGCCACTGTAATTATCCTTTTCTCCATTCTTGGTACCTACAATTTAATTGGGGAAAATTGGGAAGGGGGATGGGACAAAAGTTCCACTCGGAATTAATGTGCATGGACTAACAAATTTCCCGTGTGATTAAGCTGATTAAGCGCGCGCAAACCAAACAAAGAAAGTGTGGATATATTGAATAATATGAAATATTGGTTAACCCAACATTGCCAATGACTAAAATGCTGAAGATAATCATGCATGAGAATTTTATACATGAACATGTTTCAATGCTATACTTTGAAGCCATAATGTTTGTGCAAGGAGTAACAAACTAGGGGCCTAGGGCTCTAGAACATTTGTATTTAACAAGCCTTGCCCGTGTAAAGCACAAACTCAGTTCAATCAGGCTAAATCAGTTCTGCTATAGATTTGGTGGAGTCAGGCTATGCTAAGCTTGACATGGCACCGATATGCTGATGGGCAATTCACACACAAGTTAGCAGGTGCAGAACCCATAACGAAAAACCTGTCACAATTAGCATTTTATAATTTATATCTAATAATTAATAACCTCTTACCATCTACCATTTTTCCACGAACCAAATTGATTTCATAAATTACAACTGATATTCTCTATTATAACATCAGAATGGCAAGACATGATTTATGTAACCAATCCTAAATAGTTGGAATGAGACTTTGTTAAGTATATATATGTTTTTACCTATCAAAAAAAAAGTATATATATGTTTTTGCAAATTATATATTTGATAAGTACAGATCTCATCAAATTATTTGTTCAACACCCACTATAAAGAATTCATATGGCCCACTCATGTGTAACTCCTCTATTGTAATTCTTTATCCCACAATAGAAATTGTGTTTCCTCGTAGGTTTTAAACTTGTTAAATTTTATGGAAGTAGATCTATAAGCATGCATGTTTCACGTTACAAAATTATTTTTACATTTCATCTCACTATTTATGAGATTTTTAAGTTAGGTATGAGGTTTCCAAAAATTTAGGTTTCAATGAGACTTAATATTTTGGAAAATAACACCACAAGAAAGATGTGTTCTATAGATTTTCTTCAGATTCGGATTCTATCAAGTTATTTTGTTTTTGACAGTCGATATGAGAAGCCAATTTTTTTTATTTTTAGGGAAAGTATGTATATCTTGAAGACTGCTGGAGAGGGACGAACCCATTAACATGAGAAAAGCCATATTCTTACCATGATGCTTTATAATGAGCATGAATGTGAGTGGGGGCTTCAGTGTTTAGGTTTCTTTTATACACATCTACTTTTTTTGACACATTTTTTATACATATATACTTATTAATTATATTTTGTAAAAGATGCACAAAATGAAATGGAATGTATTTATGAAAACAAGAACATTATTGCTATAAATAGACATTATTCTCCAATAAATAATAATACGTTTCCACAAAGATTACGAGTCATTAGAGGAACTGCAATGTGTAGATGTGATACAAATAATGCCAATGAGCCATGCTTTACTGATCCCAGCTAAAGCTTGGCTCACAGGCCTCAATTGAACAGAAATTCAAGTCAACAGAACCATTTTTTTTTTTTTTCTGGTGGGGGGTTTGGTTTGTTGATGGTCAACAGCATTACTATCCAAAACTCCAAAATTTTAGAAAAACTTCAATAAACTGTAGATAGCACATCAAGAGTTTTTGCAGAAACCAAATAAAGTTCTAAAATAATTACAATGACATGAGCATATACATACCATGCGAAGCTCACCACCAAGGCCAATTTCTCCAATGAATGCCATACTATTTGGAATAGGGAATTCCAAGAAACTGGACACAAGAAGTGCAAGTCTCATTGATTTAAAACAGAAAAAAGTAGCAAAAAAGTAGCAGAGAACAATTAAAGAGGGGGGGGGGGGGGTTGTTAAAGGGGCAGGGAAAGATGAAAGGAGCAGTTCAAGAACTACTTGCAATTTGGGCTGTTCAAACCTAACACAATGACAATGGGCATGCTCTAACTGACGCTTTTGAAGGTTGGACTTGGGTTTAAAGATCCCAATCAGATCACTGGTTGGGCTGGGGCTGGGCATATGTTGATGAACAAGGCAACCCAACCAAAGCCAAACCTTAATTGATGTATGCTGCTTAAGGAGCCGTGCAGTGAGCACATAGCGAACCATTCTTTCTCCTTTTACTAAAGAAAACTGTGTGCTTGCTGCTCAAAGCAGCATATGCCTATTTTTGGAAGGAGTATTCCTTCTTGGAAATTTCCTAATTTGTATTAAAGTGTGATTCAAATTGATGTATGCTAATTTGACTACACAGTCCACATCGATTGTAATTACACATAATATGCGTATTTTATTGGTTGTAAGAAATTAAAAGTTGAGAAATTTACTTTCCAAGCTCCAACAAACATTTCTTAGATACCAAGAAGAATTAAACCCACATTTTTCATTTCAAAGTAAACACAAGTTAATTTTGTATTTTTTTTGTTCATGCTTCTGTCCACCAGTATATTATTTTCTAAAACATGTTCTAAGATCTTGATTTATTGACCTCGCAATATAGTTTTCATGAAGCACAAAGTACACATAAAAATTCCAACATTCCACTCCAACCTGGACAACCTTGCCAACCCAAACTTGATTTGAACATCTTGAGCTTGACGAAAGATTAAATTTGACTTCAGCAACCTTTTTGGGCACTAAGGTTAGGCTTGACTTGATTTCAAGCCAACCCCACTCAATTTGCAAACCCACTAATTTTTATGTAACAAGATCTAACAACTTGTGGTAAATGCGGAAACATACCACATAATACATCTACGACATATTAAATGATGACAAGAGAAGGCATAGAACAAAAAATCACCAGTGCCTATTTTCATACATAGGTAACAATTGCAACTAGTTGAAAAGGTGATCAAGGCTTAATTATACAATTAGAATACATGCCTGCTGCAAATTGCCGCTGCGATTGCAAGATCCCCAGCAGTCTCTGTAAGGGTAACCCCGCTAACAACATTTAAAAAGATGCCCTACAACCAGAAGGAAACAAATCAATTTAAATAAAAACAGATAAATTACACTGACCTCCCATAACGCTTCTGACAATTATAGGGATATTCCTTATTTATGAAATTACATTGTGCTCTCCTTTTAGAATTATTATTTAAAAGGCATTAGGTGGTCTTTACAATTTTGTCCTTGTAATATTATAATACTTTATAAATAAAAAACTAATAAAGTTAATAGAGACAAGATTATCCTTATTGTTCATCCCTGTCCTGCTACCCAAAACCATCATGTTACCCTACCACCACAACGATCGACTTACTGCCCCCAAACCAACCTAAAATCTTCCCTTCACTCTCTATCTCTCTCTAACCTTTGATCTTACGTCAAGCACCAAACTCCACAGCCACACCCCATCGCTGCCTTCTCTATCCAAAGTGTCTCTTTTCTATCTCTAAAATACTATTCTCTCTCTAGATTGCCTCCTTCGCCCAAGTCTAAAAGAGTTTAGGTGTTGTTTGATATAAAAACATATTTATGAAATTTACTTATATTTTTCTAAGAATAAACACACACATAAAAAAGGGGTAGTTCCAATGCACAAAAATCTGGCTATTGCAAGGTCTGGGGAGGGTTAGATCTAAGTAGTCTTACTCTCCCAAAGTGGAGAAGTTGTTTCCGTGACTCAAACCTGTGACCTAGAGGTCACAATGGAGCAATTTAACAAGTGGCTACAATTGTTAAAGAATAGTGAACAAGTGGTTTTAATTGTTAGAAAAATGGAATTGTGAAGTGGGTTTCCTTTAATTTTCTTTATCCATGAAAAATAAACTTGACACGGAAGATGGGCAAGGGCTTTGGGTAGCAATAAAATCACGAGTCTTTTTTAAAGTAAGCACCACCAATTCATACTACCACATCTCTCTCCAATTTCACTTACGGGCTTATACTCTCTAAGATAATAATCACTAAACTAAACAAAATATCAAAAATCATAAGAGAAGCAAGGTCCATAGAAGGTTGAGAAGTAGGACCCATGGTTCACCAAATTCAACCACTGCAGGCCCAATCATACTCAAAAGAAGACAGTAAAGAGAATTCTAGATTCGTAGAAGAGGAGAAGAGCCTTTACTTTCTATTGTATTAGTCAAGCGCTAGCGTGCTAGCCTTTTTTTCCACAGGCTGCTAGTTTTGTTGTAGCACACTAGCTACAATATTTTAATAGCAAGTGAGAAACTTGACTTTGAGAAAGAAGGGCCTTCTATTTATATTATAATCTTAGTAAAAGCAACAAGTAATGTATTGAGCTTTACCCATATGAAATATATATATATATATATGTATGAATTTTTATAAGCATTGGACTCAATCGAAGAAGTGCTGGAATTGTTAGAAAAATAGTCTTTGTGAACTGGGTTTTCCTTTTTTAAAAAAAATAAAATAAAATCCATGAAGAGGTGAATATGGAAAATAATGGGGGCTTTGGCAACGAAGAAAGCATGGGTCTTTTTTAAGGTGAACAATGTCAATTCACACTACTAGATGTCTCTCTCTCTCTCTCTCTGTCTCTCACACACACACACACATTCTGCTCAAATTAACCAAGCCTCAATCTAAGCAATTATACCACCATTGCTATTCACTTACTCCATTAGCCAAGCCTCCATCAAAACAATTATGCCACCACCACAATTCACTTTCTCCATTTCCAATTTCACTCGCTATAAAACTAAATGTATGAGAATTAGATCTAGAGAAATCCAAAACGGGAGGTAGACAGTGGAACGGTTGTGTTTGGTTGAGTTGGAAACTGTGCTCGACGATGATAGCTAAGGAGGTGGGTACCAATGTCATGTTTGCACCGGTATTACAATTACCTTCACTCCTTCAAATTCCTTCTTTCATCTGATACTCTGGTTCTTAAGAGCAAAAGGATGAAGGTTTTAAGAGAAATGAATACAAAGAAGGATTCCAAGGATGATGTCAAGACGAAGAAGATGGTGGTTTATCAAGAGATGATGTCATATTTACTATTGTAAAAGGCGGGTGAGATGGGGTTGAACAGTGGTAGGTCTTTTGCGGTCAATGATGGTCGATTGTCCATGATGCATACGGTGTAGAGAGAGAGAGAGAGAGAGAGAGAGAACAAGGAAGTGTTGATGGGAGTGTGAGCTATTTGATAGAGAAGGGAGAAAGAGGGAAAGGGAGGTTGGCAGTAGTGAAGGGTGGTCTTCCTCCATCTAGTTATGCAACCAAACACTAACCCACCTTACTATTATTTTTTTTATTTGACTTTTACTGAAAGCATTGACTTTAGCAACGGTAGTGCTGTTATTAAAAAAAATGATTGTGATATCAGCATTTTCGATCCATGCATGTAATGGGCCATTAAGGGAAGGGGGAATCTGTCATAGAAAGGAGTTGTGTGTAATTTCATAACTAAGAATGGTACCCTTTGCAATTGTCAAAAACCTTAAGGGGGTTTGGTGTAATTTACCTAATAAAAAATCTGAAAACATTTGATCAGAACAATAGACATAACCATCTTGACAATCACTTGAATCAATCATAAAAGAACAAAATGAAGAGAGAATCGGCCAAATTTTGAGTATGATAACATAAATCATCACAAAAATTTGAAGCCAATAGGCCATTTATCAAGGAACAGATATTTTTAAGATGTAATTTTGTATCAAAATCATGGTTTAAAATGGCAAAATAATTCAGTCAAAACTCTCTTTTTTCTTTCTTTTTTTTTGGATTATTTTTTTGTTGATTAGTTTAAAACTTATATGCAATCAAAACTCCCTGTTTAGATGCAACAAAATTAAAAATAAAAAAGATTCCCAATTTTCTCAAGTTCCAAGATGAACATATTTTGTCTCATAACTTCAGGTTGAAACCTACAAATTATTATGCGTTAATTCTAAACTATCAAAACAATGGTTAATTTTCTTGTTTAAGGCCTCTCGCTTTACACAAATTTAAATCTAAAAGTATCCATTTCTAAAAACAATGGATCCAGTTGTGTCGTTGAACTACAAATCTCCAAAGTAATTATACTTCTTTGTAACTTTACTTTGCATTTTGATTAGGTCCACAAGTCTGCAAGGTGCCAAGGACTCGTGCTTATTCACAGAGTTCTACTATCATGTAAGTGGGGTAACTTTGGCATGATATATGTACATCCCAACAGGTTCTTTTTCCCCTCCCCACAAGGTACATAAAATTCTCCTCATTTCCACCTCATTTGTGATGATTTTTAAATTTTCTTTTCTTTTCTTTTTTAAATCAATGCCCTTAAAGAAATTTTAAATTGTGATCAAAATGAAGAAAGGGAAACCCACATTAAAACCACTGAAGACATATTGTTCGTCTTGTGAGAGGGAAAACTAGGAGGAAGGAAAAAGGAGGGGGTTGAGACATTTTCCCTCATTTGGAAGGAAGGCATGAAAAAAGTAAATGAAGTGAACAGAGTAAATCCTTCCATGCGGAGCAAAATCCATCCACTCCCAACAATGGGTGGAAAACAGGAAGGAATAAGGAGAGATAAGGAACATTCTACTTTTATGGTTTTGGCTTTCTACAACTTACTTGTACTAAAGTGTAAGGGTGTAATTGAAACGTGAGTGTATTGAGCTCTCTCTTTCCTTTGATTTCCTTCTTGTTAAACCAAATAGATGGAGGGAAAGACAGTTTCCTTCCCCCCGTGGGCGCCTTTTCCATCCCTCCTATCTTAAGGCTCTTTTTCCACCCTCCTAATCGAAGCATTATTTGAAAAAGAAAAAAACAGAAGACTATATTTGAAAAGGAAAAGCAAGGAAACATTGAATTACATTCTCTTGGAGCTTTAGACCAGCTTGCTTTGTAAGAACCTACAAATTAAGAGATATAACTGTCAGTTTGAAATTGCAGATTTTGCAGTACAGCATATTCAGTTAATATTTGAGCATGCTGTTAAAAAGGAAGTATGATATCACCTGAGTGATTACATTCTACACTTCCATAAATAATAAAAATAACAATAAACCAAGGTGGAAAACAGTATAATTTTTTGCAAGATGGAAATAAATATAATTAAGTGAACCATATACTTTTTTTCCATTGCTAAGAAAGCTGCAGAAATGAAAACTGAAAATCTGAAATTTATATAATGTTATATTACGCTCTTAAGAACTCATCCCATTTGATATGATATTTTAGTTTTATTAGGTCCCAAATAATAACAATAATAATAATTTTAGATCCAAAAATTGTTGCAATTTCCCCACTTTCTCACCATAAAAAGAGAACTAAGGTTTTTCTTGTCATAAAGCATAGATAATTGGACTTCAGCATTATATTCATATTCGCGAGTACTCTAATTAATCTAACTATATTAAAAAGAATTAATTTCACTAATGACAATAAAATGATGGACAGTAACCTTCAATAAATTTTCTATGATACGGTGAAGGTTTACATTCTCTATGATACGGTGAAGGTTTGTCCAGATAATGCTAATGACACTGTTTTCAGCTTCAAGAGTAAGAGAGATTTCTAGCAAATCGGTGCTTGAACTTCTCTAACAACCTCTTATTAGTGAAAAATCAGGTTCATATAGGACCAAAGTGATCCCATGATCAAATCATGGCAGGTGGCATGGAAAGTGCACTGCTTTCAGTTTCTTATCCTACATGCCATGATCTGACTGCTATGCCACCATGATCCTGGGTCCATCTGAAATTTTCCCCCTCGTATCTTTCTTTTTCTTCTATGTGGCTTCAAACTAATAAAATTGGGATCAAGGAATAAAATATCTATAAAAAAGAATCAAAAGATACATCACAAGTCCAAAAATACGGATATTTCGATGGAAAATCACAATTATATATTGATATTGCAGATTTTTTTAAAAATGATGAATATTAATATCAAATCATGGAAATTTTGATTGAAATTTTTTGAAGTATTAATTGGGATGCTAATACATCACTTTGAGTCAATATATTTCAAATAAAACATATATTTGACAAATATGTAGTATCCAAGGTAAGAAAAGTGCACACTTATGAGAATATGAACAAATAAATTAATAAATATAATATAATATACATAAAATTTAACTATATCAATAAAAATAAGGGTCAAATTTGCATGCATATAAAATAAAGTTTAAATATAATAAATTGTTATATTAGCAAAATAATACAACCAACCTTTCAATCACTACTATACCGAGTTTCTATGTGATTCAAAATCAAAAGTATCATTATTTTCTCCATTATATACAAAAGGAGAAGCTCAAATAAGGGAGCAACCAACTAATATTCAATGTTTTGAATGTTAGTTGAGCTCCAACTGCAATCCCTTAATGAGTGGTGAAATTTTATTATTATTTTTTTTTCCCCAACCATGCATCACTATATGGATGTTTTGTTTTTTGAGGCTGTCAAGTAAAGCATATGTAATGCTAACTTGGGGAATTTTCAAGTTTCAACCAAAGCATTATGCAATATTTTGCAATATATTGCTATATATCGCAATATGTCAAGGATAATGATTGTTTTCTTCGTAAGCAAATATCGTATCACAAGTGGCAACTGCACAAAAATGCAAAATATCAAATGATGTATCGTGATATTTTACTCTATGCTTGGGACTCAACACACCATGGATCCACCTGAATTTTTAACCATTATATCTTTCACCATCTTCACTATGTGACTTAAACTAGCAACTGTTGATCCAATTGACTGTACATCGTAACAAAGTGATGGAGCATGGTAAAGTGTTAATAAAAATGTTGACAATCACTCACTGAAATAATCATGTCAGCTCTGTTCGCACGAACCCCATTTACTTGCCTTGAAATTGATGAGCCAGCTACACATAATGCCTACAGAGAGATTCTGCATGTCATTTAAACATGATTTTCGGGGAGAATATGGGTATAATAATAGCAGGTGCCAAGCAATAAAAAGGCATGGAAAATGCTTAATTTTGTTGCTCAAAAAAGAAAAAGTTAGCTTGGTGCTCTCATTAGAAAGCCCTAAATGCAAGTCCACTAGCAATTGGAATTGTCACAAACTACAAAGTCTGACCCAGAAACTAACTCAGCTAAGTACTTGTCCAATAGCATTCCAGATCTATAGAAAGTCAGACTTGATCACATTCTTTAATTTAAAACAGAACACCCCCCCCCCCCCCCCCCCAAAAACAAAAAAAAACCCCACCCCCATGCAACATTCAACAAAAAGAACCACTTTTTCAAGCTATATGCACTATTTTTATTTTTTGGGTGGTATATAGGTGTGTGCAATTCTTAGTTGCCAGAAACAGAAATGAACCAAGAACACCAAAAATATCATTTCAGAATAGCGTATTTAACTATTAGTTACATCCAACAAAATATCGGTACCTTAAGCGTCTGTCCCAACACAAATTCTGCGAGAAGCTATTTTGAACATAAAAAGGACTCTAGATAGAGGCCCTCAGGAATCAGCAGCATTTATATTTTCTCCAACTCAATGAAGCCGGCCACAAATTTTTGGGTTTGCTTCTGTTCTAAACAATCATAATACTTTTATTTCTATAGAAACAAACCCAGAAAAAAGGATAGCAATATATCAAACTGAACAGCTTTGAAGCAATCGGCAGTTTTAAGTTATTTTCTAAAGCCTATAAAATTAGTTTCCCCATGATTATGATGGAACTAAGGATACTTTCAGGAAACATGTCAAAATGAATGTTGAAACATATCTTAATAAAATGCCTTTTCCAATCAATAGTAAGAATTGAAACCGTTAACCCCACCCCTCCCTCTGATATGCCATGACAACACTTGACCACAGTGCAACAGAAGCTTTCGGACTAGAGACCTATTAAAGTATAAAATGGGATAAAGTGATTATTGACATCACCTTTTACACAGAAAATTGGGCAGCTAATAGAAATCAATATAATTTTCAAGGATCCATAAATTGTTAACTCATTATTATTTTCTTTCCCCATGATCCCCTTGTTAACATCATGTCGGACCCATTAAATCGGCATTTCATATTTCCTAACTGCAACTGGAACATTGAGGTTAAGAACGCTGTTGAAGAGTTACTGAACCCAACCACCCCCAAAAAAAAAAAAACCAACATTAACTACTCTTTTGAGAAGTACTTCTATTAAAAGCACCTAAAGGAGGTGCCTCCCAGAAAATAAGACATAAACAAAAGGTTTATTGTATGGTATTTTCTTCATTGGTGAAAGGTTTGTTGTATGATAACGGAAAAATTATATTTTCTCTTCTATAATATTTGGTCCTACAAATGTATGGTTTATCTTTCTTAGAGTGAAACCAAGGTAAATTTGCAAGTAGAAACTTCGAGTACACTTGTATATAAATTCTAGCATTGGTGTTCCCTCTGCAGGTTACAGTAGAGAAAGTAATGGATGAAAGGAAGCAAATTTGTTAGGTGGCACCCTCCAATTCTACCAAATTGGAAGACCAGTATGATGCTTTGCTTGGGAGGTCACAAAATAAGTTCCATATGGTATAATGTTTCGTAAAGGTAAAGGCTAGCTTTGTTTGGAGGGGACAAATTAGCCAGTCCACCATGACCAGTGCTGAGTTCTTAAAAATGGTCCATTAATGCCCTTGTGGCAAGGGTCTGAATGATCATTACAGAGGAAATTCTGAGGTGATGATCAATGCAGTTCTTTTTCTGACAGAAGTCCCATGATAAATATAGATAGAGCCTTTGGAGTTTGGCAGTTAAATTTTACAGCAATGATCATTTTTTTTTATAAGTGCTTTTGCAGCAACGATCATGTGGTGAAGGAATCAAAACCCCATAAGATAGCAGCGACTAGTCAAGTATAAGTATAAAACCTGCAAAAAAAAAAAGAAAAAGAAATAAAGTATGGAAGTACAATGAAAGATACCTGAATTTCAATAAGAAAAGTTCGAGATCCATCCATAATTGCAGCAACAGCTAATCCTGCTAAAAACTCTGCATCCAAGTGTTCCTCACTTAAGAACATCTCACTGGGGTTTGAAACAGCTTGCAATCCCGATTGAGACATTTCAAATACTCCAAGCTGATATTAAGAAATGATTCTATTATCAAAGCAGAGCAGCAGAGAATATTTCCAAAACTTAGTAATATTCATCATGGGGTAATACATTGTATGTATGTATGTATACACACACACACACTATACATATATAAGCCGGTTATATATGTTAACAAGTTTTCAGAAGGAATTTCCTTAACATTAATAATGAAAATACATGAATCATCTACTTACATGTCCTAGAACAGGGTAAGAAAAGGAGAAAGAAGTCTCCCAACCGAAAGGGAATCCATATTCTTAACCCATGTCATATTAGATGCATTGAAGGAACGATTGGTAATTCTGAGATGAATTTTCAGGGTCAATGGAGAGACACTTTCCAGAAACATTTAACAAAAGTTTTCCCCTCACATCTCAGTCACTTTTACTTCTTCGTGATTTCATAATCCCCAGGGTGTGATACCTTATAGCTTCAAAGTTACAAGCCCACTAGATTAAAGTTAGTAAATGTATCAGAATACTATCACAGTCCCTCAAGTGCTTCAAAGGAGCTTGTGGTTACTCATTCCTCACTTTTTCCAATCACAGTAAAGAGCTTTAGATCTGATTCTACGAAAAGGAACACAACCCTAAAAAGGGTAGGTGTATTCAGTGGATGGGCCCTCCTTCAAATTCAGTTCCGTTAATTTTGCAACGGATGGGGATTTTGGGAATTACTATGGACAATGGTGAGAGAAATCTCTGCAGCTTCATGATCCCAACCAGGATGATACCTTTTATACTGGCTATAACATAGTGCCATAAGAGAGTTAGACTCCAAAGAAGACTCGATAACCACTTTGCCACTAAAGAGTGTGAACACCTATTTCGACTGCTTGTGGGCTTCCTTCCTCAGATATACAAGAGAGAGAAGACATGGTATGTTGACCCACACTAATTATTAACTAAAACTGATGTTAAGACTGCTATAAAGAAAGATTTTACAGTCTCAAGTACAGAAATCAGAATGGAGATTTCAGGACAATACTGCTCTCTGAGTCAAGGCTAGGTGATTGAAAAGAACATCCACATGCATTTTTTAATACCATGCAACTGAAACAATGATCAGAGATTAAACATAAATAATAATTTAAGGAAAATATGAAGTCCTGTGGTCCAAATGGGCATGGTTATATACACGAAAAATATGAAGTCATAGCACCAATACCACTGAATACCTCATCAGTGGTTCCAAAACGATTCTTTAAAGATCGAAGTAAACGATGAGATGAGTATTTCTCCCCCTGAAATCACCATACACAATATAATTGTGAAGTAGGATTGAGATAAAATTGCTAATTGCTCAAGAAAATATATCCAAGTAAAATATGCACACAATGTGATATATCAATCAATGCACTATTCTTGGTTAAAACAACACCAAATTCGTAACTGAAACCAAGTATGACTGTAAAAAGAACTATAGGGAAGATTTAGAATTCATCCCCACCAACTTTATCATATCATCAAATTTCATAAAAGAAATAATTCTAATATTTCAAAATTATGATTTCACTTAAAAACATAATTTGAATTACTTCATATAGAACATGCTATAAAAATTAAGAAGAGGTGCATAATTATTTGAAATTTTACTTGCAAAGGTTGCTTTCTTGGGAAAGACAAATCAGACTTGAAGCATGAAGAAAATAGTCAAACAAAAATGGATCTCTAATGGAGTAATACATGTTCTCCCAAACAAAAATAAATTAATAAAAAAATCACTAAAAATAAATAAAAGCTCAGAAACCCCTAAACGAGTAAAAAGAAAATCTGGATTACATATAGTGCCCTAGAAATCTCTCAACAGTCTATTTGACTTGAGAATGCTAATCAGGGGGCTGGGTTATCTAAAGTTCTAAACTACAAGTTATGCAATTGTTAATATAGAAATTTGATTAAATCAACCAAAATTTAATAATGTGCCATATATACATAAAAAATATGCTTATATATTGTTGTGCGCTCTGTCCATGTCCTTTTTTTACAGAATTCCCTAGCAACGTGTGCATGTTTTGTTGTATCCATATCCTGTGCCTTGTCATGGCCGTGTCTTGTGCTTATGTCTATGCTACATACATTTGTATTATGGGATAATAGATTTTAGCAATGATAACCAATACAAGACATCCAATGGTCACAGGAAGGAAAATGTGCAAATAAAATGGAATTCATATAGCTGTAGGCTATCCATAAAATATAGTTCTATGGATATAGATATTAATATTGAAGTATGGAAATCAACAACTATTGTTCTTGATAGTGATGTTGAAGGCTCGCTATCTGCACATGCAGTCTTAAGCTTTGCCCGGGTTTTGTGGTTAAGAGTTTTCTCATCTTTGATTTCGGTGATCATTGTAAAATGCATCAAATCATCTTATATTTACTGATAAAGCCTTTCAGGGCTAAGAGTTAACTTGAATAGAAGTGAACTCCTAGTGGGAGAGGTGGCGGGGATTGATAGCTTCCTACGACATATTTGGGTCTTCCTTTGGGGGCAGCAGCTGCAAAAGGCAAAGCAATATGGGACCCAGTTATTGAAAGATTTCAGAGAAGATGTAGAGAATAAGACTAATTTTCTATATTCAATTGTATATAATTTACAAGCTAGGATCACTATTTAACCTATACACAGAGAACCAAAATTGGAAACAAACAAAAGGTCAACCCAAGAAATTAGCCTAAATATCGGCCTCAATCTTCTATCACGATCTCCTCCAAATCCCTTTCAAATCATTCGAGATTCCCACACTCCCCCTCAAGTTGGATCATAGATGTTTATCATATCCAACTTGCAGATAAACTCTTCAAAGTTGGACCTCTGTAATCCCTTAGTGAATATATCTGCTAATTGTTTCTCTTGTAGGGATATAGGTCATGCAAACTATCCCTTTCTCAATTTTCTCCTTTATAAAATGTCTGTCAACTTCAATGTGTTTAGTCTTGTCGTGCTTGCACAGGATTATGAGAAATGCTGATAACGGCTTTGTTGTCATAGTAGAGTTTGATAGGGAACTCTACTGTGATATGTAGTTCCTCCAACAGCTTTTGTAGCCAAAGCCCTTCACACATCCCTTGTGCAACAGCTCTGAATTCAGCTTCAACTACTACTTCTGGCTACCACACTCTGCTTCTTACTTCTCCATGTTACTAGATTTCCCCAAACATAGGTGCAATAGCCGGTGGTAGACCTTCTGTCTTCTACTGATCCTGCCCAATCTGCATCTGTATGGATCTCTATCTTCTTACTGTCTCCTTTCTTAAAGAATAAACCTCGTCCTGGAGAACCTTTCAAATATCTGAGAATTTTGTATACTGCTTCTAGGTGACCCTCCTTTGGTGAATGCATACGCTAACTAACCACACTTACAGCGAAAGCAATGCTAGGTCTAGTGTGAGATAGATAGATCAATTTACCTACTAGTCTCTGATATCTCTCTCTATCCACAGGCTTTCCAACATCTTCCGTTCTTTTTCTTGTCTCAATCGGAGTATCGCTTGGCTTGCAACCAAGCATACCAATCTCAGTCAAAAGGTCAAGAACATACTTTCTCTGGGAGATACTAATTCCCTTCCTTGATCTGGCAACTTCCATTCCCAGAAAGTATCGCATTTGACCTAGGTCTTTTACCTCAAACTCTGTGGCTAAGACCTTCTTCAATCTTTTCAACTCTCTTGTGTCGTCTCCAGTGAGAATGATGTCGTCGACATACACAATCAAGGATAGTCCTCCTTCCATCATTGGTTTGTTTGAAGAATATCGTGTGATCTGACTGTCCCTGTTGATATCCTTGATTCTTTATCACCTTCGTAAATCTATCAAACCATACCCTTGGTGATTGTTTGAGTCCATACAAGGATTTCCTCAATTTCCATACTCTGGTTTCCTCTCCTTTCTTGTAAAATCCTGGTGGTAGCATCATGAACACTTCTTCCTCCAGCTCACCATTCAGAAAGGCATTCTTGATGTCAAATTGGCGAAGTGACCAGTCCAGATTTGCTGCCAGGGACAAGAGAACCCATATAGTATTCAACTTTGCTACTGGTGCAAATGTCTCAGTGTAGTCAATACCATATGTCTGAGTGAACCCCTTTGCAACTAGGCGGGCTTTGTATCGGTCTATTGTACCATCTGCCTTGTACTTCACCGTGAATACCCACTTACATCCCACTGGTTTCTTCTCTCTTGGCAAAGACATCACCTCCCAAGTTTCATTTTTTTCCAATGCCCTAATTTCTTCCATCACTGCTTTTCTCCATTCTGAAATTTCCAAAGCTTCTTGAATATTCTTGGGAATTTGGATTCTGTCAAGGTTAGATGTAAAAGCACGACACTTGGCAGAAAGAGCATTATAAGATACAAATTTTGAGATAGGATGGAAAGTACATGAACGAGGTTGTTTTCTAAGAGCGATGGGTAAGTCATCAAGATTTGTTACCTGGTCAGGATTGGATGTTGGCACATGAGTAGTTGGAGCTATCACCGGGTCTAACTCTGTTGGTGCGTCAGATGTGAGAGTCTCATCAGACTTTGATTTAGGTCTCCTTGAGTAGACAAGTATCTCCCTGTCTATTTGTTGTCCCACATCTCCCCCTGAGTTCAAGATTCCTTCTGTGTTGGACAAAGAATGGGAGGGTATGTATGGGGTAGATTCAAAGATCGCAACATCAAAGTCTGTATTTGAGGGTCGAGCTTCTGTCAAGGACTCCCCCTGAAGCGAGTAGTAGGGGGTATGCTCAAAAAATGTGACATCCAGACTAACATATAACTTCTGGGAGAGAGGGTCATAGCATTTGTAACCCTTCTGAGTGGGAGAGTAGCCAATAAAGACACATTTGAGAGCTCGGGGATCCGACTTAGTACGTTGGGGGGCATGAACATGGACAAATAAGGTAGACCGGAAAACACGAAGTGGGAGGCATGAACTGAGTCGAGAATCAGGGAAGGTCTCCTGAAATTTTTGGAGAGGGGTTACAAATGAGAGAACCCGACTAGGCATTCGATTGATGAGGAATGCAGCGGTCAGAACAGCATCACCCCAAAAACTATGTGGCATGTGAAAGGTAAACAATAGGGCACGAGCTACCTCAAGTATATGTCAGTTTTTTCGTTCAGCAACCCTATTTTGTTAGGGAGTGTGAACGCAAGAACTCTAGTGAATAATACCTTTGTCTTGAAAATAGGGACTCAAAAAAGAGTTGAAGTACTCAGTGCCATTGTCAGTACGAAGAATTTGGATTTTTGTGTGAAATTGGGTGTAAATCATATTGTAGAAGTTTATGAACACTGAATGAACCTCAGATTTATCATTTAGTAAAAATACCCAATAGAGACCAGAATGGTCATCAATAAATGTAATAAACCATTTTTTGTGGGTCCTATTGCGAACCCGTGAGGGCCCCCAAAGATCACTGTGAATCAGGGTAAAAGGCAATGATGGTTTATAAGAAGATTTAGAAAAAGAAGTGCAGTTATGTTTTGCAAGTTCACAAACTTCACATTGAAAATCCAAGAGACTCTTATTCAAACAAAGTGACGGAAATACATGTTTTAAATATTGAAAACTAGGATGGCCCATTCGTTTAGTGCCATAACAAAAGATCACTATCCCTAGGACTAGATGCAGAATTACAAATAGGAGGATGATACTGTTTACTCATGCGAGTATCATCAAAGTAGTAGAGCCCCTCATGTTCCTTAGCACTGCCAATCGTCTTCCCCGATGATAGGTCCTGAAAAACACAATTGGAAGACAAAAAAATAGCTGAGCAATGAGATTGTTTGGTTAGTTGACTAACAGACAACAGATTACAAGAGAGATTAGGAACATGAAGAACAGACTTTAAAGTAATAAATTCAGAGATACGGATACTCCCCTTGCCAGCTACTAGGGATAAAGTACCATCTGCAATTTTTACTTTCAAGTTACCAGCACAAGGTGAATATGTAGAAAATAAATGATGAGCACCAGTCATATGGTCGGATGCACCAGAGTCAATAATTCCAGGGAGTAAGGTAGCAAAGTGGTACTAAAGGTAGTCAAAAAAGTACCTTTGTAGGCTAAGGAACCCGATGGCAGTGAATTAAAAGACCGACCCGAGGCTTAAAAGGTCGAAAAAAGAGCATATAGCTTCTCAAGTTGTTCGGGGTTAAAACCCCCAATAACAGTCGACTGAGCACCTGTTTCTGTACTGCTATTCAGTGAAGGCCTGGTACCCGTGGGATTTGTTGGGCTGTCTGGGCTTCCAGTCAACAGGCTTGCCATGTAAGGCCCAACAAGTATCTTTTGAATGACCCAATTTTTTGCAATGGTCACAAAATGGCCTTTTATTTTGTCTTGGGCCAGATCCACTGGAAGGCCCACGGGTTATAAGGGCTGAGACTTCATGCGCAGAACTCTGTCTCTGTTTTGAACTTGATCCTGTGGGAGACGGCATCTCGCGAGGTATCATCTCGCGACTCGCAAGGGCAGAGCCATCAACTCCAGACTCTCTGTTCACCTCTGCTTTCTCCTTCAACATCACCTTCCTCCTCTGTTCTTCCCGTTGCACCTCGACGAAGACTTCTCGGATGGAAGGTAGAGGTCGTCGACCCAGAATCCTGCCCCGCACGTCGTCGAGCTCGCGATTCAGTCCTGCCAGAAATTCGAAAACCCTTTCGACTTCCATCTTCTTCTTGAATCGAACACTGTCACCTGTGCACTCCCATTCTTCGCCACAACTGAGGTCGAGTTCCTGCCACAGTCGCAACATCTCGGTGTAATACTCTGTAACTTCCCGATCTCCTTGCTTCATCTGCCATAGCCTCGTCTTCAATTCGAAAATTTGAGAAGCATCCTCAGTGTCGGAATATGTCTCTCGCACTGCATCCCACACATCTTTTGCCGTCGGGAGAAACATATAGGTTTTTCCGATGATTGGCTTCATGGAGTTAATCAAACACGAGGTTATCAATGAGTTTTCAGACCAGCCATTGCTGGGAGGCAGCGGCATCGGTGGTAGGTGGTTGACGTGTTTCGCCGGTAAGAAGGCCTAGCTTTCCTTTGCCGTCGATGATGAGTTTGATGGACTGCGCCCACTCCCTATAATTCTTACCATTGAATTTTTCCACGACAAGATGGAGTGGATAAGTCTCGAACATACCAGCCGAGCTCATGGAAGAGGTAAGCTCCGACTCTCCTTCCTTGATTTCTTGTGTTGTCAACTAACTGGACTCATGACTGTCTCCATTTTGGGCAGCCATGGATTGCTAGGGTTTCAGAGTAACCCTAGCTCTGATACCATGTAGAGAATAAGACTAATTTTCTATATTCAATTGTATATAATTTACAAGCTATGATCACTATTTAACCTATACACAGAGAACCAAAAATGGAAACAAACAAAAGGTCAACCCAAGAAATTAGCCTAAATATCGGCCTCAATCTTCTATCACGATCTCCTCCAAATCCCTTTCAAATCATTCGGGATTTCCACAATTGGCAAGATGGAAAAGGCAGTATTTGTCGAAAGGAGGAAGATTGATGTTGATTGAAAGTACTTTGACAAGTCTACCTGCATACTATATGTCCCCTTTCCCGATGCCAGCCTCGGTTGAGAAAAGACTTGACAAAATACAAAGGGATTTTCTGTGAGAAGGGACGAAGGGGGAAAAGAAGAAGCATTTGATAAATTGAGATAGAATTTGAACCCCCTTGAAGGAGGGAGTTTTGGGGATAAAAGGATTGAGAGTGTTCAATATGGCCTTATTAGGTAAGTGGCATTGAAGATTTGCAACAGAAAAGGGTCGATGTGGAGAAGGGTGATTGAAATTAAATTTGGATGCAAGAAGAATGGGTGGTCTAAAACGTTGGGAGAGGGATCTTTGGGTGTTAGTCTATGGACAATTATAAGCAAGGGGAGGGAAGACTTCTTTCAAAGGGTCGGGTCCTCCATTGGAGATGGCGATTTGGTTAGTTTTTGGAAAGATGTTTGGTGTGGAGGGTCCTCTTTAAAGGAAAGATTTCCCCGTTTGTTCCATTCCGGCGGCAAAAGTAATTGATTATTTGTCCTTCTCAGATGAGATGGGTGTTTGGAGTCCTTGTTTTCAAAGAAATTTCTATGATTGGTAAGTAGAGGAGGTAGTGAGTTTTTTGGGTTACATTAACCAGTGCAAACCTAGAAAGAATGCTCGAGATGCGATTTTTTGGAGGAAGAATGGCAGCAAGATATTCATAGTCAAGTCCTATTATAAGGATTTAGCTAAGAATGGAAATAAGAAGTTCCCATGAAAGGTTGTGATATTTACAAAAGCCCCAATTAAGGCAGCCTTTTTGTATGGTCTTTAGCATGGAATGCAATTTTGACTATGGATAATCTCAAAAGGAGAGGGTTTAGCTTGGCAGAGAGATTTTTGTGCCTCATGCAGGAAGAATCTACTAGTCATCTTTTCCATCATTGTTCTTTTGTGAAGTAGAGATATGGAGTTCAACTTTCTCCTTTTTTTGGTTGTTGGATAATGCCGCCCACGGTAATGGATTTCTTGAAAGACCAGACTATGGGTAGAGGCAAGAAGGATGTGAGGATCGTGAGAAAAATGATGCCTATTTTGTCTGTTTTGGTGCATGTGGAAGGAGAGAAATAGGCGCACTTTTGATGGGGAGTCGATGTCAATTTGTAAATTTAAAGATAGTTTTTTTAAAAAATATTATACTTTTGGGTTTTGGAGGCATACCCTCATATGTATATAATTTTGTAGATTTTTTGGAAAACACGAGACTCTAATTTTGTTGAGTCCTTTTTTGTAAATAGGTTTGCCCCCCTTGGGCGCCATTAATTCAATACATACTACTTATCGGAAAAAAAAAACATTTCCTGATAAAGCCACCCAGGGTGAGCAGAGCTTTAGTTTTTTTCTTAAGATGCACCCTCACCTAGCTCTTAAAATCATCTGATTATCTGAGCACTCAAACAATAGCATACTGTCTTCAAACACCCAGCAAAAAACACAGATTTTCAGGATCACAGTTACACAATCCACGATGAGTTGGCAAGTATAAAAAGAAAATCGAGGGGAAGGAGGGACATTGGTCCAAAGAAAACAGGTGCAGGTTGATTCTTCATCCAAATGTAAGACCAAAAGAAAAATATGGGATGAAACGTACAAATATAATCCTTCTTTTCCATGCCCAAGATCTACATATCCTTCATTAAACACCTCTTCTTCTCCACAAATAAAACATTATAGATGGTCGAGAAAACCAATCACATTTAATCGCAGTATAACAAACTTTTCACAATTACACTGCAGATATTATTTTGAACATCTCACAAGTCTCAACTTCTCAAACACTATCCCTTTCTTTCCTCTAATGACGCATTAAAACCTGTTTTGAATTTTGTCAAGAATTTCAGAACCCTGAACCTATGAGCCAAGTAGTTTAGCTAATTAAGGATAAAAAAACACATCATTTTCAACTTCATCATCACCATCTATTTATTTTGTAATAAAAGGCAGGTTCTTTGAGAAGTTTAATCTCAAAAATATGCTACCTTATGAAAAAATAGAATAACATTGCCATGCAAAAATATAAAAAAAATAAAACAAACCGATGTACATTAATGCGCACCAATGCATAGGATAATGTGATTTCTCCACATGTGAGCACAAAGATCTATTTCAAACTATGCCACTTCGAAAGAATAAGAAGACTACAATATAATCCAGTACCGACAATACAAACTATCCAAGAAATCAAACTCGACAAGGTACTGACTTCCATATATAAAACGGTATCAACAATGTGCTCCAAGACGCGAGGGCCTGCTATGTCTCCAGATTTAGTCACATGCCCAATCTGAAATACATGAGAGGTAACTCAGTTCTTATCCAACTAGAGCATTGGAAAACATAATAAATGATAATATAAACAAAATAATCTGATCTGTCCATCGAATCTAGAATTTGCAGGGGAAAAAAACCTTTAGATACAAAATAAACCATCAGTTTGCTTACAGAAAAGAACATACAAGAAATGTCATATGGTTGGAGAAATATAGTATTAACACTTTTTCATAAGAATAAAAGGTTTTAACAACCAATTCTTTCCAAAAGCTTAAGTTGTTGGGAGCCAAACAATATATATGTCAAGCTTCCACCCTCATCCTCATGTGCAACCCTTTCTCGAACGTGGAGAGTCAGGGAAAATTGAACAATGTCCAAAACACAGTAGGAGAACAAATATAAACGGAAAGACTTGAATCCAAGTATCCAACTCCTCTCAAAAATCAAAATCCTAATATCATGTTAACAACTAACTTCTCTTAAAGCTTAAGCTATTAGGAGATGTGCTAATGAATGTAAATCAAGCTCTCAGAAAAGTAATATATTTTTAATAAGAAAACTGGTGTTAATTCAAGTTGTTCTGATTATCTTGTTCCATGTCAGGAAGACTGACGATTGAGTATATTTTCTCACATAAATTACTAATGGTCAGAATCTAAAAAGAGGAAAGACCTTATATGGCTTACATTGACTAGGGGACTGTTTGGTGGGGCGCCTTTTGCAGTTAGAAGTCCTTGTAGTGGATGGGGATGGACTTTGAAGGAATTATGTTTTCAAAAATCTTCCAACTACAAGAACATTTGATGAAGTTCTCTTATTAGTCACACCTACCTAAATGGTAAAATAAATTGTGAACAATGTTATGTGATACCCTGTCCTACATCAATGGGGTGAGACAAGTTTGATTGGCTTATAAAACACCACAAGCCTTGCTACTAACAACTTGGCTCGAGCATTTTGGTCCAAATGGTTGAGCCCTTTCTTCAGGTTATTGAGTCGGCAGGCTTGGAATGTTACAAGTGGTATCAAAGTCGACTCCCCAAGAGTAGAGGCCCCTGGAGTGTTCGCTTATGGGTAGCTGGGAGAGATTCAGATTGACCCCATGAGGACGTGTGGTCCTAAGGGGACAGAATGTGATACTATTATCCTACATCGGTTGGGTAAGAGTAGTTTGATTGGTATATAAGACATTACAAGTCTTGCTACTAATAACTTGGCTTTAGCATTTTGGGCCATGTGGTTGGCCCTTTCTTCAAGTTATTGGAACAACAGGCTTGGGGTGTTAGTGTGTTACAAATAATTGTGATACCCTTATTCCACATCGGTGGGATGAGAAAAGTTTGATGGCCTTATAAGGCACCACAAGTCTTGCTACTAATAACTTAACTTAAACATTTTGGGTCATATGGTTGGGCCTTTTTTTCAGCTTATTGGGTTAGTAGGTATGGGACGTTACAAATGGTATCAGAGCAGGCCTGGTGTGGTACTCTACCTACAGTTACTCACAAAGGGACACGTGGCGCACCAGTGTGGTGGATCATGTGGGGAGACTGGTATTGTGACGGGAGTAGAACTTGTGTCCTACATCGGCCAAAGTATAACCTATATCCCACATCGGTGGGTGAGAAAAGTTTGATTGGCTTATAAAACAATACAAATCTTACTACTAATAACTCGACTTAAGAATTTTTAGCCCTATGGTTGGGCCCTTTTTTTAAAGTTATTGGGACGGTCTACTTGAAGCGTTACATGTTACCCCAACCAAAACCCATGGACATTAACGAGAATTCTATTGCGAGGTGAATTCATGAGTGACCTAGATACTTCCTCAGAACCACACACACACACACACACACAAAGAGAGAGGGGGGGGGGGGTGAATTTTTCATTCCACTAACAATGATAGTAAATCAAAATTTCAACTCCCTAAAATATTAATTTTCTTTGCATACATCATTATCATATTTTTTTTCTCAATATGAAAATATCGTACGGTGAAGAAACTCATTGGCTAATACCAGACTGCTGGCCGATCCAAAATTTTCAATCTGTGATCTTAGGCAGATTAGATGAACAAAACCATTTTCATTTTAGATGTTGACAGACATCAAGCCTTCAAGACCAATCACAAAACCCAAACTTACCAAGACTGAAAAGGAGGAGAAGAGGAAACCCACCATGGGATTTTTTCAGTCTCATAAATCCCCAGACCTACTTGACTCTACCATCACCAAATCTCCAGGAATGAAGTCACCTTGATCATTTAGTGCTTTCACTATATCAACATCCATTGAGATATCAGCCATATTTTTTGAACTTCCAAAGGAAATGCAGGCAGTGTTAACAGCCTTTTAAATTCCTCCTAAAGAACAGAGCTATCTTGTCATTTCTTTCTCTTTTTGCATAAGTGGAGCTATCTTGTCAATATGAATAACATAGGGGCAAACTCCTGGAGTAACAATTGTACTTGAGAAAATTTTAGCTTCCAGAGGAGGTAGAAATGCAAGTCTTTGTTTCTGACTTGCTTATCTTATTCAAAATTCCTGTCAATGAACTACATGAAGAAGGCCTTCTTAAAAACATAGCCAAACATCATGCTTTTCCACTAAAGGGCCTTTGAAATTGACGACTTTTTGTGGCTTCAGGAAGTTTTGAAATCACTTCGTACAATGCATAATTCTTCTTTTCCATATATATATATATATATATATATATATATATATATATAAAGCATTTGGTTTCTCCTAATTCTGGGTTTTTAGAAAAGAATGGACAATAAGAAGATAAATTCACGAGAACAAGGACATACTGGGGAGCCAAAACAAGTTCAAGAATAATTTGAAGGGAGACATCTAAATATTCAAATCACAATATAGTCTTATATCTATTAGTAAGCATATTCAAGAAGGAACCATAAGTTGCTTGTGAGACCAGACTAAAGGTAATGCTAAGCAAGAACAAGGAAGATGCTTTAGAATCTAAAGGTCCTAGAGAAAACAAAGCAAGGAAATTGGAACACACTTTTTATAAGAGGAAAAACAAAGGAATGCTAAACTGATGGCTGTGATATAAACTCTAACTGGCAGTTTGTTATTTGGGATCAATCATCCATAAGAAACCAAAGATTAACAAGGACATTACCTACAAAATTAAACAGGATAAATGAAATAGAGAAGCACCTTTGGAGTACCTTTTGAATGGTGTATAATTGTAATTTATAAGATGATACAAATACGAAGACATGATTTAAGGAAATGTTTATTGTGCAGCCATGAGAAAACATGTTCACCTAAATCGCCTCCTCTTTTCCACCTTCCCAAAGGAAATCTCTCTTCATCATTTAATCCATAGATGAGGGCAGCCAAAATGAGGAAATTAAGAGGGATGAGTGCATCTGTGGTGATCAGAAATTGCAACTATTGCTCAAATGACAGCCATATTTAGTAATGAACTCAGGCAGAGTGAGGTTGAGAAGAATGGAAAAGCAGACAGAATGGCAGAGCAGACTTCTGGAAATGAAGGACTGGCAGTTTTTCTATGTCACATGAATTTTGTTTCTCCTTTCTGAGGTCATGGTGCCCTTTTATAGGCCTCAAGTGGTGCCAAAATTACTTTTGTGATGCGGGAAATCATAAAGAGTGGAAAATTCTGATAGAAGTACAATGCGCTTGCACCTTGCCTTGAGTTATAACCCAACACATACAATATTGAACCATGACCACAGATGAGACTATAACCTCTAGTAAGTATAGTACTAAACCATAGTCATGCATTGGGCCATAACTCAAAACATGCAATGCTGAACCATAATTGCAAACCAAGCTATAGCCCCATATGTGGAGTACTGAACTATAGCTGCAGGTTGGAGCATAACCCAGTACGTGCAGTATTAGACCATGACTGTGAATTAGACTATAAACGAGTTTGGCACTGAATCAGTGAATCATAATTGTAGATTGAGCCATAATCTGATACATGCAATAGTGAAGCATGACCACGGGCATATGACCCTCCCAAGATATGTCATAGCCGAGCCTGTTGGGTCACCGCCTCGGCTCCAACAACTACTGATCTTCGGTGATTTGAAATGTGCATGGTGTGGGCTCACACTTTGGCAGAGAATAAATTGGCTAAAAATGAATTTGGCATGCTGAGGCCCTCGGCCGTACATGGCCTTGGCCGAACAGTCCATTGCCGCGGTCCACCTTTGTCCCCTGTTTATTCTATATTTGCTTTATTTTATTTTATTTTTACCCTTGGTCTGAATTTTGCCTCAGTGAACCTTTTGTCCTCAATCAGATATTGCTTCGGTGATCTATATCCTGGTTAGTTTTATAATAGCCACGGTAGATAATTGCAGTTGCTTTGGCAGTAGTGATTTTGCCTGTTTTCGGCAGTCAATCGTCCTTGCTAATTTTGCTCAATCCCAACTATGTTTCTTTGAAGTCTTTATTTATGACTAAGAGGAGGTCTTAGCCTCGTGAGTCGTGATACCTCTTTTAGGGTCTAGTGGGCTCAACACTTTCTTGGGCTTTAAATAATTCTAAGTGGGATTGAGATATTGGATTTGTACTTTTCTTTGGGTCAGCTTTTTTTTTCCTAGGTCTTGGTAGCTTTCCATTGTTTACAATGGGTTGCAAGACAAAGACAACATTGCATGCAAAGTGCATAAAATTCATAAGAAGCAATAAGTAGCATTACAGAAAAAACAAATAATGAGAAAGCTGTTTAATTTTGTTAGAAAGAAGAGAGACAACACACTAGATGCAGAAAATAGAAAAGAAAAAGCCCAGATGTGGAGAATAAATTAATTTCATCAAGAGTAAGGAAAGAAATTTGGACTACCAGGAATTCGAGCATTTTAGTTTCCTATCAGAAATTTTACCACCAAAAGTAGCGAAATGTGCTAGTTCACAACCAAATAGTTACAATGCGATCAGAAAATGAGAAGAATCAAGTCTAAGTGAATACAGATCAAGTTAGGAGTTATAAAAGAATGAAAGAAAACAGATGATCAATCAGTCCTTGGTAATTTACACTCACCAAAAGAACAGGGATGTTTGTCTCCTTAGCAAAACGCAACAAGGCAGATGTGCATTCTTTAACCTGTCACAGATCAAGTCAGTATTAGTAATGAAGGTACAATGCTATTTGACAAGGTAACTGGGTAGTAGGTTACACCATTGCAGGCCCTCAAACTAGATAGAAGAGAAAAGAGGGAAAGTAAAAGAGAAAAAAAAAAAAGTGCTGTTCTTTCCAAAGCAAACCTTGTGTCACTTTGAAAACCTAGAAGGCTAAAAGTGAGACGAGAAATAATGTGAATTAGAATTGATTTACAAAGAAATAAATCAAGAAAACCATTCCAAGGAGATATAGATGGTTTTAAGAGAAAAAGTGCCTTAGCCTCAGCACCATACCATCCCCAACAAATGAAATTACAAAAGCATCACATAATGTTTACCCTGAGCTAAAACCTAATTTAGGCAGTTGGTAAGAACTGCTAAATTGTTCAAAAATTTCAAACCTGAAGGAGACCTCCAGCACTTCCAGTTACTCCTCTCAGATAAACTGTTTGAATGGAATCAACAATTATAGCGCGAGGGGAGAGAAGCTGAACTTTTTCTAATATGTCCTGCAAGGAGGCACAAAAAGGGCACGAAGGAAAAGAATAATTTGAGCCTTCACAAACCAATGTCACATATAAGAGTGTCACGTAGCAACAATCCTTAACATGTGGTAGAATTGAAATTCCCGTCTGTTTGAAAATACGTTCTCCACTATAATTTGGGCATAAGAAACTTGTATGTCTTACATAACATTAGTTATGCATTATATTATTAATATATTCACAACAAATCAACGACACCTAATAGTTAGAAAGTGACCTTGAGATGAGTTGGAATGTATATATATATATATATATATATAAATACTATCACATATGCATGGGATTCTATCCACTTTATAGAGATAAATTGGTAGGCCTCAACAATGATAAATCAGCAAATCCTCTAGTAATCATCCATTTTCAAATTCACTTGCTTACCAGTACACCCATCAGCAAACCGACAACCATATCAAGTCCACACAGAACTGGTTGAAGTGAATGATAACAAATACTTATAAGATATTTTAAAAAACTACATGAAGCTTACGGTGATGTTCAGATGGCGTCTTGAACATTAAAAGCAAAATGGGTTGAATAAAATATATGTGGTGTCCCCAATTATAACAAGGTTTGCACCAGAACAAAAATCACCCAAACACCTCCTTCTACAAGTTGGAAGTTGTGGGAAAGATGAATTTGTTTCCATTAATAGACTGCCAATAAATGAAAACCAGTGAAATTATGGAGGAAAAAAACAGAGTACATATGCTTGTACAAAAAAGTTCTCATACTAAAGCAAAGTTCTGAAAGGGAACACATTCCGCACATTCAAAAAAAAAAAAGCATCTGAACCATAATATGGTGTTGAGGTGAGTGAAAGACCGAGAATGAATAGCTACTCAAATCAAAATCCATGAATTGATAGCTTCATTTTTCGATTTAGTAAGTATTTACTGTGGAGATAATTTCGCTACTAAAATCTCATAACAAGATCTGCCTCAACCAATAAGTTATCATGAATATACAATAAGCAGTGATGAGCTCTCAAGTTTCCATTAGTACTTTATAAATAACATCATTTGAGATGGGTAAATCCCAACCTTTTTTCAGACATGACTCATTTAGGCTTGTTTCATTTCACACAGAGTTCTGTTGTCCACCCAGGTTATGCAGGTAATATTAACTCTGACGCTCTAGTTTTTGATTATCATACCAACTTAATCACATCTCAAAATAGTTTTTTATTTTTGTTCAAGCAACTCAAATTAGATAAAAGGAACTGGGTATGTTAAGATATCTATGAATAAGTGAAAGGTTGTTGAGCAAAACATTCTTAAGGCAAAGCCAGACTCATGCAAAATTTTCCAAGAACAAGCAGTCTCGAGGCCAGACCACCATATACAACTTGCCTGACAGTGCAAGTGTAAAATGATCAGTTATAAAGTGAACCAGTTAAGTATTATGCAGACAAAGTTTGAAAAAACAGCAAGAATAAGAAGAAACCAGGGCACTGTTCAGATTCAATCAAAGCTTTAGAACTAAATTCTTTATTCTTTCTTTCTTTATTTTTCTTCAGTTAAGGCATTTATTTTCCTTGGGGTTCAGTGGGTTCTGCCACAGTCCGTTAAGCAGGTTTCAGGCAGCTGGAGCCTAAAGGGAAAGGAAGGGAGGTCAAGGAAATGAGGAGGCTTGGAATGTGGCACCTCTATGTCTTTGGTGGTGTAATGGTTAGAAAGAAATAGGAAATATTTTGAAGGGGTGGAATTCCCTTTGTGCAAATTGAAGTCAAATTTGCCGAGCTTTTTATTCATTTATGTATTTTTGGCTTAAAGGGAGCACTGCTGATGTCCAAAGATTCTACTTTGCGTGTACATGGGAACACCTTCGGACCTTCCTTTTGGTGTATTTTGATAAATTATCATTTACTTATCAAAACAAAGAGACTGGCTGCCCTCAAATTCCCTAAAGCCAATTTAATATATAGCCGTTTTATTATATAACCTTTTTCCAAGCCTAGCACTCCTGTCCCCAACCTCCAACTAAAAGGAAAAGGTCGTGTTTGTGCTCGTGTTGTATCCTGAGCATAAATATCCAATCATATTCAGTCCTTTATAAAGCAGTTAGGTGAGGTTTTGCCAGAGCATATGCAATTTCTCTACTTCAATGCAATCCGCTTTCAAAGAACTGATATGTGAATTGACAGTGAAAAAGACACCTTCTTCCCAAGGATTACGTCACTTGAGAAAAAACCAATTAGATCTAATAATAGAGTCTATAGTTTAAAAGTACCACAGTAGTCTGTTTGGTTAATTAAGTACATTCTTCAAGCAATTTCCCTCGGTTAATCTCCAAGATTAGTGAACCGTAAGACTTGATTAAAGGGAAATCTTTATTCTTCTCCAACATATATCTTACAGTTTTCACAACACATACTTTACTACAAAAGACCAACCCAACTTCAATAATCCAGACATGGAATGAATTAATGAAATAAATTTTAAGTCCTTATACTTTTGATCAAATTTCAGATTTTTCTTTTTTTTCTGGTAATGTACTTCTGCATATCCATCAGTCCGTTAGATTTCAACTCTGGAGGAACCCCTAAAGTTTATAGATACTTTGAATCTGAGTCTTACTGGTATTAAAGTAAGTCTGGAAAGACTATAATATAAAAGAAGTTAAAGAGAAAAAACACCCATCATAAGAACACCCTTAAATACATGCCTAGACAATATTATAAGAGACAGTTTTCATGAAACAGAGAGCGGGCCTTGGCAAAACGGGAAGATTTTTGCATTTGTGACATGGAGGTCACGGTTTGAGTCCCGAAAATAGTTTCTCCACTTGCGGGGGTAAGGCTGCATACATCTAATCCTCCCCAGACCCCATAGTGGCAGGAGCCTCATGCACTAGGCTAGCCACTTAGTTTTCATGAAACACATTTTCAAATCAAAATTGAGTCCCATATGCATTGATGAATTAGGCACATTCAGAATGATCATTAACCAAAAACAGATGAGCAAGTCCATAATCATGCACCTCAATATCAGTACTTGAATATAAATACAGTTCTTCTGTTCCAATACTCATACGGTCTGCTCTATTTCCAATTTGCTCAATACTCTGCCATGAAGAAGATAAATAAATAAATGAATAAAGTCAGTCAACTGATAAGATGCAGTGTGATAACGAAATGGCACTTGTGCTCCATACATCCTAGGGGAAAGTAAAATAACCGAACATGAAGCTGAATAAAAAAATTATATTTGTCTAAACAATAGGTCATGAGCTTTTGAAAACTATGAGGAAATGAGAATCATTAACTTCCTTTGTCCAAAGCACTCTAAACCAGTTCCCAGGTACAAAAAGGAATTGTCTTTGGCACATTCAAACTATTATAAAAATAATATATATATATATATATATTTCTAAATCTCACTGAAAACATGTTAACTCAATTGAATCAATAAAATTAATATAATTATCCAAAATCTCATAGGGGGATGCTTGCATTTTCATGTGCCGTTCACGTGAAAAGCAGTCAACAAGAGAAGGCAGAGGCCAAGCAAATTAGCAAATTAGGAAGAGTGAAGTGAATATAAATAAAAGATGCATGATTTTACATTAACTTTGACAGGTGGCCAAATGATAATTCTGTGTAGCTTGATAAGCACTGTTACACTAACCTCTTCACCAGAGACATAAACAACTGGAGCTGGTTGACCAAAATCACGCCCTTCTGCTATCATTGCAGCAATCTTCTCATTCAAAAGTAAGATTTGAAATCAGCATTTTAAGAGAAAAGGAGATGATCACAAGTTTAATGAAGCTATAGAAAATCCAACTCTATAAGAAAATTAATAGAACAAAGTCTAAAACATGCCCACAGCATAAGTCTGTATAAGTGCCAGTTCGATCCCTATAACGAAGTCATACCTGCAACAACAATGTACTCTTGCCAACACCAGGATCACCACCAAACAAAACCAAAGAACCTACACAAGCCAAAAACATTGAATGCATAATAAAGTTTTTTTTTAAAGTAATGAATTCGTTGTTGGGGATGAGGGAGGCTCAAGCTCTCAATTTCAGGATGACTAAATAAACTACGATTTGAAAATCATTATAAATATATATATATATATGCATATATCTATTGAGAAATTCAGTAGCAAAAAACCCAATAATATTAACGTCTTGGAAGGGGAAAACAAGAATGACACGAGAAATATGCCCAAGAGCTCTGAAAAATACCACGAGAAAGACAAAGCATGATTTAAATGTTATATGGTTATTCTTACCTAGACTTGTATAAAAGTTGATAAATTTAATCTTTTTAGTAGGGAAAGACAGATAAAGGCATATATCTACATGGACGTATCAGGCATATATCTGCATGGACCATTCAATAGTTCGCCATACACTCCCTGATGTAATCCATAAGAAACTCAAGAAGGAGCAAGTTCAAAAAAAAGAAAGAATTCTCGGAAGTTGACTGGACTTCAAGGTGACGCCCACTAGGGACACCTTTAGAGTCGAGTTCAAAAATTAGTTTGCTGGTCATTGAATTTTTTTTTATGTTTTATTAAGTTATACAATCCTATGTTATTTTGGTATTTTCAAATTTTTCTGGACACGGACTGTAGTCTATAGATCACATTATGATATTTGGTCTTTACACATGCTTTTTAGCAAGTAAATAAAGGTTATAATTATCAAAATTTTAAAACAATCCAAGTCCCAAAAGAGAGAGGAATGCTTAGAAGTTTATAGACTTATATAGGCTTATAATGCTTTCAATTCAATAGAGAACAAGTTTAAAGAAAATTTTCCAGCAATTATGCTCTTTGGCCCTTTGGGATTGTGTGATGCAATTATATCCTTTGGTGTGATGCACTAATGCTAATGGAACCTAGATGTGATGCCTAACCTATCCTTCTTCTTCTTCTACTTCTTTTCTTTATTTTTCTATACATTATACTTCCATCCAAATCTTATTAACCACCCTTTTCAATCATAAAAAATCTATTTTAATAAGCCTAATCATTCACTCCAGCACATATTCAAACCTATCAACCAAAATCAGCCAGGCTTCCTGCTCATAGTACCGTGCACACAGCGCGCAGAACAACCTCTAAGCTTGCCCTTTGCTTGCTTAATTCAAGCCTCAACCTTTACCATAGTGTTACTCCTATTATAAACTCTAAACCCTAATAATTCCATCAAACCTTTTAACCACAAAAACCAAACCAAACAGATTCAAAAAAACCCATCTTTTCTGCTGCCAATATCAATTTTGGTGTCCCAGCCTGTGGGAGAGTGTACCCCAAACTTGTCCTACATCAGTCTCATAATCGATTTCTTGTAAGAGAATTCCCTTCAACTAATCATGTCAAATGAAATAAATAATACAATATTGTGAAAGTTGTTTCAGTATTTGATACAATCAAAGAAGTTAGTATGCCTTATCAACTTGGCAGATGCTCAGATGTTCTCATTCGAGTAGAAAAGGGGTAATAAACCTCGATAACCTTCTCTCTAGAGCAAAGGTGATGTAATGGATACTTTTTGGTCATTTATGTTTTGGCCCCATGATGTCATTAATTGGGTTTAGGCCATGTATGGTCTTCTGTTTTGCAGGTTTACTTTTTAGTTTGGTTCAGCCTTAACAGGTAGTGTAGTCACCTAGGTTTAGTTTGTCCACTTCCTTGACTTGTGTTCCAAGTTCACATTCCCCCCAACTTTTAGGCCGCAACAGGTATTATACAAAACCGATATACTTGCACACTTTCAAGTTTGAATAATGAAAATAATAATAATCTTCCAAAACATACTGCTAGTCTGCTACAACTAAGTGATGCCTAACGGGAGGATGTCTTGGAATGATTGACCAAGAATCGTGGATGTAATTGTTTAATCTACCTTTAATAATTTCTCAGCTAACTCTTCCTCAACTTTCACGTTCTCAATGCTCGACTGTGCAACTCTCAGTTTAATTTTCACTACTTCATCAAAAACGCTACAGTTTTGTTTATTGTATCTGAGCAAAAGCCATACCTAACTAGCAAATATAGAATCTGGGGCATAATTAAGAAGTTCTCACACTCAGCCCAAAAAAATAAAAAAACAGAAAGATAGAGAGAGACAGGATAAGAAGAAGAAGAAATTCTCACACCAAGGATTCTTGACCATAAACTTGGGGCAAAAGGCATTGTTTGTTTACGTTTTCAAAACAAGATTTTTAATTTTAAAACTGCGGAATACACATATGTTAAGTTATTAATTTTAATTTTTTATAATTTAAATTATCATATCCAAATATATTTTCACAGTTTTTTTTTGATAAGTTATATTTTCAAAGTTTTTAAAAAATTAATTACAAAATTTTCAGAAATATTTAAAAAAAAAATTATATTTGAATCACTATCAAGCACAATCATATCATTTACTTATATATATATATATACTCAACTTAACAAAGCCTTATCCCAATTACTTGAGATCGACTACATGAATCCTATCTCGCCATTCTCCTCTATTTAAAGTCATTCTCTCCGTAGACCACACATTATCATATCTTTTTTAATTACCTCTCCCAAAATTATTTTTAGTCTCCCTCACCCCTTAGCATGACCCTTAATATTAATCATGTCACTCCTCCTTATTGGTGCATTTATTGGTCTTCATTTTATATGACCATACTGCCTTAACCGATGTTCTCTCATTTTATCTCCTATAAGTGTTGTTCCTACCACCTTCTTAATATGTTCATTCCTAATTCTATCTTTTCTTGTCTTACCGCACATATATCTTAACATCCTTGTTTCGGTTACACTAATTTTATTAACATGTTGTTTCTTAACTGCCCAATATTTTGTTCCATACAACATAACCGGTCTAATAGTTGTTCTATAAAATTTAACTTCCAATTTTAAAGGTATGCGCGTTGATCGCACAATGCGCCAAAAACACTCCTCCACTTAACCCATGCTGCTTTAATTCTATAAGTAACATCATCTCCAATTTCTCCCTCTTGATGAATAAGTAAACTTAGATAACGAAATTTTTTACTATTTATTAACTCTTGATTTTCAATTTTCACTTCATCCCCGTTTGTATTACTAATTTTACTAAAATTACACTTAAGGTATTCAATTTTTATCCTACTTATCTTAAATCCTTTTGATTCTAAAGCCTCTTTCCAAATTTCTAATTTATCATTTATCATTCCATTAGTTTCATCCAGTAAAACAATATCATCAGCAAAAAACATACACCATAAAACTTCATCCTATGTATGCTTTGTCAACTCATCCATTACTACAACAAAAAAAAACGGACTTAATGCTCGTGATCAGGAATTCACATATTTCTCCTACAGTTGTCCTTACGATAGTGATTGTCCCATCATACATATCTTTTATTGTTTCGATATATTATTTTGTAACACCTTTCTTTTTTAAAACCACCATATTAGATCTCGATGAACCCTATCATATGCTTTCTCCAAATCGATGAATACCATGTGAAGATCCTTCATCTTTTCTCTGTAACTCTTCATAAGTCTTCTTAATAAGCAAATAGCCTCCATTGTTGATTCTCCCTGGCATAAACCCAAATTAATTCTCCGATACCGTTGTCTCAAGTCTTAATCGGTGTTCGATCACTCTCTCCCAAAATTTCATATTATGACTCATTAATTTAATGCCACGATAAGATATGCAGTTTTGGATATCCCTTTTATTTTTATATATAACTACTAAAGTACTTTTTCTCTACTCATCAAGCATTTTCTTAATTATTACTGATGTTATTAAATAAATTTGTTAACCAAGACACGCCTACCTCCCCTAAATACTTCCAAACCTCAATGGGAATACCATCCAGTCCTAAAGCCCTACCAATTTTCATCTTTCCCAAAGCATTTTTTACCATGAACACTCTAATCCTACGAAAACAATATATCTTCCATGTTACTTAAAGAGTTCTCTATACTTAAGTTTTCTATATGATTTTCATTCAACAGTTTTTCTATCTACCTTTAATTTCATCATCATTCATTAAGACTCTTGAATCTTCACTCTTTATGCATTTACTAAAATCTTTGGTTTTCCTATCCCTTATCTTAGCAAGTTTGTCTTTTTTCCATCCTTTGTACCCAATTTGTTATAAAAATTATCATATGTCTTATCTTTTGCTTCTCTTACAGCTTTCTTTACTTTCTTCTTTGCATTTTTATATACTTCCCAACTTGTTTTATTTCTAATTTTTTGCCAAGTTTTAAAACATTCCTTTCTTGCCTTTACTACTTTTTGGATTTCTTCACTCCACCACCAAGTTTCTTTACATGGTGGTCCTATTCTTTTTTATTCTCCCATGACCTCTTTTGCTATTCTTTTAATGCACGTTGTCATTTCATTCCACATCACATTAGTTCCATCATTTAGATTCAATAATGTTTCTTTTAGCATCTTACTTTTAAATTACTCTACTTTCTCTTTTTTTAAATTCTACCATTTAATTCTTAATTTTGTATATCTTTAGTCTTTTGTATATGTCTTTTACTGTATATGTCTAAAACCATTAACCTATGTTGTGAGGTTAGGCTTTCTCCCAGAATAATTTTACAGTCTTTGCATAATAGTCGATCTTTTCTCCTAGTTAGGAAAAAGTCTTTTGACTTTTATTTCGTCCACTTTTAAAGGTGATTAGATGTTCATCTCTCTTTTTAAAAAATGTATTTATAATCATAAAATTATATGCAATTGCGAAATCTAGTATTGCCTCCCCAACATCATTCTTATCTCGAAACCCGTAATCCCCATGAACCATCTCATATCCTCCGCGATCTTTTCCTACATGCTCATTAAAGTCGCCTCCTACAAATACACTTACACAAGTATTCCTTGAATCAAGTTATCCATATCTTCCCAAAATTGTGCTTTAATGTGTGTGTCTAATCGTATTTGAGGTGCATACCCGCTAATTATATTATCTCCTAAGACAAGTTTTATGCGTATTATCTTATCCGCTTTTCTAATCACAGATATTATATATATAATATCTCTGCAGTAAAACTTCTGTGAAAATTGGATTCATCAGACCACGTTGACATAAAGCAAGACCAGAACAAGAGTAGCATAAAGTAACATGCCAAAATTATGTTTGAAATAAATTTGAGCTGATAAAATTCAGTATACAAACAGGAAAAGGGGAACCAAAGTAAGAACTTCAACAGAATGTAAACAATCGAAGTATATCCAAGAAAAAATTTATACCTGGTACAAGCCCACCACCAAGCACCCTAGCAACTTCAGTCCCCAATAGTCCAGCTCTAAATATCAAGCATACAGATAGAAAGAGTTCAAACATATAAATAAATATATCTATATATACACATTCACAGACACAAATAAACTCTCTGTAACATGATACAGAAAATCACCATAGATCTCCTCAATTAAGCAATATATAGATTCCATCGATTTCCAGAGCCTAGTATAAGGAATTCCATAATGAACTTCAAAAATGCTGCTATCGAACTTATTAAAAAGAAAAAAAGAAAAAACATATATCACTATCAAGAACACAAAGGTGAAACAGTATTCTCTTTTTGAGCATCAACATACAATTGTGATAGAGACCCCGAACGAGTGGCCCAATGGTTAAGGGGTTGAAGTTAGGGACAAGCCGTAAACTCGAACATCCCAAATTCAATTCTCCTAAGCATCACGCACCTAGCCTTAACCGATACATGACTTGTAGGTATCCAGGTTTTACCCTCATACAAAGTACAGTTGGAGTTCCTTGTAAAAAAAAAATTGCAATTATGACATAGACGCCAAGGATATGTTTGATATGATATGAGCATTAAGGGGCTTCTATCTATATCGAAGCATGAAAGTTGGCAATAAGAATTTACCACTAATGTCTCAAATATTAACAAATTGACTCTTTATATCAAGAAACAAATAAAATGCTTGAATTCAAAGTGTTATCATCCGTTAGCATCATCTCTTGCCAGAAGGTTTTCAAAGAAAAAGACCAGCGTACAACATTAATATTACTTTAAAAATCCTACTACTGCAACTATCTTGATCCAATCCAGCTTATTTCAGAAGTTACTAGGTCTAGTCAACTAGTTCTGTGTTTATCCTTACATGTTTTAGAATTTTTTTCCTTGCTAATTTGGAACCTATTCTCCTTAACATTTGATGTCACTTCCACTGAAGCTATGCGCACATTATTTCTTGATTGTGGAACATTTTACTCCATTAAGTACAATTTTCCCAGTTGCTACTAAATATTGGTTTGCCGCATTGAACACATATCTTCCTTGACCACCTCCATTCACAGAGGAGAATCAATTACTATGGAGGTTTACACAACAGTTTCATCAGTTGGGGCTGATTACTAATCCTTTCTCACATGATTTCTATCAATTTAACATATATAAAAAACATTATAATATTAAAGATATTCACACATATATATACAATTAACATATAAGTATCAATCTAACATATAGATGCACACACTAAGACTCCCCGACGAGAAAATGAGAACTTACAAAGGTATTCGCCAATCCAACTGATTGATCCCTCTATTCACGTCCGTTAACCTTAAAGGAACCGCATCGGTCGACCGCTGCGATAACCACGACCGTGCCACGTTCTCTGAAACCTCAAACCCACTTGTCTTGCCTCCACCGTTCTCTCCTTCAGAGAACTGCTTTATCGTGCCGACACTGTTACACGCCCGACACGTCCCCCACCACTGCCCATCAGAATGCCCGCAACTCGAGCAAACCCAATAAATCTTGCTCTTCCCCTTCTTCTTATAACCCACAATGTCCCCAAAACCTGACGCCTGTCCAGACCCACCAAAGGAATTCGCCTTCCGAACACCACCGTAAGTCCTATCGTTCGAAAAAACTTCGTAATCTAAGCTCGACAAACTCGGGAGACTCTCCTCTATGTTGCTCGATTCCCCCTCTTGTTCGTTTTTTAGTCCTCTGCTTGTCACGAGACGGCCGGAAACAGGATCATAGGTAGTGTAAACACTAGGGTTTTTTTCACTTCTCGACTCAGTTTGATTGCCCCATGAACTTGAACTATTCCAGTCATTTGGGCCACCGACGACGACACTCGGTTCTTTGCCCTTACGGTGGTTGCCGGAGTGAATGTTTCTTCCATCCGCTTGACATAAGTGGCTGGAAAATTCAGGGTTTTGGATGAAAGAAGAGCGTGATGCGAATCTGTGAGTACAGAGCTTGAGATTGTGATTTTGAATGTAGAGTAATCTTAGCCCTCGCATGTCAGAAACTTGCATGAGCCAAGCGAACTGGTAATTACTAGGTTTTTGTTAAGAGTCTTTCCAGTTACGAAGGAAAAGCCCGCGAAGATCCCCTCTATTTCGTTTTCCATTTTAAATAGTGAAAATTACACTTTAATTTAACCTTTTATATATGAACGAAGTTTTGATTTGTAGGCAACTTGGAAAAATATTTTTATATAAGTAAAATTTTAACATTTTTTAAATTAGCATTTTAAAATTTTAGTTTCATTTATTATTTTTTTTATTTTCATTCCAAAATTTTAACTCAACTTAAAATTTTGACTCAATTTTTTTCCAAAAATTCTCTAGCCTACTTTAGTTTTTTTCTTGGTTCCGTCCTTGATTTAATCTTGATTGTTTGGATGCGGATGTGCAACTCTTTAGCCACATTGCATAATTAATCGAAATGGATGGATTTGTTTTAATTTTGATTATGCTTAATCGCATATTATTATACGGTCAATTTCATATCCAAATAAAAGATGATGATTACACTAAGTATTAAAATCTTGTCAAATTTCTTATAAATATGAATTTTAAGATTAATTGCATAAATTTTAGAGTGTTTCTTCCAACTTTAGCAAGGAAGTGTATCAAAAGTATTTTGTGGTTGACATACATCTTTAAAATTAAAAAATAATTTTATAAAACAACTATTAGATCAATAATGTAATATAAAATAAAATAGTGTTATTAAACTTGACTTAGCGCGATGGACCAACTCAATGAACCAGATGTTTAGACCGGTCCAGAAAGCCTTTTTTCTCGTGAGCTTGGGTAAAGGAGAATTCCAAGCCAGAAAAAGTTGTTCAAAGTGAAACTTCTTTTGTTAGTCATTGGACTACTTAAAAATGCAAATCGATAAAAGCTGGTTGATTTAGTGAACTAGACAGATTTTTATAAATTGAATGAGTTGTAAACAATTACAAAAAGATAACTCAATAACCAAAATTTTGAATAGCTTATTCTCATAAATGGTATTATAATATCTTAAAAATGTAAATCGGTAAAAATTGATTGATTTAGTGAACTAGACGGATTTGTGTGAACTTAATGACTTGTAAATAATTACAAAAAAATGACTTAATAACCAAAATTTTGAATAACTAATTCTCATGAATGGTATTATAATATCTTAAAAATGTATTTAATATATATTAGGTATTTTTACATTTTTTTATTATCATACTTATGTAATATTTTACTTGAATCTTGACAATAGATGCAATACTTGAACTGTAATTTGGTAATTAAAATAAGAAAAATTAATATGTTAGATTCATATATTCATATGTTATTATTTATCTATTGTGATTTATTCTAAGATATATATATATTTTAACTGTTTTTCAAATATTTTAATAATATAACCGATTTGACAAGTTGACACACTGATTGAACTAGTGACCTATTAACTCAATCTCTTTATCGAGTCGATGTCAATGTTGATGCCAGATTTGTATATTCCTCATCCGTTTCTATCAAAAAAAAAATGTACAATTAATAAAATTTAACGGCATTATAAAAAAAAGTATGTCATGTTAGGTAATGTCCTGGTATAGTGAAATGAACATTTCAAGAATGTTCATTATAATTTTTTCATTCTTTAATCTTATTTAATATGATTAAAAATATTTATTTTATGTAATTGATATTTCATTAAAAATCATTTCAAGCACGTTCTTATCAAAATGACCATCTACCAAGCATTATTAGTTTGATGATTGTTACACTTGGGCGTTTGAATGTCTAGTGAAAATATATTTGATGGTGGGGTTAGTGTCCCCATAAAAATTGAATCTGCTGAATCTCTTTCATTTATTTTTTGTTTAAGATTTAATTATATTTTAATACTATGTAATATTATACGAGTTTTAAATAAAATTTTATAATTTTATTTTAAATAATAATAAATTAAACTTAACATTTTTTAGATTTCTGACAATTGTGAATAAAACTTATTTAAAAGTTATTTTAATATAATCAATATATTTTTTCAATATTTTTAAAATAAAAATTAACAATTGAACATTTTTTATATTAATATATATATTTTTTTATCTTTAAGATAAAAAAAAACACATCATGAACTTTTTGAATTAAAAATTTTATTTTATGATTTTTTAGTATTTTTTTAATTAAGCGGGTCAAAAATTCAGTTGAGTTTACTTTTCTTCTCGCCTAAAGAGGTAGTATATAGGATATTGTGAATGCAAGCTTCTCAACTTGTCAAGATGTGAATCATTCACTTGGCCGACATGCCTCCGTAACCTCTATTTAATACAGTACCATTTCTCAACGGTGATATCTTTATTTGGTTGGAAGCTTATTGGACCATAAAATACAGTTCTAAAAACATTAATGTGTCAAAATATCAAACCCATTTGATTTTCTTTTGAGTTGTAAACCAATAAATCATGTCACCATCTAGCACTTAGAGTTTTTTTTGGTGTTTTAGTGGTTCTTTGGATGCATACGTGTCCATGTATGGCCGACATGATGGAAAAAAAGTTTGATAGGAATTGTTTAAATTTATACAAGTCTCGCAGAAATACAGAATTATCAAATTTAAAGTCGATATTATCGGATATTTTTTTCCCTAAAAATATCATTTTTTTTGATTGATTATGAATCATCTATATTAATAAGAGTAAGATTTAGATTGCTAATCAGCCTTTTGGGAAAAGTTAGAATTGACTCTGTAAAATACAGATGAATTAGTTTTAAATTTTTTATTGTTTGGTAAGTATTTTTTAACAGTATATTGTTTCATGTTTGTTCCTAAAAAATACTTAAAACTTGAACCAACTCCGACAAAAGAAGAATTAATTTTCTTATAAGTCAGATAACTTAATAGGTGGTTTTAACCTGATCCAATTTGAAGAATTCTAAATATAGAATATTAAAACTTAAACGTGATACTATCAGATATTTTTTTTCTCTAAAAATATCATTTTCCTTTTCTATAGATTACGAATTATCTATATTAATAAGAGTAAGATTTAGATGCTAACCAAAAGAGAAAAATAGAAAAAGGAAAGAAAACAATTATATTGATTATTATATCCAAATCTTTCTTTCCAATAACAAATTTTTTCTTAATTGGGAACGGGTATGTTTGGACCATAAGAATAGCTTTTTTCTCGTAGGCTTGTCTGTATTATCTATTTTATAAACACTCGTGAAAAAAAAAACATAAATTTAACTAGAAAAAAAAAAAAAAAACATAAATTTTACTTCTAACAAAAAAGATTAAAAAGATAAATGGATCAATTAAATTAATTATAGTGGTTTAGCACCAATACAACATGAAATCTTTTCTTTGTTGGGTAGAGAGAGAAGGAAAATATATTTCTACTCGATACTTATCATATTCTTTTTTATATTTTTATTCTTAAAAGAAGTGTTTTATTCTTTAACATAACAGAGTACGAAGATGAAATTAAGCAATATCCCTTCCCTTCCCACTGAACTGAGAAACAAGGGATTTTTTCCCCCTTTTCCTCTAGATTTTCATCTCCTCTCTTTACTTTATTTTCCTTCCTCAACCCTAGGTTCAATTATTAAAAATTGTAAAAACATGGGGTAGACGCTGACGCATCAACCCATAAATCCAATCAAAAGGAGGGAAAAGAGATTGGAAGGAAAATAGGGGGAGAGCGGTTAAAATGGGTATCCATTATTTCCAAACTAATCCTATCTAAAATTGTACTATACTCGGAATCAAGCATCTGATTTTCTCTCTCCTCTCTCTCTCTATCTACGTGTGTATATACATATATATATATATATATATATATATATTCTAAACCTACCATTTGCCCACATTGCATTCAATACTAGATAGGACAAAAATGAACCACCAGTGTTTATTATAATATAAAGACTAGGCAACTAACTGTTTTAAGTCATGAGAAAAATACACACACAATTTCAATTTGCAAAAGAAGGAAGAATCTCCCAAGTTGATTCTCTCTTTTTCTCTATATCTCGTCCCTGTTGCGTAATTTGTTTCATGGTTGCACCCTTTCATCCCATCAAATTCAATGCAAACAAGAACGTCCTCTCCACTTGTGTAAATTCCTCCCCACCACCTTTCTCTCTCTCAACTTTTCTCTTTTCACTCTCTAGAATCATCGAAAACTGAACAAGGGTTTTCCTAGTTTGACTATTTTGTCATATGGGTCACGTGATTTCTTCTGTTTTTGGGCATGTATGTGGAGGAGATGAAGAAGAGGACCTTTGATCGGCCTCTCTCTCCTCTTACATCTCTTTATACATGTATGTATATGTGGGTTCATGATTAGAACTGCAATTTGAGGTTTTTGATTATGATGGTGAGAGAGAAGAGAGATATAAGGCCAGTGCTGTTGAAATTTGGGGTGGCTTTAGCTCTCTCTCTTGGTGGGATTATCTATTCCATTCTCAGGGCCAAACGCATTAGACCCTCACCACCTCCTTCAGGTTTGTTTTTCGCCTTTTATGCACCTTATTTTTATCAATCTTTATGTGGGTTTTAAGTTTTAATCGTTATTTCAATAATATATGATGTAAATTTGTATTCAGAATGTGGCAATCAAGTTGATTCAGGAGGAGGAAAAGCGGAGGGTAAAAAATGATCATCATGCCTTTCCGACAACATCTAGTTTTTGCAATACTGCTTCAATCGCACCAGAGAAAAATGTAAGATTATTTAGACTACACATTCAGATTTAATTTTGTGATATATATATATATATATATATAGAATTTTCGTTATTTATTGATTCATTTTTTTAGTTATGGGTTTATTCAAGGCAATTTTGTTTGTGGTCTGTGCCATTAGATATGTATTCTGAGTTGCTTTAATTAGCATTGACAAACATATTGATGGGCAAAAAATTCATGGACTTGATCATGGATATTTTTGAGCTATATAGTATGGAAATTTCTGTGAGTTTCTGTACGAGCACTCAATGTTTGGTAAAATTCTTTAGTTAAGGAATCCTTTTATGCTTTATTTAATTTCGGAGACGTTGGAGCAAAAGAAAAACAAAACTTGAATCTTACAATAGTCTCCATCTTCAATCTACTGTAAGGTTCCTTTTCCAAATATTCTCCCGTAACTTCTCAGCAAATAGATGGAGCATTTGGGATCAATGAGGTCCATATCTTTCTGAAATATACCTAAAAATGTTGTGTGGCACTTAAGTCAATATCCGCTGCTACTTCAAAATCTTTGGATGAAAACATAAAGGTAAAAATTGCTAACTAATTGTAACTAAAACTATTTTGATGTTTATGTGGCCCGTAATCTTTCCTCTATTTATTATGGCATCTTGTTTTCCAAAATACCATTTACTTAAGATAGAACTTGGGGAATTAGGATAAAAATCACACATTTGTGTTAATATTTGGTGAGAAAATTATGTGAATTATGGGAACCAAAATGGCTATATAAGGTGAACATGGTCCTAATGATACAAGCTTTCCGCAAACCAGCCAAATGAGTTGATCATGGACCTGGTGGATTTTTATTTCTGTGTGCTAAACCAACCTAGGCTTCTCTAATGCAGGAAAAGTCACGTCTCCAAAAGGTTACCATCGGGAATACCATCTCTGGTCTTTCTCCAAGCAGTAAATATAGTGGAGATAAAGATGGGTTTCTCTTGCCCGAGTTAAATGAGTGTGTGAATGAATTTGATTTGGCTGCCACCAAGGCTGGTATTTCTCCCAGGAAAGATAAGGCAACACCTAGGTCAGATGTAGAAATGCCTAGAGCTTCTGTATCTGCCGAGGGTGATGACTACGAGCAAGAGATCAAGAATCTGAGGAACATGGTTCAAAATTCTTAGAGAGAGGGAGAGGACTCTTGAGATCCAATTGCTGGAGTATTATGGCCTTAAAGAGCAAGAAACTGCAGTCATGGAGCTCCAAAACCGACTGAAGATAAACAATATGGAGGCTAAACTTTTCACTCTCAAGATTGAATCCTTGCAGTCAGAGAACAGAAGATTAGAGGCACAATTGGCTGATTATTCCAAAGTTGTGGCAGATCTTGATGCAGCAAGAGCAAAAATAAAGCTCCTCAGGAAGAAACTTAGGTTTGATGCTGAACAGAACAAGGAACAGATCTTGACCCTTCAGCAAAGAGTCACAAGACTACAGGACGAGGAACACAAGGCTGTTGCAAGTGATCTGGATATTCAATTGAAGCTGCAAAGATTAAAGGATTTGGAGGAGGCAGCAGAGGAGTTGAGGAAGTCTAATTATAGTTTGCGGCTAGAAAATTCTGATTTGGCTCAGAGGTTGGAGTCCACTCAAATCCTCGCAAATTCTGTTTTGGAAGATCAAGAGGTAATTAATTCATTCCCGGTCCACTCTCTTCCTTGTTTCCCTTATTCCATTATTTATGGCTTTGGTTTGGATTTTGTGTATCTTTTGTAGACGGAAGTACTAAAGGAAGAAAGCCACCGGTTAAGACAAGAAAATGAAGATTTAGCTAAGGAAATTGAACAACTCCAAGCAGATCGGTGTGCTGATGTTGAAGAAGTAATCTATCTCCGATGGATAAATGCTTGCTTACGTTATGAGCTAAGGAATTATCAGGTGGGGCCTGGTAAAACAAGTTGCTAGGGACCTTAGCAAAACCTTAAGCCCCAAGTCAGAGGAGAAAGCCAAGCAGCTAATACTTGAATATGCAAATAAAGAAGGTCTGGGGGAAAAGGGGATAAACTTTATGGATTTTGATTCGGACAAATGGTCATCCTCCCAAGCTTCCTATCTCACTGATTCTGGTGAGGGTGACGAGTCTTCTGCTGATAATTCATCTGCTAACAAAACCAACACCTCAAGCAAAACAAAAATTTTCAGCAAGCTTAGGAGACTATTACGGGGAAAAGATAGTCATCATCACAGTAAAGGTTCATTACTGGAAACAACCACATTAGTAGAAGATACAGTGGGAACGCATTCTAGTGATTCTCCACGGTGCAGTTCAGGTATTTCGACAGGGATTGATGCTGGAACAGATGGGCATGGTGATAGATTGAGAACTTTATCGCTGGGTTCATCTTCTTCAGATCTCCACAGGTTAAGGAGTGTAAAATTCGAAGATACCAAGGATTTGAAACACATTCGGAGAAACAGTGATGAAGGATCTCCATATGCTTATAAAAGTATTGTTTCAGGTAGGTCAAGTACGACTGATTCACAAGAAAATCAACTTCTTCGAGATTCAGAAACAATTCAGAGATCTGAATTGTTGAAATATGCAGAAGCTTTGAGGGACTCTCATGGTAGAACTCCAAAGTTTAGCAAGAGAACAACATCATATAGTTCCTTTTGACATTTTTATAGTTTCAAAAATTTGATTGTCTATAATTAAGTAGGGGTTTTAATTAAATCATATTTCACAGTGTGAAGAGTTTTTAGTGAATGCCCAATGTGTACCATGTATATTTTTGAATTACAGCTAGGAACTAAATTTTGCACATTAAGGAAGCATTTTCAGTCAATCTTGAGTGTTTATGATTTATCATTGTAATTGAATGCATTAGGAAACATTCCCTTGCAAATTGCTTTCACCTAGCTTTTTTTCTTCTTCTATGGTTTCTACTTCATCTATTTCTCATTAGTGTCTCTCTTCTTTCACATTATTTTGTTGGTTTTCCATAAGATTAAATTTAGTATTCAAAGAAATTATATGGTCCCTTCTGGTGCTCCCTGTTCTAAAAGGCTCCGGGAGGGTTTGATTTCATTTTCATTTTCATGGCTAAGGTCAGTTGGGCTCATCAAGGTTCCACTATTTCAGTATTTGGTTGGACAAGTACATGCCCATTTGGTTTTGGTTGAACTGTAAAAGTGCTTTTTGAATTAAATTGTTAAGTATTTTAATGAATATATTTGATAAGTAATTTGAATGAATTGTTAATATAAGTGTTTAAAGAATATAGATAATTTTTTTTAATCTTGAATAATATTATGTGTCTAGTAATGTATTATATATTGAAATTTATATTATCTTTATAAATAAAAAATATATATGTATATATAACAATAAAATAAAGAATTATTTATTTTAATATTAAATATATATTATCAATATTATATACAAATATACTATTAAATATAATATCATGTTATTATTTAATATTAATTATTAATTATTTAAATACATATATAATTTATATATATAGGGGACATGTAAGGCATGAGGGTGAAGATGGGAAAAGAAATCATACATATTTCTTGTTTTATCTTGAGCAATTTTCCAAGAACTTGATTTATTGATTTAGCATTTATGCAGAGCAATGCTTCCAAACTGCCAAATAGAAGAACAAAGCCAAATTTCTAGTGAGCTACATATTTTCATTCCAAGCAACATTAAAATCGTAAGAATTAATGAGATAATAGCTGTGCATAGAATAATAGAAATCGATTTAATTAAAAATTATTTGAGACAAATAAATTAAATTTAAATATATTTTAAAATTTATTAAATTTGATTTAAACTTGATTCGATAAATCAATAAATAGTTTAATAGCAGTAAAAAAAAAATTACTCAAATTAAATTTGTAATCGATTTGATTAAAAATTTATTTAAAATAGACTTAAAAATATTAATAAATTAAATTTAAATATAACTTAAAATTGATGTATTTTAATAATCCAAACTTTTAAGTAAATCTCTTGTCTCATGCCTCGGTGTGTAAGAATCAGCGACGCAAGGCAAAATGTGAGTGGAACGCTGGCGTTTAAGTATCTGATAAGATAACGCGCCACCGTTTGGCGGCAGTTTTGCATTCAATCAACTCTGTTTTCTATCACTGTGGTGTCAATTAAGAGAAGCGAGTATGTGATTTCACTCTACGTCAGAGAGTATGATCCGCACGCCTAGTTTTAGATGCCGTACAATACAGACGTCCCCACACACAGATGACAGTTATAACAAACTTCAGCGCTCTCTCTCTCTCTCTCGCTCCCCCTCCCTCCTCTCTCTCTCTTACATAAAGAGTCCGGAGGCCCTAAACCCTAAACTCACTCATCAGAATTGCGTCTTCAGCGCTCTCTCTCTCTCTCTCTCTCTCTCTCTCCAACCTTTTCCTTTTTTTCTCTCTTAAGTTTTTGTATTTTGAAGAAAGAAAATGGCGGCATTGGTGGCTCCTCCTCCTCCTCCACCACCACCTGCGCCAGCGCCAGCTCCACCGTTTGATTCCCTGAGGAAGGCGTCACTGTACGTGGGTGATCTGGACCCTGAAGTGACCGAGACGGACCTCGAAGAAGCATTTTGTAAGATGGGTTCATTAATCTCTGTTCGCCTCTGCAGAGACAGGCTTTCCCACAAATCCCTTCGTTACGCTTACATGAACTTCCTTTCTCCCTCTGATGGTAATTCTTCCTTTCTTCTCTCTCTCTCTCTCTCTCTCTCTCTCTCTCTCTCCTCTTTTTATGTGCGTATATATAAATATAAATGTATATTTTTTGTGACTTTTTTTGGTTCTTCAATTCTGTTTATGGTTTCTTGAAGTAAATGAGTCATGTTCTGACTTCTTTAGTTTGCTGCAATCTGATTCATGGTTTCTTTCTTGTTAATGGCGACTTCGGTACTTCCTTATTTTTTCTCATTTGCAAAATGGGCTTTTATTGTTTTGTTTTATGTGCTTCGTATGAATCGTATCCATTGGAATTGTGATGTTTCTATCTCGGTGCACACGCGTGCCCTGTGTCTGTGTAACTGTGAGTTGTATACTTCTTCCTTTTTTTTGTTTGTGAAATGGGTAGTGGTTATTCGTTCTGTTTTCGTGGGAATTGTTTTTTCTCTGTTTTCAGTGTCTCTCCGTTTCTCTCTGGTTAACAAGGACTTGGTTACTTCTAATCTTTGTTATTTGAGAAATGAATTGCATTTGTTCCGTTTTCTTGAGCTTCCTCTGTTTTGAAACCATGAAAACTAATTGATTTCTGCCCCTATTTTGTTTACCAAAATCACATATTTTCATTTTTTTTGGGAATTGATTATGATCTTTTAGGGTTATCTTTATTTATTTGTTTGTAATGATTATCTGTTCTTTGTTTTATCTGTTTTCCTTTTAATTTTTTTTTCAAATTATGAATTTTCTTCGTTTTCCTCGGTTTGATCAGCTTCTAAAGCTCTGGCATGTCTAAATCACGCTGAATTGAAAGGAAAACCAATGAGGATAATGTGGTGTCAGCGAGACCCCCTTACAAGAAAGACTGGCATTGCCAATCTCTTCATCAAGAACCTTGACCCTTCGGTAACCAGTGCTCACTTGCAGGACATTTTCTGCAAGTTTGGAACTATACTTTCTTGCAAGGTGGCTGAAGAAAATGGGAAGAGCAAGGGTTTTGGCTTTGTTCAGTTTGATTTGGAGGATTCAGCCATAGCTGCTCTACATGCTGTCCATGGTACTATGCTTGAAGGGAAGAAGCTGTAAGTCCTATGTTACTTTTGTATATTTGTTTCTTTGTTAATCCTAATTTTGTTCTTCCAATGCTTGTTTTTGTATATGCTTCAGACTTTGTTTTTTGATAGGTCATCATCTTTAGGATTGTGGGCATTTTTGTAGTTTCTATAGCTCAATCTAAACAATAGCTCCTTTGGCTTCCTTATGTATTGGGTGAGTGACATTGTATGTGCATTTGATGTTTGCTATCAGAATTTGTGTGTTTTGATTCTCTGTATTGTTTTCCCCTAGTTCCTTTAATGGATGCTTCTCTTCCATGTGACCTAAAATTGGTGCTGTGCTTTAGTTATTGCTTTAATTTCATATCTTTCTGACTGGTAAATCTTTGAATGCTAATGTTCGAGCAGACAATTTAATTACATTTATGATTAGTAGTTTCTGAGCTACTTTCCAGATTCAATGCCATTAGCCTCCTACAGTTTATACTTTTTGTGAAATGTGGTTCTTCCCTCTTTCTCTTTTATTGGAACTCTTCCAGAGCTGATTATTCACTTAATCCAGAGATGTGAACATGGTTCTCTTGTAGTTCTGTTTGATTTCTTGTATTGGAATTATTATTATTATTATTGGTCCTAGGAAGTTTTTTTATTTCACTAACCCGTTCTAGTTACCAATCACTTAATTATTCATTTCTGTTTTGCATATGCATGAATAGAAGTTACACTGTAAAAGAAGGCATATGATTTAGAAATCAGGATTAGTATTTTTGAAGTATTATATATATATATATATATATATATATTTTAAATGCAGAAAGCTTCAATATTCCTATAAAATGGGGTTCTCTGTGCTCGTCTTTCTATTTCTTGTGTTTGCTTTAAAGTGTTCCTAATGTAATTTTGGACGGACACCTGGGATTCTTATAATTTCCAACATTTATTAGTTTCTATAGATACTGACTAGTTCTTGCTTTCTTGGAAAAAAGGGAGAAGAAAAGATAATATTTAAGAATGATTCCCTTTTCTAAACATATTGACAGTTACTTTTTCCCCCCTTCTGCTCATTCTTTCCAGGAACTAAACTCAGCCATGAAGCTATTTTATTTGACATGTGCTGTTAATAATTGGTTTTATGTCCTCCTGCTTGCCCTCATCAATTTCTCTCAAATGTGATATTAGGCCATTATTTTTGGGTTCTTTTGACAAGTTCAGTTCTTCGGTGTCCCTTCAGATATGTGTCCAAATTTGTCAAGAAGTGTGAGAGGAAGGATGCCCACGAAGAAGAAAAATTCACAAATCTGTATGTGAAAAATCTAGGTGAAGAAGTGACAGAAGATCTTCTTCGAGATAAATTTTCTGAAATTGGGAAGGTCTGCAATGTTGTCATCATGAAGGATGCTGAGGGAAAATCACGAGGTTTTGGATTTGTCCATTTTGAGTCACATGAAGAAGCTAAGAAGGCTGTGGAGGCCTTGAATGGTGTAATACTAGGTAAGTATCCAACCTTTTCATTTCTATTTCTTCCCGTTAGATTCCCAATTTTATATAATTTTTTTTTAAAATGCATCTATTTGTCTTGTGGACCAGGATCGGAGAAGTTGTATGTAGGGAAGGCCCAGAAGAAAGCTGAAAGGGAAGAGCTCTTAAAACGTGAATACAGGGAGATGCTTGTTTGTTATAGTGAGAAATCAAAGGCTTCAAATCTGTATGTTAAGAATCTTGATGTGTCGGTTGATGACAGAAAATTACAAGAACATTTCAGTGCTTTTGGAAAAGTCACTTCAGCAAAAGTGATGCGCCATGATAATGGGATTAGTAAAGGATTTGGCTTTGTGAGCTTCTCTACTCCTGAAGAAGCAAAGAAAGCTTTGGTTACACTTCATGGTAAGAAAAATGCCCTCGTCTCTTTTCCTCTGCTCTGTACATAATTAAAGTAGCCATTTCTTGGTTTTCTAATTGAGTCCTGTTTTCCACAGGAACATCTTTCCAAGGAAGGTTACTGTTTGTGGCTATTGCTCTGCGTAAAGAAGAACGGTATAGACAATTGCAGACTTACCATGCACAGTACCCCATGCAGTCTTTCTATCCTTCCCAATACAGTTTCCCCCTTTATCCTCCTCTAGACCCCGTCTCACACATAAATTCACACCAGCCAACTATGTATCAACAATTTAGTAGGAATGTAAGTGCCCTGTATCCTCCTTTTGCTGCACAAAGATACCAGGGGAACATTTTTACATACGTAAGGAAATCCTATGATTTTTATTGTGAACTATGTTTTTCACTACATATTTTTGTATGCTTCTGATTTTTATTGGGAAAATGCAATTGCAGATTCCGATGAAACAGTCACAGCAGGGGCCTTCCATGGATTACATTTACCAACAACATGTATGTTCTTTTTTACTATTTTATTTTGTCAGTTCTTTTCTTTATGCAAAAAGAAATGTGCCTCTAGTTACTATTAGCATACTTTCTATTGATTCTAAGCAAATGACCTCTAATATAGCACCCTTAACCTATAACTTGACCTAGTGCTTTATCCAATTCATGAACTCTATATTTTTAGGATATTACAAGGCTTACAAAAGGTTATTATTTCATGCAAAATTTCACTTTTTTTCTTTGTCTTTTTCATAGTCCATGGGATATGCTACCTCTAATGTTCCCATCCGAGAGCCCAACTACAGGATCTGCAAGGATCAGAAGCCATCCAGGAAAATGGGGAACAAGAAAAGTGCGGCAGTGGAAACTTCCTACAAGGAATCAGCAGCTTCAAGATGTCTTAATGCAGCATCATCCCACGCGAACTGCAAGAAAACCATTGGAGGATCTCCTCTACACTTGTGTTGAGAATCTTCAGGTTTGTGATAGACTGAATCTGTGTTCTCAATGGGTATTATAATTATTTGTGGAATTTTCCTTTAAAAGTTCTGTGATTGTCTACATATTTGTGCCTATGATATGCTTGCTAATGCATTGACTCTCTCTCTAGCCGGGGAATGCATCAAAGATAACAGGAATGCTGTTGGAAATGAGCAGTGCTGATATAGTGAAGCTACTAAAATCACCAAAGTTGTTGAAGGTGCAAGTTGAGAAAGCAGATCGAGTGCTGGAGGCGGTAAATTCTCGGACAGGTGCAGAGGGCGTTGGTTTGCCAGTAAAGTCAGCCCGCTGCTTGAGCTACTGATCTGTGGTGTCACACATTTAACATGTCTTCTACTGCTATTCTCTTCTTTGGTCTCAGTAACGTTCTCTTTTTTTTGGGCACTGCTGAATTTGTAAATACCATTGCTGTATGCCTTTATTCTTCGCGAGGAAGCTTATGCTGTGCAGTCTCTTCATACTGTAAAACTCTTAACTGATAGGAAAAGTCACTGTTTTTTCCCCTGCTATTATCGTATCCTAAACAGAGCATATTGGACTTAATCTGATGTTTTTTTCTTTTATTTCCTTTCCAAGTGCTTATTGCTTGTTTTGTGAAGATGGATATTTGGATTTTTCATTTCTCTGTCTTGACTTATTATGCCAAACTAGAAGTGAAACACAATTATTTAATAGCGGATGTATGCATCTAACAATCCAAGGTCACACCGAGAGAAATTAAGGAAAAAATATACTAGAGAGGATCTTAATCCGTGGTTTTACAGATATTGAAGGGACACCTCCTTTATGTCTCATTGTATACAGTACAGATATAGGAAATAGGATCTCATCCAATGAGGTTGATGCCTTGGATGATCAATGAATCGGCAAGGACCTGATTGGCAGCCTGAGATGGGTGGACACTGTCCCAAAACACATACTGAGAGGCATTGCTACAAGTTCCCGCTGACTTGGGATTGCACAAAAATGCCTGTTGTCTCTACAGTCCCTGTCCCACAACACCCTTTCCTTGCTTCCACAAAACCTACAATAACAGTGATAGTAGAATGTAGTATTAGTTAATACAATGCTAGCTTCTGCTCTATATCCATCAATAGGGTACCATAACTGAAAATTTTGTTCAATACCATAATTGGAAGGAGCGCGGACAAGGTCATAGAGGGGTTTGAAAATATCAAAGACAGCAATCTTAAGGCCAGGGAGTTGCTTTTGGAGATTATTTGCAGCTGAGTTGATCTTCTTATTGAAACCTTGAGCATCATTGTTGATCCTAGAGACACATCCGCTCTTGTGGAATCCAAACAGAGTGACAGTGGCTGGAAGACAACCCAATGGTGGGAGTGAAGTTACCCCAATTCTCCTAGCTCCCAAACCATACAAATCCTGTTTGTCAAACAAGACGTCCGTTAGATCGCCAGTTGCTTTAAAAGCTCAAGTCGTTAGAGAATGAGTCAAAAATTTATATCAAGTTATTTAACACCTTCTTTCAAGTGCAACCTTGTCTTGCACTGTGGGAAGTAGATGGGAGAGAGACTTGAGTCCAAGACCTCTTAAAACTGGAGCTCTGATATCGTGTTAGATCACGAATTGCTCTAAAAGCTTCAGTTTTTAGAGGATGAGTCAACAATTTGTATCAAGTTGTTTTAGCACCCTCACCTGACTTGCAACCCCGTATTGCATGTGGGGAGTAGATGGGGGAGGGACATTGAGCTTAAGACCTCTCAAAACTGGAGCTCTAATATGATATTGACTACCAGTTGCTTCTAAAAATTTAAGTTGTTAGATGATGGATCAATAATTTATATCAAGTTATTTTAACACCCTCCTTTCTGAGCAACACCGTCTTGCAAGTAAAGAGTAGGTTGGAGAGAGACTTGAGCCAAGACGGGAGAGAGACTTGAGCACAAGACTTCTCTAGAGCTTTGATACAATGTTAGATCACTAGTTGCTCTAAAAGATTAAGCTATTAGAGAATATCAAGTTATTTTAACAACCACCAACAACCCTATCTACAATCAGTTCAATTTATCCACCAGGTTACCTATGGACTCAGAGCAGAAGCACTGTGCCTGACTTAACATCAGTCCCATTGATTTTTGATTTACAGTTTCACACAAATTATAAAGAATAATAACAAGAAGATACCTTGATGAATGTCGAAAAGATGCCAACGAGGTATGAAGAATACTGGTCGGGTGTGTATTGTTTGTTGAGGAGTGGATTGACATAGTAGTTCTGAACAAAGTCACTGCTACCAGCACTCACTATATATAATGCATCCTTGAGAATGGATGTCGCTTTTTTACTACCCGCTGCCTTAGCTACCTTGGCTTGGTATTCCTTGTAATACTGCAATTGTTGTGACAATGGAATTGCATGCTGCAACAAAGCTTAACAGTTAAAAAGTACAGAAATCAAATTACTCCGACGAAGGGATTGCCGCCCTTAGCATGCCCTTGTGGGGTGGCTGTTGGTGAAACAATTGAAAGTAGTTGACAAATCTTCTTTTCCATTTTTTTTCCCTCTCTTTTTGACAGCTATATATATATATATATATGAAGCATTAGATGCATGAATTCTTACATTGAGGATGGCTGTTTTGTCATCAAAGCCAGATGCAGCAGAAGCAAAGTTGGCTCCAATGAGAAGGTTCTTCCCTGATGCATGTGGGCTAAAATATGCTGGAGGATAAGTAGTAAACCCCAAAGTATCAGCTGCATAAGAGAATTCATTACGAACATTAATACAAAGTTCGATACATATAATTGTACAAAACTTTCAGAAAACTAGCTAATCTGAATCATTTTCTGGATGTAGCATGGACGGACGGAGGGAATGGTCTTAAATAAAAAAAAAATGACGAGTAACTGGCCTCAAATAATTGGAATAAAGGTTGATTTTTTAAGTTACCAGTGATATCAGTTGCTAGTTTTCCATTGCAGAACCTTCCAGTAGCTTTATGATTGACGAAATCCCTCCCGTAAGGTGGGAAATTAGCCTTGAAAATTGTGGGGAGATAGTCATTGTTCCCAACATCCACCGCGGAGTCACCAAACGTTAGGATTGCCGGAACAGAGAGTCGTCGAGTTTTGAGCATCCCCATAGCTGACAGCAAATGCCAATGCAAAGATCAAAGCCAATGCTCCTCTGCAATAGCTACCCATTTTCAATAAAGATGGTATCTGAATCTTTGAGCTAAAACTCAAGACCCTTATAAGAGAAAAAAATGAGAGAGAGCACAATTAAAGTTTCTGTTAAAGTAGGAAGATGAAAGTTGAGTAGATATTAACAGAGTCTAAGAAGTGGTAATATAGCATTCAAAGCACACATAATAGATACAGATAGATGTAAGTATATGTCCAACTTCCCTTATAAAGCTCATCTCTATAGATTTATAAGGGACGGCAAAGTGGTTGGGAGGATATAATGAATTGTGCACCATGCATGTGAAGTTGCAGGCATTAGAAATTTTCTCGTGCAGGAGTTCAATTGGTGGTTATAAATTTTCACCGACCAGTAGCATACAGTTAGACAAACAGTATGAATGAGAAAGTTAACAGCTAGATAGAATTGAATGGACTTGTTTGCAACTTGGTCCTTTTCTTCTCAAGATTTTGTTATAAAAAAAGCTTGTGATTATATATATATATATTTATATATAAGTTATGCTTCATAATTGTCTTCCTGTTATTTCACATTTGGTAGTGCATGAAAACATATAAAACAGAGTAGGGGAAGCTAAGTAACAATGATCACAATGAATTTGGGTTTAGGGTGGAAACAAATTTGCCTACATCTTAATTCTCTCTCTCACACACACACACACATAAATTTCTCTTCACACTCTTAAAAGTTTGAGTTGAAGTTCAGAAAGGCACCGGAAGGGTTATTAGATTTGAAGACTCTTTAACCTTTGCTGTTTGGATCTTGTCTGATAGAGACATGATTATAAAATGTCATTGTATCATACGAGGGTTGGTCATATGAATTAAGAACTATGCTGTTTATTCTTCATTCATTGTGCAATATATTATATATACAGCCAGCAAACAAATTTGGGTCTGGAATGGGGTTTAATTTGGCCCTCGTAAGATTTTTGATAGTAAACACTTTCGAAAGGGTTTTAGATTCGGTCATCTTTGAAACTCCTATATTTTAACCTAAAGAATCAAACTTGCCACTTGTACCGTGACTAAAGACAGATTTTGGCCAAATTCACGTATTCAGTCTTTGAATCCAACATTTTTACTATCTTTAGAAAGTAGAATTTTTGTTTGTGATTATCTTACCCTTATCTTTTTTAGTTTCTAATTTTAGGTTCACTTTAAACAAAAGTCTCAATTTTTGATTTTACTCAAAATTTATTGACTTTTCTTGTTTTATTAGGATTAGTTTGGTAGTTTTGGCTTCTTAGTAAACTTTATAATTTTATATCTTTACAAATACGAAAGGTAATACATTTTTATTATTAAGTTTTCATCAATAACATTAATATTTTGAATTTTAAAAAATTTGTTAATAATTTTCAATACTAAAATATTAACATACTCGTATCTTATTGTCACGTTTCGTGTTGTATCATGTTTAGAACCCATTACAAAATGGGAGAACAGGAGACGCAAACCCTTATCATTAATTGCCGGTCAGATGGTTGGGGAATTTTTTTTTTTTTATAAACAATTGAATTTATTGTAGGCTCTATAGTGATCGCAACTCTAAAAAAACTACCAGATTAAGACACTAATTGTATTCAAGAGCAAGGCTGATTATTGTATTAGTGATTCCTTTTCACTACCTTAAGGCCCTGTTTGCCGGGGCAAGGGAGAGAGAATCGCAGGGGAGGACGTTGTTTTTTCAGCGCTGCTATTTACCCCGGGGAGGGGGGGATTTCTGATGACTGCTTGCTCTCCAATTTTTTTTTTCCCCTTTATGTTTCCTCTTGCCAACAAAAAATTGAAAACTTGGTCTTCCATATCTGTTGCTAATTGGCATATTATCACTGAAATTAAACCTTGGTGGACAAGGAAAAAATATTGGGGGTGCACTTCTTGGTCAAGGGAAAGGTTTGAGATTGGATCTAAATTAGTGGGCTAGATTGGTTGTATTTGTGGCTCCTCATGAGGAAAAAAAAGGGTCCAATGGTAATTATACATATTAGATTATGATACGTGATATAAATGATATTATTGATCATGTTTTAATATTAAATATATATAAATATATGTCACATGTCAAAATTGACTAGGCATAAGTATGAATGAAGTTAAGGGTGCAATTTGGACGGGTCAAACTTGGTTTGAATCATGGTCAGCTTAGTTTAAATTCTAAAATAGTCAATCTGAGTTTTGACAACCCAACCCGACTTCGACTCGAATTAAAATTTATTAGTATCGAGTTTATTCTGAACTCAACGAATTTTTAACAATTTAGATTGTCAATTTCAATTTTCAGATTATATTCGCAATTTCTTCAATAATTATTGTTCTTTTTCCTATTTTGGTTATATATTAAAAGTTTCAATAATTTCTCTTATTTTTTCTTTTTTAAAAATAAAAATCAAAAGCCGTTAAAATAATTAAATTATGTTTGAAAAAAAACATTAAATATCAACAAATTTTTAAAATTATACAAATATAAATAGTAAAATGTAAAAAATATAATGTATAAAATATTAAACTCAACCTCGGATTTGCAAAGTTTCGATCTAAGTCTAATCCTAATTTAGAACAAATTTGAGTTTTTTTGTCAACCTCATCCTAATATATATATATATATATATATATATATATATATATATATATATATATAATGAAACTCAAAACTCAAAAAAATTCGGGATGGAATTTGGATTAACCCATTCAAGTTTTACCCGTGAGGAAGCCTCAACACCAAACTTTTTTTCCGTAGAGAGATTGTTTGGAAACTGTGATAGGATTGTCCAAGACCTTTGCGAAACTAGGAAATGCATGCTACAAGAATTGATAAGAGCAATCATTCATTGTTACAATGGAATTCATTTTCCTAGAAAAATAAAAGAAAGAAAAGGCAGTAAAGAAAATATACCGACATAGTATATATCCACATATTTCTTTTAATGTAATGGCCGGAGCCTGGCTTACATATTTGTTGTATATATACTTGCATATCTTATTGAAGAACAAACATAAACAAACTTAAAGTTAGAGATGAGAAAACCCAACTTCTAACATACAAACATTATTCAAATTTCTATATTCTTTCTTTTTCTTTTATTTGGATCATTCTGCTGATCACGAGGTCTTAAAAGTGGCTAGCAAGGGCGGATTATGATCATGGTGAACCATTTTCAGATTGAGTTTGACTAGGAGAAGAACAGCCGAAGCACCGGCAGCACGAGCCCGGCGGTGGAGGCTCACAACACACGCAGGCAGGACATATGGGTCTAGTCGCAAGGAACTTCTGCATGAGATATAAATAAAGAAATTAATTAAAACCACAAGTTCATGATCATTCATCAGATCAGCAATACAAAATGGTGATGGTGATGGTGATGGTGATGAGATTACCTTTAAAGGTCGACCGAGCTGCGTCGCATGATGGAACGTTAATAGGAGATAAAACTATGGCGAAGATGATGAAGATCGCCATAATAGACCTTGGAGAGTAACTTGCCATGGCTGCTTATAAATATTTTCAAATTAGCTAAAGATTAATGCTGATCAGTGATCAACATTAGCTACATATACAAAGCATATTTATAGAGGTTGCCAGAGTCTTTGGGTCAGCATTTTATCCCCATTCTTAAGCATTGGCCGTGTTGTTTGAATTGAAAGGTTGACTTCCACTGGTTGGATTGCAAATGATATATATATATATATATATATATATATATATATATTTGGTGGAATTTTTACCATTTTTCCAAAATTTTCCCTCTCTCAATTTTCAATTTAATCCAGTTGACAAATTGTAATAAGTTTGATTCATAAACTTAGTTTATAAATTCTGTTTACTTAAAAATTAATTGATAAATAAAATTCATTTTCATCTGTTATGCCTATACTCATGTGGCATGAATAGAGTAGTATTGGTCATAGTTGAGCAATCATACTCCTTGTCCTATCAATGTCCACCTACAAAAATGGTGATAGACCCAAACCTTGTGCCGTGTTGTGGCTGCAAGATTAATTTTCATTGACTTTAGGGCCATAACATAACCATAGTTTTTTGTATTTTAATTGACTTTATTATTCACAACTACTCCCGAAATTATACGGCTCTTGAATATTATAATAATAATAATTATATTGATATTTTAATTTAATTACAGTTTAACTCTAATTTTTAACGTAATTACACTGAGTCCCATGTTAGTTAATTCTGCTAAGTTAACTGACAATTGATCCATGAAAAGAAAAATTATTGCTGAACATAAATTTTAAAAAATGTTAGTATAATTTTTTAAACTATAGAAAAAAATGTGTAATTAATATTATTTTAAGAGAGGTCAGTGTAATTTATTTAAAAGTAATTGTCATATTAAATATGATGTTGGAACTTATGAATTTGGTCATTTAAAACAAATTTAGAAATGATCACTATAAGAAGAAAATAAGATGAAAACTTCTAATTTCCATGGAAAATAGATTGATTATTTGTGTTGCATTCTTGGCTTTGTTATCAGTTAGTTATCATTTTCTTGTTAGTCTTGCGACTCTGTTTCTTGTAATAATAAGAAGGAAAGGGTTTTTCCTTTCATTAGTTACCTAATTCAACTTCGAAGCTTCTCTTTTTCCAACTTGTCATCAGTAACGGGTCAATCCTCTCGTCTCGTGACCAAACTCTATGCGTGTTCAAGCTACAAGATTAATTGTAATTGACTTTAGGACCAGCATCACATTTCTGAACTTTATGTGTTCCGATGGGCAATTATTCCAATTGCTTTCATACTTCATGTAATATCCCATCTCGCATTGCCACATCAGATAGGTGTGAAATTTTGATTATATAAAAAATATCACAAATTTATTATTAATAATTTAGACTTAAATTTTTGAGCCATAATTTTGCATTTTCTTTCTTTAAGCTAGAGGTGTGAAATGGGCTAACCTATTCGTGTCAACGGACTGTTCTGTGCCGGCCTGTGTAATAATCGGTCTATGCCTGGGCTGTGTCACTTTAGGAACCACTTAGTCCAGCTCGCAGGGCCTTTCAATTTATTTTTTTTTACTCTTTTTTTTTAATGATTAATATGGAATATTATGGACCGTAATTTTTTTAAATATTATATTTTTTGTTATTCTAATTACATAATATCACTATTTTTTTATTTTGTTATTTGTAATTATAATATTTTGTTTAACTTTTGTTTTTTTTTTTTTTACTTTCTTATTTGTTAGTTTATTAATATTAGTATTTATTTTGTTATTCCTTATAATAATATTTTGTTTAAATTTGTACTTTGTTCAAAATTATTATAATTTTTTGTTTGAATATATTCACATAATAATAAAAAATGACAATAAAACATAAAATAAAACGGGCCTAACGTGCTGTGCCTGAGTCGCCTGCTTGAGAGAGTCAGCCCGACAAGGCTCATCAAATCGTATCGTGCCTGATCTGACCTATCGACCATCATATCATGTCGCCCATTAACGTGTCTTGCCCATACTTGTATCCGGTTGACACCTCTACTTGAAGTTTTTTAGGAGTCTTAGGACAAGGACTTGAATCATTACAAAATGGTATCAAAGTTTACCAGGGTCCCGTATGGTATCAAAGTCAATTCTGGTCCACGATGGGTGCCGGGCTTCATGGTGTGGTGCATCTTTGTAGGAAGACTACCATCTAACCTCTCTGCAAGCCAAGGACTCTGGCAGGAGTGCAGAATATAAATGCCTTTAAAGACTACTTTCATATAATCTGTGGCATGACTCTTCTGTCAGGCTATTAAGAAATGAAATACATATTACGCAGTTTGTGGGCAGCTTTCGTTTAATCAACAAGCACTCAGAGAAGAAATTTTTATGAAATGAATCCAAATTCAATAACACATATATGAAATCAGTTAGACTTTGAAATTACTCATCTTTGGTTTTTTATTGTAAAAAAATTTAGGAAGAACTAAGTGAAATAGCCAACTCAACTCAGCCACTTAAGTTTCTCTTTCTTTTTCTCCCCCCCTCCCTCCCTCCCTCCCATTTTAGGTAGGCCAAGCCACGCTTGAGGCTTTTTCAATAGCGTATGTTAATATAGTTAGAATAAGACTTTATTGAATTCAATATATTTTTTATTTTTGTATGTCATGATACTCTTTAACAATAATTTTGATAAGAGGAGAGTTATAGCCCGTTTGGATGAAGAGAGCGGGAGAGAAAAAAAAAATAGAATAAGAAGAAAAAGTTTGAAGATTTTAACTCACTTTTCTAACCTCTTTGCAAATAGAGAAATATGAGAAGCAAAGAAAATGTATTTAATAATTTTTTTTGAAATATTAAAAATACCTATAAATAAAAGAATTAAAAATTCTAAATATAAAGAAAAAAAAGACATAATTGTAAAATGTTTTTTTTCTCTCTCCGTGATTATTCAAACAAAAAATAATGACTTTCTTTTCTTTCTTTTTTGAACTATTAAATAAGAAAAAGATGAACATCTTTGTTTATTTTCTTAATTTTTGCTTATTTTTTCTCTCTCTCATAAACTTCTAAACGAACTATTAATTATTTTTCACAAAATTATAATATGGAGTAAAATTAAAGATCATACGAGAAATTCTACACCACTGGTAAAAAGTAAATAAACACTTTATAAGCTGGTGCATAATTTATTGAATATCAATCATAAATACACGAGAAATTCTATCATCCAAACACTTTTCTTTTTTGGACTGAATCATCCAATACTGACATTATTCCAAACCTGTCTAAAGAAAATAGTAAAAAACCATACACACTCCTTTTTCATATGCTTATATATATCTAGACCACCCTGTTATATATTAGGTTTGGAAAAAAGCTGAAACTGGACGTAGCAGTGGTTCATGGCTTCCCACCAGTTCCAAGAGTAACAGAACAGGCACAATAGCAACATGGTGGCGGTGGTGTTGCTTGGCAACACATACAATGGAGGACAACTGGGTTTCTGATAAAGTTCTGCATGAGAAGAAAGAAAGTGAAAAAAAAAAAAAACAAAAAAAGTTAGAAATCAAATCTTGATCATAAAGCTCATATATATATATATGGTGATGAGAAGTACCTCGATGAGTCAATCCAGTTGCATTGCATGGTGATGCAGGAGATAGAACAATCATGAAGACGATTATTGACACCAGAACAGAGCTTGAAGATTTACCAGCCATTGTCATTGCTTAACTGTTAAACAATCTAATAGATATCGTTATATATTTGATCACATTAGATACATATAATTGAGGCTATTTATATAGGCTGTGTGGGAGGGTGTTTGGCTCAGCACTTGAGATTGGGATATGCCGTGTTCTTTGGACTAAAAGGGTGAATTCAACTGCTTGGACCGCAAGTTTGTCAATTTCCAACATCTCCAAGAATTTTCTTGTTTCCACAGCCCCCTAAAGCTAGGATTTTTTTTTGCTTGACTGACTTTATATTATAAAGGAATTTTGCTTTTTAATTTTGGCTAGATGGTACTTGACCGGGCTTCCCACTGCTTTCACTATAAGATATTATCAGATGAAGGATCGAGGAAGGCCTGCAAATAAGTTGAGGAGTATGGCGTTGTTCAAGTTTAACAGGTTCAAATTATGTTTAAATTCAATTGGTTAATTTTTTGAACCAATCTCAAATGAGTTTTTAATTGAACTTATTTCAAATGAACTTTTAATTGAACTGAACTCGAATAACTTGATTTTTATATAGTATTAGATTATTTTTAACTTATTAATTTTTATATAATATTAGATTATTTTTAACTTAACGAATTGAGTTTAAACCGAACTCAATAAATTAGTAAATCTCAACATATATTCAAATTTGACTAATTTATCTTGTGAGCCAATTTATTGAGCCGTTTTACAACCCCCAACCTCGACCAACAGCATGAAACATGATTTTGTTCAAAATACATGTGTTTGACAAATTTTAACAAAATTAGGTTTTGCATGGGGGCTCATCAAAATCCATACTTTTTCTAAGCTTTACCCTACACAAGGGTGAAAGGAACAAAATTTCAGTGTAAAATTATTTTTATACAATTTTTATCAAACACTCAAATAACAATAACGAACCGATTATACAATAATCAATTTTCCAGAATCAAACACTACCCAAACAAACCCTAAAGTAATAATCACTGGTGTTGTTAACGATGATGCGGGAAGGCCAAGATTTACCGTGACCTGGTCCTAGTCATACTTGGCGCCGATGGCAGAGTATCTTTTTTGCATCTTTAACTTGCGTGTTCCCAGAAGAAGATTTATGCGTCTGATACAAACAAAAAAAGAAAAAAAAAAAAGTTGGTTGCTTTATTTAAAACTTATCTCTTTAATGCAAGTTTGGTACCAAGAAATGCCAGTTTTTCTATATGCTCACCTACTTTGACTTGTTGTAATAATACAGCGTTCATATTGGCAGATTTTTTTTATCTAGAATAAAAGATCTTTTGATACCTTTCTTGGAAATGATATGTAAAAAACTCCATCTTAAGTTGAATATATGGCAGAGAGTGAAAGTGTGAAATTGATGGAGAAAAAATTTTGAGATGAAACATTATAGCAAACGGATTAGAGAAGATATTTAAATCCAATACCTCTCAGAACCACAACTCTGATATTATATTAAGTCACTAATTATTCAAAATAACTTAAATTGTTAGAGAATAGGGCAATTATATATCAAACTAACACTAATATTGTCTATAATTTTGTCAGAGAGGGAAGAATGGAAAGCCTAAAACCACCAGAACATTTCCTGCTGATCAGTGTTATCATATCATGCTATTTGGCTAATGAAACTCTTCACCAAGGAAAGATTCACATTAAATTTCAATGAGGAAAAGCCTTCTACAAGAAATGGAACATCATCTGCAACATCTGTTGAAGGCTAATTATAGCAGCTAAATTGCCTCTTATTACAGTTATAATGATTAATCACCGATGCTATACCTAACGAATTTTCTTACTCCAATAAATTACAAAAAAAAAAGAGGAGATGCAACCAAGTCTCCAAGAGTCCCAAGACATCTAACTCTTCAACCCACTAGTAGCAGTCACCACCACCATGAATTTCTCAACTCAACCATCACCACCTCAACTTTGCAGGGAAGTACTGCAATAATATGCATATCCTCAATTAAAACAGGTAACATGAATATGTGGAACAGAAAAGGATAATTGGCATAACGAAAATATGGAATTAATTACAGCTGCAATTGACAACTTAGCAGAAAAATTTCAAGAATGAAGGGATATAATGATATCTTTCATCTTATAATTCTACTTCAAAAAATGTTTTTGTTTTCCCCTTTTCTTTGATAAGAAAAACTTGCAAATACAAGAATAATTCAAGAATTTGGTGAGAATGATGGTGCTCACCTTTTCAATGAGAGAGAGATAGTATGGCTTAACTTTTTCGACATCAATTCGAACTTTGCTCTTGCTGTATAAATCATACTTGCTGCACCATAAATAAGAAAGAATTTTTTTTTTTTAAATTTTTGTCCAAGCTACTAACGAGCAAAGAATATAAGTCACAATTTCTATGTAGTCGGAATTTTTTGATTAAATCAGAGAAACAAATAATCTTACTTAAATATTTGGAGCCATTTTAGATTCTCGACGTCCTCCTCATTCATTAGGTGCCTATATGCTCCTGACTTATGTAAAGCTGCAACGTTACAACAACTTCATCATAATCAACTCATTACTAAAACGGCTATCCTTGTGTATAATTGGAGTGATTAAATGATTATTCTTCTATTTTTTAGCTTACCATAAAATGAATGGTATCTGATGATGAAGAGAGCAGCTGAAGGAAGAGTTGTGTGATTCTCCTTGGCCACCTGAAAACAGGACACATATATCATAACATAACTTCACCAAGATCGTAGAAAACGAAAATTCAAAAAAGGGTTGAAAGAAAGTACCAAATACATGTAATCATCATGCCCCCAAGACATCATCACATTGTTGAGTCCACAACCTTCCGAATAAACTCCATGTTTAGTGTTGTAAGCAGTATTATTGAAGTCCAGATTTTCTTGGAAATACTGTAACAGAAGCTGCAAAATGTTTTAGAAATTTTGTAGCAGATGAATTGTATAAAATTTAAGTTGGTAGATTGCTTTTAATTTTTTTTTTTTGGGGGTTCATTTTAGATGTGAAGTTGTAAGAAAAAAGACCTTGTGATGAAGAATTGATTCATCAAAGGCACACCCAACAGGGTATGTGTCACCTGCAATATGATCTTGATCAGTAACTTGAAATAAGAGGAGTAAACAAATTGAATGATAAAAAATTTACTAGTATCATATACACACACATATACCTACCTACGACACACACACATACGACACACACACACACACACACACTTATATATATGAAACATGATACCTACCTACGACAGCCCATTGAGGAAGCTCTCCAAAGTTTGGATGAAGAAGAACCTTTCCAAGATCTACAACCCAGAGAAAGTTAAGTAAATTAATTTCTCAATGTGAACTCAACTCAATAAGGCCTACCATCACATCCATGAAAATATAAGAGCAATATACCATTACTGAATAAGAGCAGGATTTTTTTTTTTTACCATGAATAAGGCCAGTCAAATGGAGCCAGTCTTCATTGGGATAGTCTTTTCTGATGGCTTCTGCTGTCTGCAGCAAGTGCTCAATTTGAGGTTCATCCAAGTCAGGATCACTTTCATCGACAACATCATTAAGAAGTTCACAGCATTCCCATATGCTCATCTCAACTTTGTTCAATTTTTCATACTCCTCTCTCATCCTCTTCACCTGCAATTTATTAAATTCAATTAACATATAGAAAATTAAAAAAAAAATCATAGGTTCATTTTGATATTTGTGACAGACAAATGAGTTTTTTTGGCAACTTGCTTACAAAGTCATAAGATTGGTTAATGTGATTGATACGATAAAAGTTCTCTACACTTGATTGCCTCGCACTTTCGGCATCATAATCCCTGTTTTACATTTGCAGATTAAATCAATAGTAATTAGAAAATAACTAAAATATAACAGAAAGTTTCTTTTTTCTTTTTATTTAAATGGTGGCTGATTCTGATTGATGTAGGCCTGGTTAGTTCTAGGATCAAGTCAAACCAAACAGAGATTAGGTTTAGATTGGGCCTTGGCTTTTGTATGAAGTTGGGTCCATCCCAGTAATGATGATATCAATTCAGCATAGATAGTCTGTTTCCATCAACTTCAAATTGGACAAACACAGATTAATGCCCTAATATATATATATATATATATATATATAGGAGTATATGATTATGGAAAGAGCAGCACCTAAAACTGTGGCCAAAGAAATTGGAGTTAGGCACCACAAATCCACCATCCAACACTAATTCCTGTTCATTTTTTGAGATCTTCTCCTCAGCCTCAAATCCTGTTTAAGAAAATAGTAACAGTGCTTAAATTAATTGGCTGTTAGAGTTATTGATAAAATCCATCCATCTTCTCCTCGCAATTGTAATTAAATAAATCGAAAATCCATGGATCTCCTTCTTGCAATTGTAAATAAAATAAATCAAAATCTGAAAAATCGCATATATAATTATAATCAATGAGAATAATCACAAGTTAAAAAAAATGCACAAAGTGGGTTTAGGATAAATATTTTAAATGACATTCAAGTCGAGGAAAAAAATCAAAGAAGAACGAACATAAAATTCAAAGTACAAATCCAAAATCTAAGATTTATCTATTTTTTTTGGATATTTCCCCCCTAAAATTCCACTTTTGTGCAAATATTGATGACAAAAATATAAAGAAATATTACAAAAAAAAAGAAGAAGAAATAATAAAATTACCAAACTCAGGTTGATCAATGAGGATAGTCTCCTGAATCCAAATTGAAGCTGACAATCTCAATCTGAGCAAGAAGGCAAAGAGAAGCAAGAAATTTCTTAGATATAAGTCTGGTTGCATTGTGGATTTGGTAAAAGGTCCGTATTTATAATTGCCGGAAATCCTTCCCTGAGAATTCGGTCTTCGGTCCTTCCCTGAGAATTCGGTCCTTCCCTGAAAATCTAGGTTTACATATATTTGGGATATATACATATATATATATTCTATATTTATCTATTATCTATTATAATTATAAGTTATAATAAAAGAGAGAGTTTTGCAATCAAAAAGAAAAGAATGAGAGTTTTGATTGTGAGCATCCACCCTCCACTTCAATACTCAAGTGGGTCATGTGTTTATGTAGCTTTTCCATCATCACCATCATCATCATAAAAAACAAATTTCAGTCACTTGATTACATATAATAGGTGAATGTTTTGTATTGAATTCTGTTTTGCAGAGTTTGTTCTCTCCTGTTTTGTTTCGAGAATGTCACCAAATTACCAATGGAATGCCATGTATGACTATGTACCACCTATTTTAGTGAAATATAGTTCACATGTCAATTCATTATTAGATAATGGCATTGTCATGTCAATTCATTATTAGATAATGACATTGTCAAGTAACGCTTTTGGCTACCCAATGCTTCCCTCTCCTCTTTTTTTTACTACAGTTTTTGTATTCAGTATTTAAGACATTGCTAAGCTTAGCAGAAAAAATTGTTTTCTACTGCCACATATCTGAGATATATATATTGGATTTATGAACTCTGCAAGATATATTTTATAGAGATTGCAAAAAAGGATGAAAATGAGCAGAATTGGACCAAATCTTAGACTACTGAAGCTCAGTTTGTTGATTAGACTAAGGTCATGTAAGCTTTAGCTGAGCTTAAACTCAAATTTCCTATTCAACATCGGTTGGTATAAATTAAGTTGTGCCCATATTTGAGAGACTCTAGTTGTTATTAAATTGTTAGATATTGTGTTTTTCTATTGCTATATAATACTGTAATTATAATGTTGAGTTCATTTTTCCTTTGCGTTTAGACATGGACAAACTTGAGATTGCTCAACCAATACACATTATATTGGATAGGTCTAATTACACTCCCTAGTCACAATTCATGCACAATTTTCTCAAAGGCCACAAACGTTGTCTCTATGTTATTGGCGATCTCAAAAAGCCCACTAAAAGACCTACTAATTTTGATGAAGCCTTTTGCACTCATTTAATTGATTGGGATAACAGTCATCACCAGGTCATTACTTGGTTTTGTAATACCATAATCCCTTCTATTGCAACACTATTTTGCAGCTATGATGATGCCTGGGATATGCTTGCTTCAGCTTATTCCTCTATCGATCGTTCCAAAGAATATCAACTTATGGTTGATTTTTACAATCTAGAGCAAGAGCTTGGTCAGACTATTAATGACTTTTTTTGCAGGCAGTTTGAATCTGCAACCGACACAACAAAATTTGCCTCAAAAATAAAAAAAAATTAAGACTTATAATGATCTTTTTTCTCAAAACAGGCATCGAAAACCGCCTTTGGCGGTTTTAGATGGGTAGAACTTGAAATACATATATAATTCAAGTAAAGTAGATAACAGATGGCCTAGTTATGACAGTTTGAAACCGTAACAAAAATAGTAAAATTTGCCTCATAAATAAAAAACTAAGGCTTATAGTGGCGTTTTTTTTTCTCAAACCAGGCATTAAAAACCGCCTTCAGCTATTCGGATAGCTTGATTTCGAAGAAATACATGAAATATCTATATAATTCAAGTAAAGCGGGTATCAGAGCACTAAGTCATGGCAGTTTGAATTCGTAACAAAAACAGCAAGATTTGCCTCAAAAATAAAAAAAATTGAGGCTTATAATGGTTTTTTTTTTTTTCTCGCAAAATAGGCGTTGCAAACTTCCTTCAACCTTTCAAATGGCTAAATCTCTAAAAAAATATATGAAATGGATGTATAATTCGCATAAAGCGGATAATAGAGTGCCAAGTTATGGCAGTTTGAATCTGCAACCAAAATAGTAAAATTTGCCTTAAAAAGGAAAAGATGTGTCTTATAGTAGCCTTTTTTTCTCAAACTAGGCGTCGCAAACTTCCTTCAGCTATTCAAATGGCTAGATCTCGAAGAGATAGATGAAATGCACGTATAACTCACGTAAACTAGATAACAGAGCGCCAAGTTATAACTGTTTGAATCCATAACTAAAACAACAAAATTTGACTCAAACATGAAAAATAAAGGATTATAATGGTTTTTTTTCTTCTTAAAACAGGCTTTGAAAACCTCTTTCGGTCATTCAAATAGCTTGATCTCGAAGAAATACATGAAAAACATGTATAATTCAAGAAAAACAGATAACAGAGTGCCAAGTTATGACAGTTTGAATCTAAAATAAAAAAAAGTGAAATTTTTTTCAAAAATGAAAAATTGAGGCTTATAATGACATTTTTTTCTCAAATCAGGCATTGAAAATCGCCTTTGGCAGTTTTAGATGGCTAAATCTCAAAAAAATACATGAAATGCTTATATAATTCTCGTAAAGTGAATAACAGAGTGTCAGGTTATAGCAATTTGAATCTGCAACTAAAACAACGAGATTTGCCTCAAAATGAAAAATTGAGACTTATAATAGTCTTTTTTCTCAAACCAGACGTCACACGCCACCTTCGGCCAATCGGATGGCTAGATATCGAAGCAATACATGAAATTGATGTATAATTCATGTAAAGCGGATAATAGATTACCAAGTTATGGCAGTTTGAATCCGTAACCAAAACAGTGAAATTTGTCTCAAAAATGAAAAATTGAAACTTATAATAACATTTTTTCTCAAATTATGTGTCGCAAAATGCCTTCGATGATTTAGATGGCTAGATCTCGTAAAAATACATGAAATGTATGTATAATTCGCGTAAAGTGGATAAAAGAGCGCCAAGTGATAGTTGTTTAATTGAATCTGTAACCAAAACAATGAAAAATATACCTAATTTTATTTCTTACAAGAATACGAGCGATTATCTCAAACACAAGACTATATTTTCTTTAATTCGAAGGAATTGATTTTCAGTTTTTCTTCCTGGAAAGTGTCTCGGAAGTTTGAAAATGTGGGCTTGTAATAAACCAAAAAAAGATAATTTGGCATCTCCAAATGTTCACACCACAGTGTGTTGATTTTCTTCTATGCCAAAGGAAAAACGCGTTCATCTTGATACTATGCTTGTAATTATTTGTCTTTTTTAATGGAACCTTTGATTTTGATACTTGCAACTTGAGGAAGACGTTTAAGTCTAAGTCAATTTTTTAGGCTAGAAAAAGATTAAGAGTAGACATAGCTTTGAGAGGGGGGGGGGGGGGTGCTGAGGTGCAGATTTAAATTCAATCAACACTACTATTTTTCAAAAGTAAAGAGTAAAAAAGACTAATGCTGGTTTCTGAGCATTTCAGCTTTAGAAACTGAATCGATTTTCACTATATTTCATTAGCTAATTGGCCTAGTAATTTGTAACAATAAAATAAAATAAATTAAATTGATTAGATGCACCTAAAGAGTGGTCATTTGGCTAATATATAATTAAATTAGGGAATTAATGGTATATTTGTAGTTATGTAACGCCCGACCCTGTTGTTACAACAACCCGAAAAATGAAGCAACAATTATTAGTATCAATCAAACTACTCCTATCCAGTGATACAAGTATCACAACTGTGTGATGGCAGCGACGGTGGGAGTGGTGTGGTTGCATTGGTGGTATGAAAATGCAATTTTGGAGTGGCTGTTATTGTGGTTGTCATAGCAATGTTGAACTTGATGTTGCTGGGGGACTAACTGAGAAGTGAGAAGCTTCCATTTGCAGAACTTGGATCTGAAGGTTCCAACTATCGCCTAAGGCATTAATCCTTTCATCTGAGTTTTAAAAGTCAATGTGTTTGGAAATTCGAATTACAATAGTTGTAAAATTTCCATCTTCAAGTGTATATGTTGACAATTCATTTCAAATTTTTTATTAAATATGTAATTGTTAGATTAGATTAAGAATTGTTGCCGTTAAAACATTAGTCAATCACTCTGTTGAAGAATTAATTATGCCCGTCTTGAATTACAACTTCGTATTTTTGAAATGACTGGACGAACTGTACCCATAGCTTGGAGATGGTTTGAATTTCTGTTGCTACGCGAGTCTGCAACTTACCCTACACTCATTGACGGACCGGTTCATGCGGGAACTAGGGAATCTCCCTTCGGGTGCCCTAAGGGAGATTCCCCTTAGGGTTTGGCCTTTTTTACAATGACTTGCAAACATGAGCTGGACCTCTTCTTTTCAAGTTGAGTTTTGTTCTGTTTAATTCTGCCAAAACTAAAGCTTCTGGTCTTCTTCCTTTGGATTGGGCTGGTAACCCTTCCTAATTTTCTCTCTCCTTCCTGTGTCTAAAGGGTGCCAAAATGTTTTTTTTTTTTAAAAAAAAAACTTTTATTTTTATAAAACAAATGCATAAATAATCTGATTTAATTGGATATCTAATGACAAATTCAAAGCTGCTTAAGTAGAACACTTTCAAAATTTTAAGCTAGAAGACTATGATTATTCTCCAGCTAATCAATCAATAATGTGGAATGGACAGAGATGCTTCTTTAGCCAGTAACTGCCCAGAAAGTGAACTGGTCAATGAACTGACAGTTTTGCATCTAAGACTTTCAATGAAAATCAACTAAAATTTGCAAATTTCAATCATTGAGTTGTTGCCTTTGTTGCGCAGCCCACAGTTCGTGCAACCTTTTGAATCCTTCAAAATTCAATTATGTATCCATTAATTTCAATGTAAACTCAAAGTTTATTTAAATTTTAAATTAGCCAAGCAGATTCCCCTTGACTTTGGGATATGTATATGTCTCTCTCTCTCTCTCTCTCTCTCTCTCTCTATATATATATATATATATCATTGTTGCAACAAAGTGCCATTTTAATAGTACAATGCTAAGCTTTTCTTTGGTTTTTTATATTTGGGGAATCACCATGACTCTATAAGATGATTTCTTCTCATTAGGTAGCAATTAGGGTGTTTGGTCTCCAGGGGGGAAAAGATTAAGAGACTGATTAAGGTGTTAATGGGTTTTCTTTATGTGCTTCTTGGTGGTTTTGCTCTTATAGCTCTGGTTAATGCGCAAGATCAATCAGGTTTCCTTCTAATAATATCTTACTTTCATAATGAATTATATACGTCACCTCTTTTTTTTTTTTTTTTCTGTGGAATGCTTGTCAACTTTATATAAATTGAAGTTAATCCATGCATCTTTTCAACCAAAAAAATCCTGATGACCGAAATTAATCACGCTGGATTAGTGACATAATACAATATCAATCTGTAAAGAAAAGAAGTTGTACATCTAAAATAAAAACTCTCTGCCATGACAATGTGTTAATGAGCTTATCTGGTTTGTTTACTCAATGAACAGTACTAATCCTCACTTTAATTATCCTGCTAATTTTGTTTTCTTTGTTATTTTTTTGGATTAGGCTTCATAAGCATCGATTGTGGAATATCTGAAGATTTCAGCTATAAAGATGAGACGACAAACATATATTATACCTCAGATGCACAATATATAGACACTGGCGTGAATATGAATATATCTCCTGAGTACAATTCTACCACTCTCCAGCAGCAGTATGCAAATGTCCGCAGCTTTCCTCAAGGAATCAAGAATTGTTACACATTGAGACCGGCACAAGGCAAAGATAACAAATATTTGATCAGGGCTTTATTCATGTATGGGAATTATGATGCTCTAGATAAAGTACCAGAATTTTATCTATATCTTGGGGTTAATCTTTGGGACTCGGTGGCCTTGAACAATGCATCTGATGTTGTCATGAAAGAGATTATACATACCCCCTCCACGAATTATATATATGTTTGTCTAGTAAATTCAGGCTTTGGAGTGCCTTTTATATCAGCATTAGAGCTGAGGCCTTTGAATAATTCTATTTACAAAACTCAATCCGGTTCATTAGGACTCTTTGCGCGGTATGATATGGGCTCAACAATTGATCAAACCATCAGGTGAGCTTCTAAAATGTGTAGCTCTTTTCATTCTTAACTTTTTTTTCTCTGGCTTCATTCACAATTTTATGTAAATTGAGCTTCTTGCATAGGTATGGCAACGATGTCTATGATCGCATCTGGTCCCCCTATAACTTTGCTAAATGGGACTCCATTTCAACCAAGTTTTCCAACGACTCTTTTAGTGATAATAATTACAAACCACCATCTATAGTCATGGAGACTGCTGTGAGACCATCGAATGCCAGTGGTTCCGTGGACTTCTATTGGAGTCCAGCTGATTCCAACTCACAATTTTATGTCTACATGCACTTTGCTGAAGTTGAGAAGCTTCAAGTAAACCAGACCCGAGAATTCAACGTCTCTGTGAATGGTGAATTATGGTATGGACCCCTTGTTCCAGATTATCTATCCATAACCACTGTATACTCCCAAAGCCCCTTGAGTGGCTCTGAGATCAGTTTTTCAATCTATAAGACTGCAAAATCCACACTTCCACCTATCATCAATGCCCTCGAGATCTATATGGTAAAACAGCTCTTACAGTCACCAACAAATCAAGAAGATGGTATGTTCCAATCTGTATTTGCTTTCTGTAAGCAATGATAGGCAGTTTGTCATCTTTTGTGAGCTGTTAATTTCTTTTAATAGTTTAAATCTGATTTGTTCTTACTTCTTGCACCGGATAAATTTAGTTGATGCTATCATGAAAATCAAATCCTTATACGGGTTGACCAAGAATTGGCAAGGAGATCCATGTGCTCCAAGGATTTCCTTGTGGGATGGCCTAAACTGCAGTTACAGCGGTTTTAGCTCCCCCCAAATCATATCACTGTGAGTGTGTCTGTACTCAAAATGTTCCCGTGTGTCACTGTATGGAAACAACATCGAGTACTAAATAATTTCTGGTTTGTCCTACCTGAAATTGTTTGGCTTAATTTGGTGTAGGAACCTGTCCTCAAGTGGCTTGACGGGGGAAATAGCACCTTCAATTTCCAATCTCACATCATTAGAAGACTTGTAAGTTTGACAATCTCCCAGTTTTAGCATTGTTCAGCATACATCCGGCCACTTTAGAGAGTAAAAGAAATTTCTAGAGATTAAAAGCTCTCCATGGTAGGAGATAACTCTTAAATGATATGATCAGAATCCAATTGGCATCTCACTTGAATTGCCAATGCCAAGTACATTTTCCTGCAATTAATAATCAAGCTCTAAATTTCTAATAGAGTGTGTATTTAATTCAGGGATTTATCAAACAATAGTTTGACAGGACAGCTACCTGAATTCTTAGCAGAAATGCCATTCTTGAAAACCCTGTAAGCTGTTGAGTTTTAAAAATGAATTTAGGAATTTCTTGCTATTAGAAAAGTTCTTTTTTATTTGAATTATGCCCTTGCAGGAACTTAACAGGTAACAACTTCAGCGGTTCAATTCCTTCTCTGCTTGTAGAAAAATCAAAAAACGGTTCGCTGTCATTGAGGTCTGCTATTGTTACATATCATGAATTTAAACCATTTCCTTTTCAAAGTAGTAATTTCCACTTGTCTTATTTTCCTTTCTTCCCCTCAACATCTAATTCTCCTCACTAGTGAAATTGATTATATATTTGGTATAGTTGAAATGAAGATAACAAGTACTTACAGTGCCAACTTTGATAATTTGATGATCCATTTGATTGACTGTTTAATGCAAGTTTGAGCGAGAATCCAAATCTTTGTCTATCGGGATCATGCACAAAGAAAACAAATAAGAACTTTGTTATTCCCATAGTTGCAGCCATTGCCTCATCTTTGGTTCTACTAATGGCTCTAGTTATCTTGTGGAGCCTCAAAAGAAGAAGAGAACAAGGTATTGTCATGCTTCTTTTGTTGATGCACACGCGCTCACACACAAACTCACACCTATGTATCGCGTATTTGGTTTATATTCAGTAAGTGGTGTCCTTAATTAAACACATACTAAATGCCAATTACATTTTTAATGAATATTAGTTGCGGTATTGGTTGAATCCAATGGGTACAATGAGCCTCGGGACACAAATGAAGATGTCCAAGCATACGGTCCAAACAAGGGGAAGGGGGTTTTAGTCCATTATGCATATGATGAGCTCAGAAATATTACAAGAAATTTTGAAAGGGTGATTGGAAAAGGAGGATTTGGGACAGTTTACCATGGCTACTTGAAAAATGGGACCCAAGTTGCTGTTAAAATGCTCCTTCCATCAGCTCATGCTTCTAAGCAATTTCAAACCGAGGTAATTACATTATTCCATCAAATGTTCCCTATACTAACCAATGTTTTCATTTTACTGTTTTACTGATTTCGACAATATGAGTCACAGGTTGAACTCTTGATGACAGTTCGTCATAAGAACTTGGTTTCTTTTATTGGTTACTGCGATGAAGGCCCCAACATGGGCCTCGTATGTGAGTATATGGCTAATGGAAACTTGCAAGAGCTTTTATCAGGTATCATTTGTGCTGTATGTTATGACAATTTTCTCCTAAACATATGTATAGTTCTATAATTTTTTACCAAGTTGCTACACTTTTTTATTTAAACACAAAATTTCATTATAATTTTTGAAACTTAATTAATTTTAGTGGTCTTGAAAACTCATTCGAGCTGAAAAAGTTTACCTTTTTGAAGGATGTGACAATATCCAAAAAGTACAAGCATACATACATTTCCACTGTCCAATGTGTAGTAATCTTGCATATATGGCTGCAGGTAAATTGAGTTGGAAGCAGAGACTTCAGGTTGCCATTGATGCAGCTCAAGGTCAGGAAGCTGATTTTAGAAATGAATTTTCATTTAGATTCTTTAAGTAAAAAAAAGAAGAAGAAAATTAGTAAATTAACTCCGCGAATTCTATGTTTTAGGATTGGATTACTTGCACAGTGGTTGCCGACCACCTATAATCCACAGAGATGTAAAGACCTCCAACATCTTATTGAGTGAGAATTTGCAGGCCAAAATGGCTGATTTTGGGTTTTCCAGAATTTTTCCTGCAGAGGATGCAACTCATGTATCAACTAGAGTTGTTGGAACTCCTGGTTACCTTGATCCTGAGTAAGTGTTCTTCATTCAGATGAATTCACATGTTAAAATGTTTATGCTTTTATAGAAATATGAAGTGAAAGGAGATGAATCATTCTATAAAATCATCTGTAGGTACTACCAAACCCAACAGTTGAATGAAAAGAGTGATGTTTATAGTTTTGGGATTGTTCTGTTGGAGCTAATCACAGGCCAAGCTGCAATAGTAAGAAGCAATGTGAACACTCACATAGTTCAATGGGTTAGTCCCATGCTGGAAGGAGGGGATATACAGAACATTGTTGATCCGAGGTTAGAAGGAGATTTTCACCTTAACTCTGTTTGGAAAACTACAGAAATTGCAATGGCATGTGTGGATCCTGCCTCCATCCAAAGGCCAACCATGAGCTGTGTTGTGACAGAATTAAAGGAGTGTTTGGCAATGGGAATAACTGGTAGAACACATGGAAAGATAAAGGAAGAAAATGAAGATTCAATTGAGATGAATGTCATGGGTCCATCAGCCAGATAGTTATTTTGCTAGGATTCTCCACAAGTAATGTGTCTTGTTTTGAGTCTTTTGACATTCTTTAAGATGTATTTGCATGATTGTGTGTGTTATTGTTGCTTCTCACTTTTATTGATATTTTCATTTCAATGACAATGTAAAAATTTATAGAGACCTGCTTATATCATGGACTAGTGTGATGTCCATATCAGTTGGGTAAGAGTAGTATGACTGGTATATAAAATACTAGAAGTCTTGATACTAATAACTTGGATTTAAATTTTTGAGCCATAATATTTCGGGATCTTTCTGGTTGTTGGGATAATGGGCTTAGGACACTATATTTGTAATATCAGAGCTAGTTTTTGAGCAATAATGTGTAGGCTTAAAATTTTGCGGGCTCTTCAGATTGTTAAGACAGTGAACTTGAGGCGTTACAACTAGTTTTGGAACGATTCTTTTATAGTAAAATTTTGTTATCTCATTGGGATGAAATTTTAAATATATAGATTTAATTAAAAATTGATCTATATTTTACAAGTTATTAAATTTTAAAGTTTGCAAAGCTTTTTTGATTAAGTCCCTTGATTTCACGGTAATTCAGTTAGAAGAGGGGCATTTTAGTTATACAATAATTAGAAAATTTATGAGATTAATATCTTTGGAATTGATTCCTATAATAATTTTGATATATTTTGTGAATCTTTCACTGAATGATTCTAATTATTATTCCAATATACATTGAAGTCATATTATCCTATAGACATGAGCAATGTTCAAAAATCATTGGTTTCTAATAATTTTTCATGAGTCCACTCATCATCCATTGGTTCCTTAATCTACTATTATTGGACAATGTATAATATGGAAACTTATTGAATGGTGCAGAATTATTAGTTTCGATCAATTGGGCCTAATTATGTGTTTAATATGTCAAATTTTTATGTATTTGACCTTTTTTATTAATCGAGATTATTGACTTGATCAATGTCTTAAACCAGCCAACAATTTCTTCATGCACACTGACTTTTGTCTACACCACTAAAAAAAGTACCATTATCTTGTTTTTTTTTTTTTTTTTTAAATACAACGATGGAGGAGGAAAAAACTATCCTAAACGCGTGTATACGTGGTATGGGAGTCAAATTTTATTCTGCCATGTAAAGAGAAAAGTTTTAATTATCTCATCTAAATGTGTTTTCACACCATTATATATCTTGTTAGTTGTTAATGAAATACAATTGAAAAGGACAATGGGCCATATAATCCATGTAGAGATGGCAACTCCTTGATCTAGTCTATTTCCTGTCTGCATGCCAGAGTTTGACTTACAATTACTTTTAAATTTGTAATTTACCAAAATAAAGTTGGCTTAGATTTCCTAAATTTGTTGTTAATGATAGAGATTTGTTCACTCTCCAATGAGAGTTAATCATTTGATTTTATGGAGTTCATAAAATCATTATAACAAAATGGATAAAAATGATTAAATGATGAGATTTATAAGGAAGAACAAGGCTATGGGATTTGATCATATTGCTTAAAAAAATAGAATTTTGATGTTAAAAAGAAAAAGAAAAAAGAAGAATCAAATCAAAAATATTTTTTCAAAAAACGCTTATAAAAATGTAAGAAACACTTCTTCTCAATTGGCATTTTTATAAAGAAACATATTTAACAAATAACACGAATTTGAAAAATAAGTATATTAGTTATTCAAATAACATTCGTTAGATTTTCAAAAGAAGAAAAAATAAAAACTACTTAATATATATATATATATATATATATATATATATATTTTGACCCATTCTTGCCACTACCGGCCAAAGGATTGATTGCAGTCAAGTCCCTAACAGGGTGCCAAAACAAACACGTTTTTGATAGAAATGTCCATTAAAAGAAGAGCCAAGTTTTCTATCCATTCAGCAAGGTCTTGACAGAGTCACTGATCAATACGTTAATATATATATTACAATATTATATATACATGTATGTATATGTGTGTGTGTGTGTGTTTATATGTATATACCAAGGATTTGTTATCTCCCTGAACAATTCTGTGAAGTATGAACACCCAATTCACTAGATATTTGTTTCTAATATTGTATATGATGATATGAATAATTCTTATTCAACGAGTTGGTGGCCCATCAACAAGAAGGAGGCACAGATTCGGATACATATTCTTCTTGATGGAAAATTCGGTTAGACATTTCTCTCTCTCTCTCTCTCTCTCTCTCTCTCTCTATATATATATATCTATCTATCTATATATATATATATATATAATACAATTGGAATGAGCAATTATTTTACATCTAAAATAGTAAAATGTACATTATGGTTCGCCAATTGACGTATGTACCTCTTTTGACAAAGTTATATATCGGTCTTAGCTACAGAACAATTGACTTGGTACATAGTTCAAACCAATAGTTTATCATTTTAAAAGTAATTGACAGCATGCATCTTTGTTGATTTGTATGTGTGTGTGTGTATATATATATAGACACACACATATATTTATTTATACATATATATGAAACCACCCACAGGCTTTGTTTCATTGGCATGAAGAATCTGAAGAGAATGAAGCGGTTTTTAAAATATCTCCTCTTTGCATTTCTGTGTGATTTGGCCTTTACGATTGTAGTTCATGCGCAGGTCCAGTCAGGTTATAACTAAAACACAATCTTTGTATTTCAATATCATTTTTATTACATTCATGAGCATATATATATATATATATATCTATAATATAGCTGAAGAATATATATCAACTGTTGTTCAAGTCTCTCTCTTTCTCAGGCTTCATAAGCTTAGATTGTGGAATGCCTGAAGATTCCAACTACACTGATGGATCAACGGGACTAATTTACACTTCAGATGCCGCCTATATAGACAGCGGTGAAAGCAAATCTATATCGCCCGAATTGAGGAATAACTCGCTTGATCCACGGTTCTTGAACGTTAGAAGCTTTCCTCGAGGAACTAGAAACTGTTACACATTAAGACCTGTTCAAGGAAAAGATAATAAATACTTGATAAGAGCGTGGTTCATGTATGGAAATTATGATGCCAAGAATCAACCACCAACATTCGATTTGCACATCGGAGTTGATTTTTGGAAGACAGTGAATGATTCAAGCCTTCCATGGTGGTCAGAGATCATACATAACCCCACTACAGATTATATACATGTCTGTCTCGTAAACATAGGCTATGGAACACCTTTCATATCAGCATTGGAGCTAAGGCCTTTGAGTAATTCTACTTATGTAACTCAATCTGGATCACTAAGTTTAGTGGCACGTTGGGATTTAGGTTCAACCACTGAGGAATACAGGTGCGCGATTTTTTATTTTTTGTGTATCATAGAAATGAGAAGACTCACCTCTCCAATCCAGAGGGTTCATGTCCGTAGGATCCATTGCAGATTACACCTAGGGAGGGGGAAATTGTATAGATCAAATTTTAGAGGAGTTTTTATAAATAGAAAAAAAAATTGGTTGGCGGAGTCCTGAATTTAAAAAAAAAATAACAAAACAAAGGGGCAAACATATAATTTTCAAACTCTATATTTTTTTTTTTTTTGGGTGGCCCGCCTTAGTCCTACCTCTCCCCCCGCCAAAGGTTATCAGAGGTGGGGGACACCTATCATTTTTGTTTTGTGTGAACATGTTTTTGGAAAGAAAAAAAATTATCTATTATATTTTTAGGATAGTTTCAATGCAGTTCTCTGTATCTATAAAATAATAAGTTGTGTAAAATTGTATATTCTAATGCCATGCTAAATATGATATACCATATATTTTTAAATTTTGTCTCAAATATAACAAGAAAAATAGTAGTTGCTATTCACATCAAAGACCTAGATTCTCTTAATCTAATGATTAAAAAACTTCGAAGTCATAAAACATTTTTATAGTTAAAAAAAGAATGATTGTTCTACCAAATAATAATATTTTAGCATTGAAACATAAATATCAAATTATAACATTTGAGTACTGTTAAAATTTAGTTTTAGCTTGTCTGAAAAGACTTTTACAATTAAAAATACTTTTAGGACAATAATTATCACTAAATCTAATAAGAGCCATCTCCTCCTATTCAAACACATATTACAATCTTAATCTACAACGTATATAATTTAATTAATGTCATGTGATTTTTTAGTTTTAATTACAAAATAAAATTTAAATTAAATAAAAAATGTATATTTATATTTTATATGTGATTTGATTATAATTAAAATACGTAGTCTAATGAAAATAATTTTAATTTGAGATTAAGTATTATTTGTACTTTTAATTTTCAAGTACTAATTAATATCTTGGTGTGTGTGGTACTATTATCTGACTTAGGTACGACAATGATGTTTATGATCGCATTTGGAGGCGGCCCGTCTATGATAATACCACCAGGGTAATACATACCAATCTTCCTATTGCACCCAACAGATTCCAACCGCCATCAATTGTCATGAGCACTGCCTTGACACCAATTGCTGGTCGTGATCCCTTGTCCTTTACTTGGGAGTCTAACAATTCCACTGACCAATATTACATCTACATGCACTTTGCTGAACTTCAAGCAAACCAAACCAGAGAATTCAACATTTACTTGAATGGGGAGCTTTGGTATGATGAACCTGTTGTTCCAGATTATTTAAGTACCACTACCATATATAGCAGATTACCTCTGATTCATCAAAAGTTTGAGTTCTCACTCAATCAAACCAATACTTCAAGCCTCCCACCCATCATCAATGCCATCGAGCTTTATAATGTAACTCAGTTGTTGAACTCCCAAACAAATGACAATGATGGTATGTTCTAGCCAACATCTACTTTTTTTCTCAGTTTCATTATATATAGTTCCTTCTTCTTCATTTCCTAACTCATATATATATATATATATATATATGTTGGAATTCTTAGTTGATGCTATTGTGAGCATCAAGTTGATGTATGGATTGACAAGAAACTGGCAAGGAGATCCATGTGCCCCGGAAGCTTATGTGTGGGAAGGCCTCAATTGCAGCTATGATGGTTCTAACCCCCGTAGGATCATATTCTTGTATGTTTATGTCTTTGATTAACTCCATAACTTTTTATCTTAATTAACTCTATTCCAACTATATATCTCTTCACAAAATTATTCAACTTGCAATCAGGAACTTGTCCTCGAGTGGATTAACAGGGAATATATCTGTTGCCATATCCAATCTCACAAGGATCCAATCTTTGTAAGTATCAATGCCACTATGAACCAACATGCATGATGCCAATTATCTTCTATACAGTTGCTAATTAAATAAGCAAAGTTTGACCTTTTTTTCCCTCATGTCTGTAGGGATTTATCAAACAATAACTTAACCGGACAGGTGCCTGATTTTCTATCTGGACTCGCTGCCTTGCAAGTCCTGTAAGTTACTTAGGTTTGGGACTCGAATTATATCTAAATTTAATAGCATGAAAAATAGAAGATAATTTCTAACCCTCTTTTGCAGAAACTTGAAAGGAAACAACTTCACAGGTCCAATTCCAGTGGAACTTCTTGAAAGGTCAAAGAATGGAACACTGTCATTGAGGTAATTTGCTCCTCTCTTAGAATCATGGAACATTTGCTATTAAATCGTTAGGAGCACTTCCATAAGCACAGTACATAAAACAAAGGACATGCATTATAAGAATATTCAATAGATTTTTTAGTTTGACATTTGTTATCATAAGCAGTATTGATGACTGTGAATCTGCTCCATGCAATAAGAAAAAGAACAATGTCGTTGTTCCAGTAGTATCATCCGTTGCTGCATTTTTTGCCGTCTCAATTGCAATATTGGCCGTCTTATGGATCATTAAAAAGAGAAAACAAGGTATGAGGACCATTATCTTCATATATATAGTTTAAAGATCAAATTTCAATAATAAAAAGGTTTTCTATATTGAATTAATATCCTTAATGAATTTGTGTTATGATCTCAGTAGTCACGAAGGTGGTTGCAGAAACAAACAGAAATGATAGGTCTTTGGAGTTTAAAAAAAGACAATTCACATACTCTGAGGTCTTGACTATTACAAACAATTTCCAGAGGGTTGTTGGGAAAGGAGGATTTGGAACAGTTTATCATGGCTATGTTGAAGACACTAATCAAGTTGCTGTAAAGATGCTCTCTTCCTCATCAATTCAAGGGTATAAGGAATTTCAAGCTGAGGTAAATTACAAAACTCCAATGATATATATATGTGAGGGTAAATTCCTCACAAATGATTGTTCTCCTGCAAAAAAAAAGGAATAAAGATTATTGGTAGAAATTAGGGATGTCCTGGTGTAGTGTCGGCTGAAAAATCTCTGATTATCAAGTTAGCACCGAGCTAGTTTGAAAGATAAAGATATGCGGAAAGTGTTATATCAAATGTGACGTACCTTCTCTTTTGGAGGTTCTGAAATTTAAATAGTAGATGAATGATTGGGGATGTCTTCCATGATCTTAGCTAATTCTTCGATCATGATTGGTTTGTGCATGATTGTGCATTCCGTTATCAAATTTATCGAAAATCATAATCCCACTTAATTAGTCTTGTAGGTTGAGAGGGGTCCACAATGCTTGGATGAGCTGGCTAGTTGACCCAGTGTAGTCCGGATGTTGTTCCAGCTTAAATGATACTTACCGGACCTATTATTAAGTGGGAATACTTCAGTCTATTTTCCCTTATCCCATGCCAAGTGGCTCTCGGTGTATGGAAGAGTGATTTTATGCCCGTAGAATATATATATCTTTTATTCCATCACTGTGAGAATGTTTAATCCAACGAAGTATATATGTTTTCAATAGACAAAAATATAATTTAAGATCATCCACTAAACTGTAGTAAATTGTGGCTTTAAATTGCAGGCCAACCTTCTGATGAGTGTTCACCATAGGAACTTAACTTCTCTTGTTGGGTATTGCATTGAAGGCACAGACATGGGAATCATTTATGAGTACATGGCAAATGGAAATTTAGAAAGGCATCTGTCAGGTATATATATATGTTGTAGCGGAGAATTTTTAAACATCCACAAACAAAAACAGACACCCAACCTACCCATCCACACTCACACACACATATGATATATATATATATATATATATATATATATATAAAGAAAAGTTCATCACCTAATGATGGTCCTGCTTAAGTGAATTGTTGAGAATGGTACATAGATTGAAAATAAACCTAACATTTACTATTATTTTTTTCACAAAGGGGTACCGAAAAATAAATCAAAGAGAGTTAAACTGATAATTCATAGATGCAGGTAAGAATTCAAATGTTTTGAGTTGGGAAGAGAGACTTCAAATAGCATTGGATGCAGCACAAGGTTAGACAGCAAATGGATTGCATTTTTTTTTCTGTGTTTGCTCTTCTCATGATACTTTCAAGCTGCAAGTGTAACATCAGTAAATGTGGACTTAAATTGTAGGATTGGAGTATTTGCACCATGGTTGTAAACCACCCATAATCCACAGAGATGTGAAGTCTACCAATATCTTATTGGATGAAAAATTTCAAGCCAAACTTGCTGATTTTGGGCTGTCCAGAGCTTTTCCAGCAGAAGATGGTACACATGTATCTACAATAATAGCCGGCACTCCTGGCTACCTTGACCCTGAGTAAGTATAGTTTTTTGCGACTATAGTTGGCTTATTTGTAACGTTTTCTTCATCGTAAAAAACCCTATTTCTCGTAGTACATTTCATGAGTCATAAATATTTCATATGTTTTCACTTGCAGATATTACATATCAAATAGATTTACAGAGAAAAGTGATGTCTATAGCTTTGGGATTGTTCTCTTGGAGATAATCACAAGCCAACCAGCATTAGCAAAAGGCAATGACAAAACTCACATAATTCAATGGGTTAGTTCTATGGTTCATCAAGGGGATGTTAAGAATATTGTTGATCCAAGGTTAAGAGGAGATTTTGATGTGAATTCTGCCTGGAAAGCTGTAGAATTAGCAATGGCTTGTGTATCTCGCACTTCCACCAGAAGGCCAACGATGAATTATGTAGTGATGGAATTGAAAGAGTGTTTGACAACTGAGAAAACCCGTCATGAGATGGGATCAAAAGATTAACTGAAATGACACACGAGTTTGGAGAGTGAATTGAGTCCCCTGGCAAGGTAGTAACTCTGCGAAGCTGTGTTGAGTGTTGATGAACATCTGTACTTTGTGGCTATCATTGTCCAAATATAACTCCAGTGTTTGTAAATTTGTGTAATTGTGTTATATGATTGTATCGTCACAAAATATACCGGAATCACAAAAGTTGTTTGACATAAGTTGGGTGTATCTCTATTTCTCGTAAAATGGAAACGCTTCTATTTGTCTCACAAGTGAAAAAATAAATAATTTTATAACAAATTTTTATAATAAAAGCACAATTTTTAAAATCATTTTTTATTTCCCTATTTCACAAATAGAAGGTCTCTGATGAAATGGAGAGACTCCCAATTTGTCTGACAAGCTCATGCAATAATTTTTTTAATATAAAGAATTCTCAATTATCACTTCACCGTGAATTACTTGTATACTTTGACAAAGGACAAATGCCATTATCAATCACAATGTTCAAAAATTTGTGATTTAATTAGCGCATAATTTTTTACCTCCGCCGAAAAGTAGCACTCCTTTTGACAAAATGTCAGATGGAAGAGATGAGAAACCAAATGGGTATGCATGAGAACTCCATAATAGGAACCTGGCTTTCTCTTGGACGCTTGAAGGATCAAAGATCTTGTGGAACCTTAGCAGAGCCATCTTCAAAGCTGCCTAGTCTGCTTGCTTTGCCTTAAGCTTTTGATTTGTTCTGTTTTGTTTCTTTAGTGTTTTTCTTGCTGGTGTCTTGCTCTCTCTTTTTTTTTTGTCTATGTTCTTGTTGGGCTCTGCCATTTCCCCTTTGGGGCTAATAAAATCGTAATTACCCAGAAAAAGAATTCTATTGTTGAAGTACAAAATTCACAACAAAGTAATGGATCTGTATTTTCAATGTCTCGCAGAGTTGGGCAAGGACAAACAAGATGTCAAGAACCCAAAACCTAGTCAGACGTCCTTGGTCTAGAGGGATTTGGGTCTATTGCACAGACCCTAATACATATATGTATATATACACGTACTTGTCTAGAAAAGAAAATTGTAACCACTCATTTGACGAAAGTTTGCTAATTTGTCAAGCTCACTCAAAGTTCATAAAATTCCAATCAAATTTTAAACTTGCAAACTCTACCGCTTTATACTACCAGAAAAGAATTTTAAAAAATAAAGAAGAAAAAATAAACCTAAATCGCGAGACGGATTCAAGAGAAGCAACTCCAAGAAACACTGGTTCATATTAAGTAATATACATATATATATATATATAGACGTGTGTGTGTGTGTGAAACCCCATTAATTGAAGTGCTGAAGATCAACCTCGCATAAACTCAACCGGCTAGCTCTATTTTCAGCTTTTCTATGCCCCTTGAAGCCCATCATTGTTCGGCTGCTCTTATTAACTGTTCTTTGGGCCAGGGCACAACTTATTTTACCTGAGTTGCGCCTGGGCCCAGTCCAACACTGGTAGATAGAGTTGTTCTAGATTTACCATTTGAATTGCGTTGGGCCCAACAAGGTACGGGCCCTCATTAGTAAGCGTAGCTTCTTGGTAAAGTAATAGGTCAGAGCAGATATTTTCTCGTATTCTGCCAAAGTAGCTGGCAACTAGGAGACTTACTGGGCCTAGGTGGAGCCCATTAAACGGTTAAATATGAGTACTGTTTTGTGGTCCATAATAAATCTCCTTTCATGCTTTGGGCGAAACTCACGCTCAGTTCTCTGATATTAAATAAGTTATAAAATTCTTTTTTTTTTTAAATCAAAATAACAAAGTGTAATTGATTTGATTCATAAATTTAATGTATATCATAGTTTTTAACAAAATGACATAAATTTTATGTATACTCTGTTCATTCAAAAATTATTTCTAATTATGTCATTTTCTATTTTTGACAAGAGTCTGCACTTTGCTTAAGTTGAGAAGCTTCAAGTAAACCAGACCAGAGAATTCAACATCTCTGTGAATGGTGAATTATGGTCTGGACCCCTTGTTCCAGATTATCTATCCATAACCACTGTATACTCCCAAAGCCCCTCGAGTGGATCTGAGATCAGTTTTTCAATCTATAAGACTGCAAAATCCACACTTCCACCTATCATCAATGCCCTCGAGATCTATATGGTAAAACAGCTCTTACAGTCACCAACAAATCAAGAAGATGGTACGTTCCAATCTGTGTTTGCTTTCTGTAAGCAATGATAGGCAGTTTGTCATCTTTTGTGAGCTGTCAATTTCTTTAAATAGTTTGAATCTGATTTGTTCTTACTTCTTGCACCGGAAAAATTTAGTTGATGCTATCATGAAAATCAAATCCTTATACGGGTTGACCAAGAATTGGCAAGGGGATCCATGTGCTCCAAGGATTTCCTTGTGGGATGGCCTAAACTGCAGTTACAGCGGTTTTAGCTCCCCCCAAATCATATCACTGTGAGTGTGTCTGTACTCAAAATGTTCCGCCGTGTCACTGTATGGAAACAACATCGAGTACTAAATAATTTCTGGTTTGTCCTACCTGAAATTGTTTGGCTTAATTTGGTGTAGGAACCTGTCCTCAAGTGGCTTGACTGGGGAAACAGCACCTTCAATTTCCAATCTCATATCATTAGAAGACTTGTAAGTATGACAATCTCCCAGTTTTAGCATTGTTCAGCATACATACGGCCACTTTAGAGAGTAAAAGAAATTTCTAGAGATTAAAAGCTCTCCATGGTAGGAGATAACTCTTAAATGATATGATCAGAATCCAAATGGCATCTCACTTGAATCGCCAATGCCAAGTACATTTTCCTGCAATTAGTAATCAAGCTCTAAATTTCTAATAGAGTGTGTATTTATTTCAGGGATTTATCAAACAATAGTTTGACAGGACAGTTACCTGAATTCTTAGCAGAAATGCCATTCTGGAAAACCCTGTAAGGTGTTGAGTTTTAAATATGAATTTAGGAATTTCTTGCTATTAGAAAAGTTCTTTTTTATTTGAATTATGCCCTTGCAGGAACTTAACAGGTAACAACTTCAGCGGTTCAATTCCTTCTCTGCTCGTAGAAAAATCAAAAAACGGTTTGCTGTCATTGAGGTCTGCTATTGTTACATATCATGAATTAAAACCATTTCCTTTTGAAAGTACTAATTTCCACTTGTCTTATTTTCCTTTCTTCCCTCAACATCTAATTCTCCTCACTAGTGAAATTGATTATATATTTGGTATAGTTGAAATGAAGATAACAATTACTTACAGTGCCAACTTTGATAATTTGATGATCCATTTGATTGACTCTTTAATGCAAGTTTGAGCGAGAATCCAAATTTTTGTCTATCGGGATCATGCACAAAGAAAACAAATAAGAACTTTGTTATTCCCATAGTTGCAGCCATTGCTTCATCTTTGGCCCTACTAATGGCTCTAGTTATCTTGTGGAGCCTCAAAAGAAGAAGAGAACAAGGTATTGTCATGCTTCTTTTGTTGATGCACACGCACTCACACCTATGTATCGCGTATTTGGTTTATATTCAGCCAGTGGTGTCCTTAATTAAATACATACTAAATGCCAATTACATTTTTGATGAATATTAGTTGCGGTATTGGTTGAATCCAATTGGAACAATGAGCCTCGGGACCCAAATGAAGATGTCCAAGCAAGGGGAAGGGGGTTTTAGTCCATTATGCATATGATGAGCTCAGAAATATTACAAGAAATTTTGAAAGGGTGATTGGAAAAGGAGGATTTGGGACAGTTTATAATGGCTACTTGAAAAATGGGACCCAAGTTGCTGTTAAAATGCTCCTTCCATCAGCTCATGCTTCTAAGCAATTTCAAACTGAGGTAATTACATGATTCCATCAAATGTTCCCTATACAAACCAATGTTTTCATTTTACTGTTTTACTGATTTTGACACCATGAGTCACAGGTTGAACTCTTGATGACAGTTTGTCATAAGAACTTGGTTTCTTTTATTGGTTATTGCGATGAAGGCCCCAACATGGGCGTCGTCTGTGAGTATATGGCTAATGGAAACTTGCAAGAGCTTCTATCAGGTATCATTTGTGCTGAAAAAGTTTACCTTTTTGAAGGATGTGACAATATCCGAAAAGTACAAGCATACATACATTTCCACTGTCCAATGTGTAGTAATCTTGCATATATGGGTGCAGGTAAATTGAGTTGGAAGCAGAGACTTCAGGTTGCCATTGATGCAGCTCAAGGTCAGGAAGCTGATTGTAGAAATAAATTTTCATTTAGATTCTTTAAGTAAAACAAAAGAAGAAAATTAGTAAATTAACTCCTCGAATTCTATATTTTAGGATTGGATTACTTGCACAGTGGTTGCCGACCACCTATAATCCACAGAGATGTAAAGACCTCCAACATCTTATTGAGTTAGAATTTGCAGGCCAAAATGGCTGATTTTGGGTTTTCCAGAATTTTTCCCGCGGAGGATGCAACTCATGTATCAACTAGAGTTGTTGGAACTCCTGGTTACCTTGATCCTGAGTAAGTGTTCTTCATTCAGATGAATTCACATGTTAAAATGTTTTTGTTTTTATAGAAAAATGAAGTGAAAGGAGATGAATCATTCTATAAAATCATCTGTAGGTACTACCAAACCCAACAGTTGAATGAAAAGAGTGATGTTTACAGTTTTGGGATTGTTCTGTTAGAGCTAATCACAGGCCAAGCTGCAATAGTAAGAAGCAATGTGAACACTCACATAGTTCAATGGGTTAGTCCCATGCTGGAAGGAGGGGATATACAGAACATTGTTGATCCGAGGTTAGAAGGAGATTTTCACCTTAACTCTGTTTGGAAAACTACAGAAATTGCAATGGCACGTGTGGATCCTGCCTCCATCCAAAGGCCAACCATGAGCCGTGTTGTGACAGAATTAAAGCAGTGTTTGGCAATGGGAATAACTGGTAGAACACATGGAAAGATGAAGGAAGAAAATGAAGATTCAATTGAGATGAATGTCATGGGTCCATCAGCCAGATAGTTATTTTTCTAGGATTCTCCACAAGTAATGTGTCTTGTTTTGAGTCTTTTGGCATTCTTTAAGATGTATTTGCATAATTGTGTGTGTTATTGTTGCTTCTCACTTTTATTGATACTAGTTTATTAACACGTGCAAAGTGTATGAAATTATTAAGGTATATTTTATGTAATCTAAGAATTGTAAAATTTAATTTATTAATTCTAACAAAATAATACTGCAAATTAAAAAAGAGAGTGAGAAATTAAATTGAAATAATATAAAAAAATGTGGATAAAACTGAAAGAAAATTTAAGTTAAGTTTACTTAATCATCCTGAATAGAAATTTAAGTTAAGTTTACACAAAATTTAAGTTAAGTAAAATTTGATTCATTTATTTTTTTACTTTTATATTTTATTGGCCCACTATCTTTTAAATATAAATGTGTGTGTATTCATACATACACATATAAATATTATAAATATTTTATATCATGTTACAAGTTTTTAAATTTATTTTGTTATACACGATTTTTGGTATTTTAGAATTTTAAAAATAAGAAAGAAAATTTTATATATTATCTTTGATTCTACCACCTTATAAGCATTTCATTTTTTTGGTCAATTTTTTTTTTTTTTTACGGACTTGTTAATCATTTACTATTCTAAACTTAAAGGAAAAAAAAAAGTAATTCTGCAACATTTTTTTTAAATTATTTTCCTACATATTGACTTTTTAAACATTTTCTTTTGTGTCAATTTTTTATAAAATCTTTTAATCTTGTAAGATTCTAAACTTAAATAAAAAGTAATTATGTCACTTTTTTATTTTAAAATTTTTCCTCACCACTTATTTTTTACACACTTCTCTTATTTAAAAATTATAAGATTTATATGAAAAAATAATTTAAAATGATTCCTTAAATATTCAAGTCTATTTTTTCTAGATGCATTCAAAAATGCAGAGACATTCAAATATAACTAACAAAACCATAAGCAATTATTGTGTAGTTCAGGTTTTAGACAAAGAAAGGAAGTTGTCGTCCTAACTTTTAGTTGCATGTCTTCAAACCTCAATTTTGGCCGAAGTGTTTTGTGCATGAGTGACGTCTTGCATCTTTTTTTCATAAGAGATGTTACGATTTCAAATTTATTTAAAACGAGAATGTGTGATATTATGTTAATTTTTAGTCATGAACTAAGCTTCTTAGAAATATGATAGATTATTCTTTGTAAGTTATACTTGTAATAAATATTTTTTTAGTTAAAAAATTAAAAAAATAAAAAAACCCTCAATTTCGAGGTGCAGCCAACGACTTGCACAAGTCTTCCTTTGATAAAAAATCTTGGGTGTAGCGAATGACTTGCACAAGTCTCCCTTTGATAGAAAATCTTGGGGTGTAGTGAATGACTTGCACAAGTCTCCCTTTGATAGAAAATCTTGGAGTCTCCCTTTGATAGAAAATCTTGGAGTGTAGCGAATGACTTGCACAAGTCTCCTTTTTAATTACACGTCTTCTAACATCAATTTCGGACTTTGTACCTCTATTGGTGGGAATTTTACCAAACACTTGCACAAATCATCCAATAAGTCTCCTTCCATTGTCCTATTCTGGAAAGATGCTAAGTCCTTTAATGGAAACAAAAGAAAATTAAAAAATCACCAAATTGAGCTTCTGAGTATAAAAATTATTTCTTTATTTTAATAACAATCATTAGCAGAAGAACCCATCAAAACCCAGATAAGATTTCCTAAAGTAACCAATAATCATAAAGAATACCAATTTTTTTACCAATCAAATCCAAGGGTAAGACTTAAAAAGAAAGCAAACCCACCTCTTCAAAACACATGAAATTTAAGTCCAACCCAAGAAAACTCCAAGATCAGTTCACACTGTACAAATCCTCATTACCCAATGAAGTTCCATCAAAATCATCACAATAAGAGAGCAATTCTTTGTGAAAATCTGAGTCCTCCAATCTCATTTCTCAATCTCCAAAGATTTACTTTTTTGGGCAAATGCTAATTCCTCGAACCCACAAAAATACGCTAATCCAAATGCAGTATTACATAGCTTTCCCAAAAGTATAATCTTCACAAACCAGTTGTCTTCGAGTTGGAACAAAAAGAACTGAACTTTTATATAATATGTATATATATAGAAAGAGAGTGTGGATAGATTAATTCAAATAAAGAAAACCCATTTGAAAAGCCAAAAAATTACCTCAAAATGAGACAGACCCATAAACCGATTTTCAAATTTTGAGCCCAAACCGAATTGACCTTGCATTCAACACGAAAAAAAAAATCAATTCGGAAGATCAATAGAGAATATTGATAGATTAATTCAAACAAAGAAAACCGAGTTGAAAAACTAAAAATTACCTCAAAATGAATTAGACCCACAAACCCATTTTCAGATTTCGAATCCAAACCGAATCAACTTTGATGTGTTTCGCTTCGCAGCATTCACAGAGAAAGAGATTAAAGTCGGTATTTCACAACATTCGTAGAGATCGAAGAGAAGAAACCAGGATTACAAAAAGGTATTTCAGAAGAGAATGGGGATTGGAAAGGGCAAGGAATAGAGAGCGCAGAGATGAAAGATCGTAGAGAAGAGAGTGGGGATAGGAAAGGGCAAGGAATAAAGGGCATTTTCGTCCTAACAATTAAATAAAATGGATATTTTTGTCGAGTAAAAGTGTAAAACAATCTCCATTCTCAAATCTCAATAGTGTTTGATCTCTCTTTTACGCCTTTTACTTATTTATTGACATCAAGTATAACACCGCTCATCCTCTCAATCAAGATGGAAGACTCTTAATAGTCAATATCTATATCAATTCTCCAATAGTACATTGACTCCACGCCTTTTATTTGTCTATTTATTAATTAGTTACTTGTTTTAATGACACCTAAGCCTCTTTATGGAAATCTAGATCTTGGAAAAGAGACTGCATATTGAAATTACTCAATAGCTGATGATGGAAATATAATTCAGATGTTAAATTGCTGGTTTTAAGTTACTTAATCGCACGAGAGCTAAAAACTGTTTTTTATTTATCTTCTTTTCAGCTCCTTCTGTCATATTTCACTAAAGTGAATATTTATTTTATTTCTCATGACCTCTAATAATTTCATAAACATCAATACTTACCATCTTCTTTCTTTTGCAGCTGATGAGGTACTTATTATTAAAAGTGTGACACACAGGACTTCAATGCAATGATAAAGGTGACAATTGCATCTCAGAGAGCCAATGTATTTAATTAATGTGATTAAATAATCACGTGAAAACCTAACATATGAATTTGCAATATTGATGGCATACTTTAAGAATGAGGGGCCCGATTGTTTGGGTTATCTGTTAAATTAAATGCATTAATCCAGGTGCTATCTCTTTTCTTAATTTATTTTACCAGGGATACTTTCTCCGTATGGCCACAAGTTTACATTTTTCATTTTTAATAGTTGTGCACTCATTCTTCCATACTTTTCTGGAGAACCATTCTTCTGTTAGGCTTTAATTTGCTTCTGTAGAATATGAAATCAAAAAAGGTTAGTTTCTCTTGTTGAAGACTATACAAACCATGAGCTGAATAAGTTGCTACTTTAACCCCCTTCCAGCCACTAAACATACTTAAGAAAGAAAGGAATTCCTAGATACATCTAGAGCCCACACCTAAGAACTGATATTTTTTAGTATCTAGCATCCCCAAAACACATTCAAACACACCCAAGAAAGAAAAAGAAGGGAATAAGAAGAAACTGAAAAGGTTGACATTTTTCGCCGTTTTAAAGAAGTGCATATTTGTTTTTAGCAAAGTACCCATATTGTTCCAAGTTAGGCAAGTTATGAAAACATCTACTCATTTTCAGTCCCCAACAACTGCCGCTTCAAAAAATTCTGTGTCATAGATAGGATGGCAATTATTGGTAACTATCCCTTCTGCCATTGTACACAATTTCATGAAGATCAAAGGTAGCCCTTGATAGAGTGGCTTAATCATACTTCAGGATCCACTTAGAGGTAACAAAGACATTAATTTCCTTCTAAAGCTAATGTGTGAACACTTGAACTACACTTAAAAGCTAGGAACCATGAAACACAAAAAAGATGAACAAACTCAAGAAGATAAACAAACTTGAAGGACTGTTTAATTCTAGAAGCTTTCCTTGTTATATGAAGAAGAGGAATTAACCAAGTTAGAAAGCAAAGAACAAGTGTCACGACCCCAAATCCGACCCATGCGGATCGAGGGCTCGTGATCGGCCACCAAGGCCTTTTCTGATTTCCATTAATCAAACGCAGTTGAATAAATTTTTTTTTCTATTGCGGAAGCATCAATCAACACTCAAGTCAACATTAGTAATCTATTTATACATTCCATAGTAATTACAAAAAGTACATGATGTAATTTTTTCAAAGCCTACTGATGTCATATTCGATATACAGTCCAAAATTTCTAAAAGCAACTACATCACGACTAGCAAAATCCTATTGCAAAAAGGGTTCATAGCTTTATAAGCTTCTAACTAGTCTGACTGAACCTGCTATTTCTTTTCCGATATCATCACCTGAAATAGGATAAAAATCCTATGAGCTCAACAGCTCGTGAGTATCCCAGCTCGTGAGCATTTCATAACATTCCAAGGGTTTCAAAACTACTATATAATTCAATATCAAAATGTCAATGATCAGATATCATATGTTATATTAATTTATAGTACAAGATAACGGTATCAAATTCGCTTCCAATAAATCTCAATTTAACGATAATCGTAAATCGAAAATCAATAACATAGTTTAATAAATCAAAATCACACTTCAATATCATGGTTCGATAAATCATAGTTCAATAATTCAAAGTCATGGTTCGATAATCCAAATTCATAGTTCAATAATTCAAAATCAGGGTTCGATAACCCAAATTCATAATTCAATAATTCAAAATCATGGTTCGATAAATCATAGTTCAATAATTCAAAATCAGGGTTCGATAACCCAAATTCATAGTTCAATAATTCAGATTCATGGTTCGATTTTCAATATTCATATTCAAATGATATATTCCACTTCTATGGCTAGCAAATTAGACCCTCGCTGACTGAGATCATAGGCTAGCTAGTTCAATATGCCGTATCAACACCGGCTCACCACAATATACCCTGTGGGAAGGGTTCAGAGAATCACAACCTATTTGATAGTGACTAATCATAGAAGAGTGTTCTATTCAAAGCATCAAAATCATAACCAAATCATATCCAAAATCAATAATCATCAATAGCAGTTCGATTACTCAAATCAAAGTTCTTTATTTGATATTTAGTTAAAACAGTTCCACATTTGTGAGAAAATCATATAACATTTGAGTATCTTACAAACACATTTTCTTAAGTCAAAGATGACAATATAGTTGTCAATAGGTCATTCAAAACGTATACAGTATAACTGTTAAACAAATGCTATAAAGAAAAACGATTTCATATGTCGATATATCATAAAAGAGTTCAATATTTATATCTATACTGAAAATGTCTACCTCAATATGGTATGAAACACTTACCTGAATTCCAAAGACTTAACTCCAAAAATCCTTCCTTTGAAGTTCCCTAAAATCACATTTCAAAGTCCAGTCACATTCCATAATATTACTCTGATTTAATTATCATTAATTCTTTTTCCTATTTTAGTTACATTTCTTGGGCAGTTTCTTTAAGTTTTAAAGTTTGATTCTATTACCTTACATATTTACTTGTCATATTTTTCTGTACCTTCTTTCATAATACAGACCTCATCATTGAGTCCGGAACGTCGAAGAAAGTCAATTTGGACTCCCTCTAACTTCTATTTGGTTTCAGGAGCACTAAGGGCAATGTGGTGATTTATACTTTAACGTGTCTTATTTTTTCAGAGTCTCATCTCATGAAACGGACCCCATCATTGGATCCAGAACGTCTAAAATAGTCAAAATACACTATTCATATATTTAATTTGGACTTCATTTGCTTCATATATGACCCAGGGCAAAATAATAATTTTGCTTTATTTATTAAGTAATTAAATTAATTATTTTTCAAGGGGTTTAATTGCATAAAATTCTCATCAGCTGGGCCACAGTAGGATTTTTCAGAAGTTCTGGAGTCAATCCGTAAATAAAGAAAGTCTTGGTTTATTTTATTTGAATTAAAACCAAAACCAGTGGGTTCGATTGGATTTTAAGTGAACCGGTCCGGTCCGATTGTAAACCAACTAGTTTAGCCAGTTTTATACGTGTTGCTGACGTCACGATGACATCAACCCTAATGTCTTTTAAATTTAAAACAAAACGTTGCCGTATAAATAAACCTGACCCGTTGGATCCGGTTTGACCCTGACCCATAACCGACCCATAGCCGACCCGAAACAATGTCGTCTTCCCCACGATCATCCCTGTGTTGCCCTAATCCCCGATTTTCATTTTCCTTAATTTCCTACAGTTTGGATCAATGGATCCTCACTGTTTTTGTTTCGTTTTGTTCCTGAGATACCCAGAATCCATTTGGCATTCGCTTTGGAGTTCAAAGTGAACTCTTTGCTTCGGTTTAAGCCTCGATAATTCAGACCTGTAAACCGTCGGTTCATACTCATTTCTTGATCATTTCCCACGAAGTTGGGCTTATTTTGATCCTCTCTTCACAAGGATTCAGTTCCCGATCCTAAAAGTGGATTAAATCATAAGTTTAAATGTTTGGGCTGTAAACCCGTAACCTGCAACTCGATATTTGGAGGACTTTTCTCGAGCTTGTTGATCGCGGCTTTATGTTTTTAGAACACCCTTAGGGTCTTCTTGAGGTCCCATGGTACCAAATAGGGTTTGGCTTCATTTGATACAAACTTGCTGTAAGCAAGGTCTTCCATGGCCATAGCTTATGGGTTTGTCATTTTTGAGTGTTTTTAAACTCTGATTTCATATTTAAACAAGTCTAAATATAATCTAAACATTGTATCTACATAAAGAACTTAAAAACAATTTATGTTCATGCTTAAATTCTAGAGAGAGAATTTGAAAATTTTCCAAAACTCTCACCTTTTTGTCGTGGGTTTTATCTCTTTCTCTTTCTGGTTTTCTTCCTCTTCTTCTCCTTCAGTTCTTAGCTTTCTTTTCTTTCAGAACAAGCATGCAATGCATGCTTGTCTCCTTTTAAAAAAAAGAGCAGCCGACCTCTCACTCTCTCTCCATTCTCTCTCTCACTCTACACGTTTGCAACCTATCTCATAGCCTTCATGATTTTCTCTGTTCTTCAATTAATTTTGTTCTTCCCAATTTTCCTCTTTGCATTTAATTTTTCTTGGCTTATGTTTTGATATTTTACATATAATATATACATATATATATCTACACACATATACACTTGACAACACACACACACACACACCAGCCGACACACACACCTACACATCACTGTTCACACTTGTTTTATACACATATACATATATAGATATTTAATATATTTATGTACATACATACATACATACATACTTGATCACATGTTCATATACATAACACACATTTCATGTGTGTAATTGTGTGCCATAATAATTAATCATAATTAAAAATGATTATCTTAATTAATTAATTAAAATAATTAATCAATTATTCTCTTGAGTGTAAATATATTTACACTACTTTTCCTAAATTTCGTAATGCGTGCCATATGACCCGGTATCCCGAGTCTACTAGGTCAGGTACTGGCTACTTCGGGTCGGGGTATTACAACAAGAAAACTATCAAAGAAATTGGAAAGCTAGATCCACTCAAAAACTGCCCTTATCTTTCCAACATCTATTCTACTCGAGAGTTACCCATTGAACGCAAGAGAGAAGGTGATGAAGAATTCTACCACTAAGAAGATAGGACTGAAGGGAGGCATTTTGCACTTGAGAAAGAAAGTATTTTTCTAAGCAGTAAAATTAATGCAACTCTTCATTTGATTTATATATGAAAATTGAACATGAGCATGCTTACAATGGATCAAAAAACGAAAAGGGGTATAAGTTGTTCATTATTAATTTGCCTCACCTCACATAAGATGAACACCATTGGATAACTGAAGGAATTATTGAAAACTACAGAGATGAGACAACAAAGATCTAAACTAACAAAAACAATTATGAGACCCACATGATCATGAAGTATCCCCCTCTTAGTTAAAAAATAACACAACTGTCAGGAATGAGCTTGAATATATCACCCCACTTTTATCTTTGCAATCAAACTCTAGAAGGTTTATATTACTATTGTCATTTCATGTGTGTTTGACGTGTGCTTTTATTTTTCATTTTATTTTGGTTTTTTTTAGAGGGGGGTGTAAGTGGTGGGACATTCCAATATATACTTGCCACAAATACATATACACAGACAAATAATATACAAATTTATATTTCCTTAGATAAGAAATATCCCTACTTCTCTTTCCACCATGAGCTTTGTAATGCAAAATTTTTATTATTTTGTGTACTCAATTAAAAACTGGCCAATTGAATTGAAATCTATGAACAAACTCTGTATTGAATCAAAGAAGAATGAGAGAGAGAGAGTGAGAGAGAGCATATAGTGAGAGAACTCATCTTAGCGTCATGAAGGGCTTTGATGGATCTATATACAGCTGAATGCTAGACAGGTATGGCACGTAATATTGCACAACAGAGTCGCTCCCATTCAACACAAAAGGAACTCCAGCACCATATGCACTCCAATCCTTAAATGATTCCCAAAGATCCCAAAGGATAAAGTATGGATGAAATTCGTCTTTTTGAGTTCTCCATACCCTCATGCTTGTCTGCAGATCTCCAAATGCGACCAAATTAAAATCATACACATACATGGGAAAAAAAAAATCATAGATCAAAAGCTTTTAAAGTTTCAATGAACAATTCTCAATTGTTGAGAAAATGTAGGACAAAAGTAACTTTAAAATTTTAAGTAGCCATGTTTATTATATTGAGAACCCAAGGACTTGAAAAATCTACTAAAGAAGCAGCTGTGTGGGAATGCTTCAAGTCATCATATCAGTTTCATACATATTATTCATGAATTTGAACATGCATCATAATTCATTGACCCATACATGCTAGTATCATAAGCTATATTTTTATGGTAATAATTTCATATTTTTATATGAATTTTCAAAATTAATTCATGGGTTATACAATGAATCATGAAACTTGCGGATTAAATTGATCATAAATTTTTTATCAATTGATTATGATAACATAAGAATTTTGTAGATCTAAATATGCTCAATGTATTGGTATGATCAATTCAATGAATCTGATTGAAATTAAAAGCTATTTTCGAAGCCCTAAATTTATACTTTTTTTTATTGTCAGAAATTAAAGTTTTGTGTATTTGTTTAATTCGTCCATGATAAATGAGATTTGATTGAAATTGATTTTGGGCTTTAGTTGCTCATTGAAAACCGAAGGGATTGATATTTGTTTGGTTCACTATGAATAATCAATTCGGAAGATCAATAGAAAATATTAATAGATTAATTCAAACAAAAGAAAACCCATTTGAAAAACTAAAAATTACCTCAAAATGAATTAGACCCACAAACCCATTTTCAGATTTTGAATCCAAACCGAATCGACTTTGATGTGTTTCGCCTCGCAGCAACAACCAATCTCTGCCACGTCAATTCTCGTTAATCTTCCAACAGAGCTCCAACAAAGCACTGTAATTTTCCTTGTTAAATGAAAGATCCAACCACATGCAGCACCGTAATTCCCTTCTTAAACGAACGATCTAACCACATGCAGCGACGTAAGCATCCCTCCGCCTCCAACTTGAAAAAACTACATCGTGACAAATCCCAACTTAACTCTTCGATCCTTTGCACTAGTGAAGTACCGAAATTTTCCCTCCTTAAACAAATGATCCAACCACTAATGCGGCAAAGAAGATGCTTCTCTGTCTCCATTCACTGAAAAAATATTGGGGGAAAAGAGAGAGTGGGACTTGATCCAACTACTAATGCGGCAAAGAAGATGCCTCTCTGTCTCCACTCACTGGAAAAATATTGGGGGGAGAAGGGAGAGTGAGAGTTGAACAGATAATTGCTGGTTTGTAAAGTGGGTTTATTGATTTTGAATGAAGGGTGTGTTGATTAATTGATAACCCGTCTCCAAGCAAAAGATCTGGCGGTCGACGTACACAAATACTGAAAGAAATACACATACTCACTTCACTTCCCAATGGCACAACCTGTAGGTAACGTAATCACCATTCACCAGGCAGCACCCTCCTCCATGTTAAATGCCTTTTGCTCCATCATCGTTTCCTCTTGGCTCCTGCATAATACTCGCAGGGCTGTCCTCTTGTTGGATCCAACAACAAGAGTATATGGTTTCCTTCGCAATTTAATTGCTACATTTATTTTATATGTTAATATTATGTATTAATTATGTGGCATATATATTATATATGTCAATTAAATTACAAATTTTTATAATGTATACAGCAGTGGGATCGACGAGGGCTTTAGTTGCTCATTGAAAACCGAAGGGATTGATAATCAATTCGGAAGATCAATATAAAATATTAAATAGATTAATTCAAACAAAAGAAAACTCATTTGAAAAACTAAAAATTACCTCAAAATGAATTAGACTCACAAATCCATTTTCAGATTTCGAATCCAAACCGAATCGCCTTTGATGTGTTTCCTCTCACTGAATCTACTTTGATGTGTTTTCGCCTCGCAGCATTCGTAGAGAAAGAGATTAGAGTCGGTATTTCACAACATTCGCAGAGATCAAAGAGAAGAAATCAGGATTATGAAAAGACATGTCAGAAGAGAGTGTGGATAGGAAAAGGCAAAGAATAAAAGGCATTTTCGTCCTAACAATTAAAAAACATGGATATTTTCGTCGAGTAAAAGTGTAAAACACTTTTGAAGAAAACATGTAAGTGGATCCATACATTTATAGGTAGTATAGATTTTCATTTCAATGACAATGTAAAAATTTATAGAGACCTGCTTATATCAAGGACTAGTGTGATGTCTATATCAATTGGATAAGAGTAGTATGACTGGTATATAAAACACAATAAGCCTTGTTACTAATAACTTAGATTTAAATTTTTGAGCCATAATATTTCGGGATCTTTCTGGTTGTTGAGATAGTGGGCTTGGGGCATTTCATTTGTAATATCAGAGCCGATTTTTTAGCAATAATGTATTCGCTTAAAATGTTGTGGGCTCTTCAAGTTGTTAGGACAGTGGGCTTAAGACGTTACAACTGGTTTTGGAGCGATTCTTTTTAGAGTAAAATTGTATTGCCTCGTTGAGATGAAATTTTAAATATATAGATTTAATTAAAAATTGATCTATATTTTACAAGTTATTAAATTTTAAAGTTTGTAAAACTTTTTTGAATAAGTCTTCTGATTTCACGGTAATTCAATCAAGGAAGGGACATTTTAGTTACACAATAATTAGAGAACTTATGAGATTAACATCTTTAAATGTGATTCCTATAATAATTTTGATATTTTTTGTTCATCTTTCACAGAATGATTCTAATTATTATTCCAATATACATTGAAGTCATATTATCCTATGGACATGAGCAATGTTCAAAAATCGGTGGGTTGGGCCATTAGACTACTTTTTTTCTAATAAATTTTTCATGAGTCCACTCATCATCCATTGGTTCCTTAATCTACTATTATCGGACAACGTATAATATGACAAACTCGTTGAATGGTCCAGGATTATTGGTTTCGACCAATTAGACTCAATTATGTATTTAATATGTCAAATTTTTATGTATTTGACTGTTATTTATTAGTTGAGATTATTGACTTGATCAATGTCTTAAATTAGCCAATAATTTCTTCATGCACACATACTTTTGTCTACACCACTAAAAAAAAGTACCATTATCTTTTCTTTTTTTTCTTAAGTACAAGGATGGAGGAGAAAAAAATTATTCAAAACGCGTGTATGCGCGGCATGGGACTCAAATTTTAACCTACCAATGTCATTTAAATGTGTTTTCACACCATTATATATCTTGTTAGTTGTTAATGAAATACAATTGAAAAGGACAATGGGCCATATAATCCATGTAGAGATAGCAACTCGTTGATCTAGTCTATTTCCTGTCGGCATGCCAGAGTTTGACTTACAATTTCTTTTAAATTTGTAATTTACCAAAATAAAGTTGGCTTAGATTTCCTAAATTTGTTGTTAACGATAGAGATTTGTTCACTATCCAGTGAGAGTTAATCATTTGATTTCATGGAGTTCATAAAATCATTGTAACAAAATGGATAAAAATGCTTAAATGATGAGATTTATAAGAAAGAACAAGGTTATTGGATTTGATCATATTGCTTCAAAAAATCAAATTTTGATGTTAAAAAGGAAAAAAAAAAAGAATTAAATTAAAAATATTTTTTCAAAGACGTTTATAAAAATGTAAGAAACACTTCTTTTCAATAGGGTTTCTATGAAGAGACATATTTAACAAATAATACGAATTTAAAAAATAAGTATATTAGTTATTCAAATGAAATTCCTTAGATTTTCAAAAGAAGAAAAAATAAAAACTCCTTAATATATATATATATATATATATATATATATATATATTGACCCATTCTTGCCACTACCAGCCAAAGGATTGATTGCAGCCAAGTCCCTGACAGGGTGCCAAAACAAACACGTTTTGATAGACATGTCAATTAAAAGAAGAGTCAAGTCTTCTACCCATTCAGCAAGGTCTTGACAGAGTCATGATCAATACGTTAATATATATATATTGATATACCATAAAAGAACAGGCCAATCAATATTTGACACGTGTAACCACAATCCGACCTATGCTCAGCCAACATGATCCTCATTCAACCAATAAGGAAAAACTCAAGCATTCAGATCATCATACAAGGTCGGAAGTGGCCGAGCATATATATCCAGAACAAGTTCACAGGGTTCAGACCAACACTACAGAACTCGTCACCACTTTAGCGGATGTCGAGCAAGGAATAAGGAAGCGGTCTTCAACAAGGAAGCAGTCTTCAACAAGGAAACTACCATCTATGATTATCTCTATGCAAGGTAGCCGCAATCTCCAGGGATCAAATCCCTATATTCACGACTTCTATGGTTATCCCTATGCAGGGTAACTATAATCTCCGGTGATCAAATCCCTATATTCATGGCATCAAATCCTCACCAACTGAGGAAAGCCACGGCCTATAAATTAAACCCTAAAGGTACGCCTTATTCTCTATGCTCATTCTTTGGCTTTCAATACAGTCTTTCAATTCCCTTACTTACTTAAGCATCGGAGCGGCTACCGCCGGAGCCAATCCGGTAGTCCTCTGATCATCTTTCTGAGTGTTCTACAGGTCACGGAGCCCTCACGTGTTGCGAGTCAAAAAGTGTAGCATCATATATATATATATATATATTACAATATTATATATACATGTATGTATGTATGTATGTATGTATGTATGTATGTGTATGTGTGTGTGTGTGTTTATATGTATATACCAAGGATTTGTTACCTCCGAACAATTCTGTGAAGTATGAACCCAATTCACTAGATATTTGTTTCTAATATTGTTTATGATGATATGAATAATTCTTATTTAACGAGTTGGTGGCCTATCAACAACAAGGAGGCACAGTTTCTGATACATATTCCTCTTGATGGAAAATTCGGTTAGACATTTCTCTCACCCTCCATCTATATATATATATATAATACAATTGGAGTCAACAATTATTTAACATCTAAAATAATAAAATGTACATGGTTCGCCAATTAATGTATGTATCCCTTTTGACACAGTTATATATCAGTTTTAACTACAGTACAATTGGCTTATACGTAATTCAAACCAATAGTTTATTATCTTGAAAGTAATTAACAACATGCATCTTTGTAGATACAAATCAATAAAGATGCATGCTGTTAATTATTTTTAAAATGATAAACTATTGGTTTGAACTACGTACCAAGTTAATTGTATTGTGGCTAAGACTGATATATAGCTGTGTCAAAAGGGGTACATACGTCAATTGGCGAACCATAATGTACATTTTACTATTTTATATATAAATCAACAAAGATGCATACTGTTAATTACTTTTAAAATAATAAACTATTAGTTTGAACTACGTATCAAGTCAATTGTACTGTAAATAAGACTGATATATAAGTGTGTCAAAAGAGATACATACGTTAATTGGCGAACTATAAATGTTCATTTTACTATTTTAGATGTAAAATAATTGTTGACTCCAGTTGTATTTTATATATATATATATATATATATAGATAAATAGATAGAGAGTGAGAGAAATGTCTAATCGAATTTTCCATCAAGAAGAATATGTATCAATCTGTGCCTCCTTGTTGTTGATAGGCCACCAACTCGTTGAATAAGAATTATATATATATATATATATATATATATATTAACGTATTGACTGGATAGAAGACTTGACACTTCTTTTAATTGACATTTCTATCAAAAACGCGCTCGTTTTGGCACTGTTAGGGACTTGACTGCAATATATATTAGTAATGCTATACTAGTTCAATAGTTTTATTAAAAATGTTTACACAGTTAATGTAATAATATTATATTAGTTTTATATCACATTATGATGTGATATAAAATTAATATAATACTGTCATATCAATTATGTAAATATTTTTTATAAAAATTTTAATTAAACATATCATTATTCTATATATATATATATATATATACACACACACACATATATGAAACCACCCTCACGCTTTGTTTCATTGGCATGAAGAATCTGAAGAGAATGAAGCGGTTTCTAAAATATCTCCTGTTTGCATTTCTGTGTGATTTTGCCTTTACGATTGTGGTTCATGCCCAGGTCCAGTCAGGTTATAACTAAAACACAATCTTTGTATTTCAATATCATTTTTATTACATTCATGAGCATATATATATATATATATATAATATAGCTGAAGAAATATATATCAATTGTTGTTCAAGTCTCTCTCTTTCTCAGGCTTCATAAGCTTAGATTGTGGAATACCCGAAGATTCCAACTACACTGATGAATCAACGGGACTAATTTACACTTCAGATGTCGCCTATATAGACACCGGTGAAAGCAAATCTATATCGCCCGAATTGAAGTCTAACTCGCTTGTTCAACAGTTCTTGAACGTTAGAAGCTTTCCTCGAGGAACTAGAAACTGTTACACATTAAGACCTGTTCAAGGAAAAGGTAATAAATATTTGATAAGAGCAAGGTTCTTTTATGGAAATTATGATGCCAAGAATAAAACACCAACATTCGATTTGCACATCGGAGTTGATTTTTGGCAGACAGTGCCAGCACTGAATGATTTAAGCCTTGCATGGAGGTCAGAGATCATACACAACCCCACTACAGATTATATACATGTCTGTCTCGTAAAGACAGGCGATGGAACACCTTTCATATCAGCGTTAGAGCTAAGGCCTTTGAATAATTCTATTTACGTAACTAAATCTGGATCACTAAGTTATGTGGAGCGTTGGGATTTAGGTTCAACCGCTGAGAAATACATCAGGTGCGCTATTTCTTTTTTATTTTTTGTATCATAGAAAAAAGACTCACCACTCTAATCCAATTTTGTTTCACCCTCTCACAAAAGTAGGGTTCATGTTCGTAGGACCCGTTGCATATTACACCTAGGCAGGAGGAAATTGTAATGATCAAATTTCAAAAGAATTTTTATAAATATTAAAAAAAATTGGTTGGAGTCCTGAATTTAAAAAAAAAAAAAACAAAAACAAAATAAAGGGGCAAAAATATAATTTCCAAACTCTATTTTTTTTTTAGGGTGGCCCGCCTTATTCCTCCCTCTCCCTCCGCCACAGGTTATCAGAGGTGGGGGACACCTATCATTTTTGTTTTGTGTGAACATGTTTTTGGAAAGAAAAAAAATTATCTATGATATTTTTAGGATAGTTTCAATGCAGTTGTATGTATCTATAAAATAGTAAGTGATGTAAAATATTCTAATGCCATGCTAAAATATACCATATATTTTTAAATTTTGTCTCAAATATAACAAGAAAAATAGTAGTCCCTATTCACATTAAAGACCTAAATTCTCTTAATCTAATGATTAAAAAAATTTCAAAGTCATAAAACATTTTTATAATTAAAAAAAAGAATGGTTGTTCTACCAAATAATAACATTAGAGCATAAATGTTAAATTATAGCATTTGGATATTGTTGAAATTTAGTTTTAGCATGTCTCAAAAGACTTTTTTCACTAAAAATATCAGTAATTGGCTCTAAATCAAATAGGAGCAATCTTTTCTTATTTAGACACATATCACAATCTTAATCTATCACGTATATAATTTAATTAATGTCACGTAATTATTTGTTTTAACCACAAAATAAAAGTTAAATTAAATAAAAAATATATATTTATATTTTATATGTAATTAGTTATGATTAAAATACCTACTCGAAGTAACTTTAATTTGAGATTAAGTATTATTTGTACTTTTAATTTTCAAGTACTAATTAATATCTTGGTGTGTGGTACTATTAACTGACTTAGGTACGGCAATGATGTTTATGATCGCATTTGGAAGCCCTTAGTCTATGATAATACCACCAGCCTACAGACCGATCTTACTATTGAACCCAACAGATTCCAACCGCCCTCAATTGTCATGAGCACTGCCTTGACACCAATTGCTGCTCATGATCCCTTGTCCTTTACTTGGGAGTCTAACAATTCCACCGACCGATATTACTTCTACATGCACTTTGCTGAACTGCAAGCAAACCAAACCAGAGAATTCAACATTTACTTGAATGGGGAGCTTTGGTTTGATGAACCTGTTGTTCCACGTTATTTACATACCACTACCATATATAGCAGATTACCTCTGAATCATCAAAAGTATGAGTTCTCACTCAATCAAACCAACAATTCAATCCTCCCACCCATCATCAATGCCATCGAGATTTATAATGTAACTCAGTTGTTGAACTCCCAAACAAATGACAATGATGGTATGTTCTAGCCAACATCTACTTTTTTTCTCTGTTTCATTATATATAGTTCCTTCTTCTTCATTTCCTAACTCGTATATATATATATTGGAATTCTTAGTTGATGCTATTGTGAGTATCAAGTTGATGTATGGACTGACAAGAAACTGGCAAGGAGATCCATGTGCCCCGAAAGCTTATGTGTGGGAAGGCTTCAATTGCAGCTATGATGCTTTTAACCCCCCTAGGATCATATTCTTGTATGTTTATGTCTTTGATTAACTCCATAACTTTTCATCTTAATTAACTGCATTCCAACTATATATCTCTTCACAAAATTATTCAACTTTGCAATCAGGAACTTGTCCTCGAGTGGATTAACTGGGAATATATCTCTTGCCATATCCAATCTCACAATGATCCAATCTTTGTAAGTATCAATGCCACTATGAACCAACATGCATGATGCCAATTATCTTCTATACAGTCGCTAATCAAATAAGCAAAGTTTGATGTTTTTTACCCTTACGTCTGTAGGGATTTATCAAACAATAAGTTAACCGGACAGGTGCCTGATTTTCTATCTGGACTCGCTGCCTTGCAAGTCCTGTAAGTTACTTAGGTTTGGGACTCGAATTGTATCTAAATTTAATAGCATGAAAAATAGAAGATAATTTCTACTCCTCTTTTGCAGAAACTTGAAAGGAAATAACTTCACAGGTCCAATTCCAGTGGAACTCTTTGAAAGGTCCAAGAATGGAACACTGTCATTGAGGTAATTTGCTCCTCTCTTAGAATCATGGAACATTTGCTATTAAATCATTAGGAGTACTTCCATAAGCACAGTACATAAAACAAAGGAGATTATAAGAATATTCAATAGATTTTTTATTTTGACATTTGTTGTCATAAGCAGTATTGATGACTGTGGGTCTGCTCCATGCAATAAGAAAAAGAACAATGTCGTTGTTCCAGTAGTATCATCAGTTGCTGCATTTTTTGCCGTCTCAATTGCAATATTGGCTGTCTTATGGACCATTAAAAAGAGAAAACAAGGTATGAGGACCATTATCTTCATATATATAGTTTAAAGATCAAATTTCAATAATAAAAAGGTTTTCTGTATTGAATTAATATCCTTAATGAATTTGTGTTATTATCTCAGTAGTCACGAAGGTGGTTGAAGAAACAAACAGAAATGATAGGTCATTGGAGTTTAAAAAAAGACAATTCACATACTCTGAGGTCTTGACTATTACAAACAATTTCCAGAGGGTTGTTGGGAAAGGAGGATTTGGAACAGTTTATCATGGCTATGTTGAAGACACTAATCAAGTTGCTGTAAAGATGCTCTCTTCCTCATCAATTCAAGGGTATAAGGAATTTCAAGCTGAGGTAAATTACAAATCTCCAATGATATATATATGTGGGGGTAAATTCCTCACAAATGATTGTTCTCCCGCAAAAAAGGGAATAAAGATTATCGGTAGAAATTAGGGACACCGGTATAGTGTTGGCTGAAGAATCTCCGATAGTCAATTTAGCACCGAGTTAGATTGAAAGATAAAGATATGTGGGAAGTGTTATACCAAATGTGGCGTATCTTCTCTTTTGCAGGTTTTGAAATTTAAATAGTGGATGAATGGTTGGGGATGTCTTCCATGATCTTAGCTAATTCTTCGATCATGGCTGATTTGTGCATGATCGTGCGTTCCGTTATCAAATTTGTCGGAAATCATAATCCCACTTAATTAGTCTTGGTAGGTTGAAACGGGTCAACAATGCTTGGATGAGCTGGCTAGTTGACCCAGTGTAGTTTGAATGTTGTTCCAGCTTAAATGATACTTACCGGATCTGTTATTAAGTATGAATACTTTAGTCTATTTTCTCTTCTCCCATGCCAAGTGTCTCTCGGTATATGAAAGAGTGATTTTATGCCCGTAGAATATATATATATATATATATATATCTTTTATTCCATCACCATGAGAATGTTTAATCTAACAAAGGATATATGTTTTCAATAGACAAAAATATAATTTAAGATCATCCACTAAACTGTAGTAAATTGTGGCTTTAAATTGCAGGCCAACCTTCTAATGAGTGTTCACCATAAGAACTTGACTTCTCTTGTTGGGTATTGCATTGAAGGCACTGACATGGGAATCATTTATGAGTACATGGCAAATGGAAATTTAGGAAGGCATCTGTCAGGTATATATATATATATATATATATATGTTGTAGCTGAGAATTTTTAAACATCCACAAACAAAGACAGACACCCAACCAACCATCCACACTCACACACACGTATGAATATATATATATAAAGAAAAGTTCATCACCTAATGATGGTCCTGCTTAAGTCAAGTGTTGAGAATGGTACATAGATTGAAAATAAACCTAACATTTACTATTATTTTTTTCACAAAGGGGTACCCAAAAAAAAATCAAAAAGAGTTAAACTAATAATTCATAGATGCAGGTAAGAATCCAAATGTTTTGAGTTGGGAAGCGAGACTTCAAATAGCATTGGATGCAGCACAAGGTTAGACAGCAAATGGATTGCATTTTTTTTTCTGTGTTTGCTCTTCTCATTATACTTTCAAGCTGCAAGTGTAACATCAGTAAATGTGGACTTAAATTGTAGGATTGGAGTATTTGCACCATGGTTGTAAACCACCCATAATCCACAGAGATGTGAAGTCTACCAATATCTTATTGGATGAAAAATTTCAAGCCAAACTTGCTGATTTTGGGCTGTCCAGAGCTTTTCCAGCAGAAGATGGTACATATGTATCTACAATAATTGCCGGCACTCCTGGCTACCTTGACCCTCAGTAAGTATAGTTTTTTGTGACTATAGTTGACTTATTTGTAACGTTTTTTTCATCGTAAAAAACCGTGTTTCTCGTAGTACATTTCATGAGTCATAAATATTTCATATGTTTTCACTTGCAGATATTACATATCAAATAGATTTACAGAGAAAAGTGATGTCTATAGCTTTGGGATTGTTCTCTTGGAGATTATCACAAGCCAACCAGCATTACCAAAAGGCAATGACAAAACTCACATAATTCAATGGGTTAGTTCTATGGTTCATCAAGGGGATGTTAAGAATATTGTTGATCCAAGGTTAAGAGGAGATTTTGATGTGAATTCTGTCTGGAAAGCTGTAGAATTAGCAATGGCTTGTGTATCTCACACTTCCACCAGAAGGCCAACCATGAATTATGTAGTGATGGAATTGAAAGAGTGTTTGACAACTGAGAAAACCCGTCATGAGATGGAATCAACAGATTCAATTGAAATGACACACATGAGTTTGGAGAGTGATTTGCTTCCCCTGGCAAGGTAGTAACTCTGCAAAGCTGTGTTGAGTGTTGATGAAGATGTCAGATGGAAGAGATGAGAAACCAAATGGGTATGCATGAGAACTCCATGATAGGAACCTGGCTTTCTCTTGGACGCTTGAAGGATCAAAGATCTTGTGGAACCTTAGCAGAGCCATCTTCAAAGCTGCCTAGTCTGCTTGCTTTCCCTTAAGCTTTTGATTTGTTCTGTTTTGTTTCTTTAGTGTTTTTCTTGCTGGTGTCTTGCTCTCTCTTTTTTTTTTGTCTATGTTCTTGTTGGGCTCTGCCATTTCCCCTTTGGGGCTAATAAAATCGTAATTACCCAGAAAAAGAAATTCTATTGTTGAAGTACAAACTTCACAACAAAGGAATTGATCTGTATTTTCAATGTCTAGCAGAGTTGGGCAAGGACAAACAAGATGTCAAGAACCCAAAACCTAGTCAGACATCCTTGGTCTAGAGGGATTTGGGTCTATTGCACAGACCCTAGTACATATATGTATATATACACGTACTTGTCTAGAAAAGAAAATCATAAACACTCATTTGACGAAAATTTGCTAATTTGTCAAGCTCACTCAAAGTTCATAAAATTTCAATCAAATCCTAAACTTACAAACTCCACCACTTTATATTGTTGGAGAAGAGACTTTGAAAAATAAAAAAGAGAAAAAAACCCTAAATCGCAAGACAGAATCAAGAGAAGCAACTCCAAGAAACACTGGTTCATATTAAGTAATATATATATATATATATATATATATATATATATATATATATAGACGTGTGTGTGTGAAACCCCCTTAATTGAAGCGATGAAGATCAATCTCGCATAAACTCAACCAGCTAGCTCTATTTTCAGCTTTTCTGTGCCCCTTGAAGCCCATCATTGTTCGGCTGCACTTATTAGCTGTTCTTTGGGCCAGGGCATAACTTATTTTTTATCTGAGTTGCGCCTGGGGCCAGTCCAACACTGGTAGATAGAGTTGTTCTAGATTTACCATTTGAATTGCGTTGGGCCCAACAAGGTACAGGCCCTCATTAGTAAGCGTAGGTTCTTGGTAAAGTAATAGGTCAGAGCATAAATTTTCTCGTATTCTGCAAAACTAGCTGGCAACTAGGAGACTTACTGGGCCTAGGTGGAGCCCATTAAACGTTTAAAAATGTATTGAAACCGTGTACTGTTTTGTGGTCCATAATAAATCTCCTTTCATACTTTGTGCGAAACTCACGCTCAGTTCTCTAATATTAAATAAGTTATAAAATTCTTTTTTTAAAAAAAATCAAATTAAGATTGATTTGATTCATAAATTTTATGTATAAATCTAGTCCATTCAAAAACTATTCCTAATAATGTCAATTTTTATTTTTGATAGTCGATGTCCAAAAATTTTTTATCAAGGTATTTGCAAAGAAGATATTAGAAAATCACCGATAAAGATCTGGTGAAGAATCTTCTGACGATTAAGTTAGTAACTTAAATAAGGAACTACTAAGAGCGAATGTAAAATTTAGAGGAAAATGTATCTTTTTGAAGTTAAAGTCTTTTCTTTTTTATAGACGATGAATATCTCGTTGTTAAGATTTTCTTAAGAAAATAGAGATTTGATATGATTTTTTTTTACTTAGTTATTTCCTGCATATTTATGAATAACTAAATTTTCACGTACATATCTCAGCACTTAGAGTGATAAGGTCTAAAAAGTATCTCATCGAATATGACTAACATGTGTTACTCTCACCTTGTGAGTTGAGTTCGGATACACCAATTCCTATATGAAACTTTTAGAATCATTTTTAAGGGTCACACTACCTAATCAATCTTGGCTGTCCGACAATATTCTCATAGGCTATACTATCCTTTTTCAGGGGCTAGTAGCAAAAAAATAGTGGTAAGAATAATGCTTGTATTTTGGTTGAAGATAATTTTCCTTAGTTTATATATTAGTGTTCATATAATACCTATATACTCATATAAAATAAAATTAATTATTATAAATTTTATTAATAGACTCAAAATATCATGACATTTTTCATTGGTTGAATATGAGATTTTTAGGCTCTCTGTGTGAATGTATATAGAGATTTTGTATACACGCAATATATTTTGGTTGTTTTGAGACCTTTAAAAATGTTAACTTGAAGCAAAGACCAAGAAGCTAAAAGCCAAGCGAGAGATCATCAGGGCGCTTTCCAGTTTCCACAACAGAATAATTTCTAAATTTAGAAAACAATCATATCCACAGAAAACCTCTTTGATCCAATCAAAACCACTTTTTTTAATCCTTACATCACAAAGCCAAAACAAAATTACCAGATGTCAAAATTCATGATCAACCCACATCATCATCATCATCATAATCCTCAAGAACATTACACAGTATATACTGCATATCTATATATATATATATATATATATATATGGGTTGTATCATGTGCTTACCATTAAGGATTGGGGTGGATTTCAAGGGGCACGCTTTGGCTTGAATCAAGGAGACAGGACCACTGACTAGGGCTCGCAGGTGTTAAGAGAATGTCCCTTGCATTGGTTAGCTAACAAATTTAGTTTACACTTAAAAAGAAAACCCACATAAAGAAAGACCAAGAAAAGCGAGCTTTGAAGTACAAGGAATAGCATTAAACAACTAAACAAACAGGATAAAGTGATAATGACTTTCTAGCCCTTGATCTCTAATCATGGTGTTATAATTACTAGAGCTTTACCTATGGAAAAAAGGGTTTTGTAAAAGGGTGGTTTTTCCACCTTTATTTTTGCTACTTCCACTGTATACATATATATATTTTTTCATGAAGTCAGCACAGAATGACAGTGGAAGCAGCAAAAACAGTAGCGGAAATATAGGGCTGTTTTTGGATGGTGAGTGTCATCATACATTCAAAATTATGATGGAGATCAGTATGATGCATGTGTCTTGGATTTTCTAGTTAATGAAATGGGTTTTGGATGTTGATTTTTTGGTGATGAAATGAAGATGAGTAGTATTATAGGTCTAGGGTTAGGGTTTTGTTTATGGGTTTTGAGGAAATTCATCATAAAATATTTTCCCCTTTTGGCTAACAACTTTGTTTTTCAACTCCTGGGTTGGTGGATTGGATTAGGGTTTTGAGGTGGAAAATGACTACTTTGCATGGGAAATGAGTGGTTGAATGGTACTGAAGAGAAAGGAAGGTTTGGAGTGGGGCAATTCACTATATCAAGCTTGGGGCCTAGGCTTTCTAGTGCTTTGACTTGTGACCTGAGGAACTTGAGATAGTTTGCAGCCTCATCAAGCATTGATGCTGTGTCCATCTTGCTCCCACCGGGGACCAGCCTTTGCAAAACCCTAATTCTCTCACTTATCCTTTCCCTCCTTTGCCTTGCAGCCACAGTTTGTGGATCAGTTGATATTCTAACATTCTTCCTCTTGGGCTTCTCCACCACCTCCATGCCCAAATTCACTGGCCTCAGTGCGGCCGCTCGATAAATCATCTCCTTCATTTGTGCAATGGCCTCTGAGTCCTGTTCTTGATCAATTGAAGATACTGATGAACTCGCCTGTTGAAAATTGATGTTTGATGAACTTGGAGGCTTAATCTCTGATTTGGGTTTCTTTGTTTTTGGTGAATTTTCAGAAATGAGCTTGAAACCGCCTTCTTTAGTTAAAGAATCTGGTTGAAGATGATCACAGTAACAGTAATTTCCACCCATTTGGAGCTGATTTTGATCATTGCTTCTCTTGGTAGTATTAGGCTTAGGGTCTGAAGATCTCGACCGGTTGACATACGGATAAGAAGAGCATTGAGAGACAGTTTCATCAAGCTCATTGACTTGGCAACGATCATCTTTGTTTTTTGAGCCATTACTTGCAGACTCTCCAGATGAAACAGCACCGACCGTACCAAAGTTCCACAAGTTTTTGCAATCAGAGAACAACATGGAAATCCCATCATCTTCCACCGATGTGTCTGTGTTGCTGTTGGTTCCAGACAGCAAACAATCCAAGGACTCAAGAGAGCCTCTTGTCGTCGAAACTCCTGCCTTACCATCTTGGAAACCATTGGCAATTCGTGGCAGCTGGTCCGACATGCCAAAATCAGCCATTAGACAATTCAGTGGGTTCATGATCATGTAAGGCCTGTTCACCAAAGAGGAAGAACACAATTCAGTAGTTAGATCTTCTCCCCAACCAGTACCAGCTCCTGATTTTTCCAGTACTGTATTGGCAGCTAATCTTATATTGGCTTCTTGGCGCTGCCACAAATTCAAGTTTGAAACTGCGTTTATTGAATCCAATGATGGTGCTAACTGCTGAACCATTTCGCTTACTCTGCCAAGATCCGAATTAAGGTGAGATGACTCAGCTTTTTGGAGTTCTTGAATTGGTTGGAAGATATCTTCCATCAAGCCCATCTTGCTACCTCCGTATGTGCAGCAATTTGAGTTGGACTCCATGTAGCTTTCCTCAATTTCATGTTGCTGATTGCTCCATATGGATGATGTGTTTGTTATTAAAGGTGAACCATCCCAACCCAAACCATCCATTGATTGACTGATTTTTTGATCTGTTACAAAATTTTAGATAGCCCAGTAAGATATAACGATGAATCATTTCTTTAGTACCTTACAGGAAAATGAATTACTCCTATATCAATCAGAAGTGATACATATATAGTTTACTATATATATATGAGCTTAAGTCCAAATTTGTGACAAAAAAAGTGGAGATACAAACAAACATCAACAAGTTACAATGCATCAGATAAAGGACTAAGAGGAATAAGACATACCAATTCCAGATCCAGATAATACCCGTGGGAGAAAATCCGGAAAACAAGCCAATGATCAGACTGGAAGAATTTTGGGTTCTGATTCTTTTTAATGCAAAAAACCAAACAAAAGTTGGACCAAACCTCAGCTATATATCACCTTCTGTACAATCTGGTACCAGCTCTAACTACCATCTTTAATTCATATCATGAAAACTGTGATCATCAAAGAAAACGAGTCAGTGCTAACGTCAGTTTTTGCAACTAAACTTTGACCACCATTAGAATAGAGATAACCACAAGGAGTTTCAAAACTGCTCAATAACTCATTCAACAAGAAGACACCCCAAGAATAATGAAAGAAGAACAGAAACTTTATTTTTGGTTAACAAATTAAAGAGAGTAGAGCGTCAATGAAGAGTCTTTGATATACCTTGAGCTGCCATGGAAAACCAATCTTGAATCTTGATGGTCCAACTTATATATAACAAATTCTGTACCAGTACTTAAACATGTAAAATATGAGAAAAAAAGGTTTCTGCAGTAGTTGAAAGGAGATGTAGTAATGGGGTTGTGGAAAAAGATGAGGCTCTTTGGTCAGTTTGGTGGGGCTGTGAGAGTATATTTTTGCAGATGGGGAGCATGAGATTTCACAGAAGCATTTCCGAGTCTTGAATAATAATTTTTTATTTTAGTATTACTATTAAATTATATAATTCAATACAAAGTTATGTATATTTTTATTAAGTGGGGAAAGCTCTGACCTCCTTTTGGTTGCTCATGCTATTCCATGCGCTCTGGAAAGTTTCAGGAAACTGCAGTGAGAGTGAGCATCTTTAACAGTAGTACCATTCTTTTCTCTAAAAGATTTCCATTAATCATAGTTTTAATCATAACCATTACACTATTGTTTTTAACTTTCTACTTCAGTACTTTTAACTGGTAGAAGATTTATTTACATGGTGCATCTAATTAATTAATAGACCCTAAGGATGATCATCCCATGTGTTCAATCATGCATTCCCTCTCTTAATCATATCCAAGGGATACATACATAAATATATAAGAAAGAACTTTAGCTTGAAAGTATCACTACATGCATGCATTTGTACTCTAGGATGAATTAAGTTAAATAAGATATGGAAAGAAATCTTAGAGATGGGACCTAATAAGTTACAAATTAACTAATTAATCTTATGTACTTCCAAGTAATAATTTAATAATCTTATGTTTAATGACATGCCCACATACACAAAAGCATGCCAAATTAAAGTATCGTGGGTGGTCTTCTGATTGACTGAAGTATATATCCCTAGGAGATGCATATTGTAATGTCTTCTCTACAGACCTGCACTAGGTTTTGCTCCATCTAGCTAGAAGTTTGAAGTTCCAAATCTATGGTGTAAGAGTAAGGTTCATTTGGATGAAGATGCTCAATTGTATCACTTATAAATAGCTGCAGATAACATTAACTCATGAGCTTATATACATAATTAAGAGTTAAACGTTAGCATGCAACATGGATTAATGAAAAATGAATATTAGTTTAGATTTAACTCACAGCGGTAAATTAAAGTAAAACAGAAAATCTTTGAGAGATCTACAGATGTGTATTTCTTAGGATTGGCATTTTGAACATAAAACTAGTGGTGGGGGTTTGGAATTTAAAAGATGTTGGCAGGCAAGCAAAGGAGTCAGAAGAGAAGATAGCACAACAAAGCAAGTTGCTCCTAGGATTTTGTCTTTTCACATCCTAGTGTCTTATTTTTTTTCCCATTTTAATAAATCTATATAATTGTTACTGTGTGTGTGTGTGTGTGTGTGTGAGAGAGAGAGAGAGAGAGAGAGAAGCATCTGGGTTCTGAGTCCTGCCCACATGCGCCCCATCATTACAGCTCAATGAATGGGTTCCCATAGCATTTGCTCCTTTTGTCACCCTTAACATCTATTATATATTGTCAACTCTCCCGTTTACTTACCCCCCAAAACAAAATAAATGTATAAAATCTCATCTTTTTTTTCACCTTGCCTGCGGAGACCGGATATATATATATATATATATATAGAACTTCAGATTTCTTAAAACAACCATTTGAACCTAGCGCGCGCACACACAGACAGAGTTGACGTTACAATGGAAGAAACATTACACAAAAGAAATTGAAATAAATGTATATTTAATGAGACAGACTGATCTTGCTTTCTGTTGAATCTCACTTAATATATATCACGCAATGGAACTAAAACCATGGTTTTTCTTCTTTCTTTAAAATGAAATAAATAAGCAAGGACAAGAATGAAAAGTGATGTAGCATGCCTAACTAGTTAAATTAATTTTTATCTTATAAAAAAAATATTAAAAAAATTATTATACGTGACCATTATACCATGTCATCATCATTGTAATTCTATCATTTAGGAGTCAAATGAGTATGGTGATGATCATATATATATATATATATATATATATATATATATAAACAATTTTTAAGTTCAAACTCCTTAAAAAAATTCAAAATATATAAGTATGTAGCTAGGTTTCTTACCAACATATAAGTTTATTACTTTTATTTCAATTTAAGAGTTCTTTACTTTGTTTAATGTTCAAAAATATAAGTCAAATTTGAAATATCAATGCACAAAGAGATGAATTTTTTATTTTTACTTTTCTTTTGAAGTGGGAAAACATTTAATGATTTGTTAAAAGTTAAATTCTTTTAAAAAGGACAGGAGAAAGGAAGTAACAATTTTCACGCCAAACTAGCTACTAGGGAGATTTTTTTAATGGAATTGGTCTATCAACCATTAATAATAACATATCATATGTGTGTTATGACTTTTTTTTTTTTTTTTTTTTTTATGAATCATAAAACACATAATAAAGTATTATTAAAAAACATACTATTATGTGATAGTCCGTCCTACTAAAAAATATCCTGCTGCCATTGGAACATTTATAATCCAATAATGTCATTTCTTTCAACAAGAGACTTTCTTGAGATAGTCAAGAATATTTCATGCTCAATTAATGTTTTTTATTTTATTGATAACCTTTCAATTAATGTAATTAGAATACTCATTAATGGGGAAGTTGAGGGTTTTTCAATTACATACCTCCCTCTTCACATGAAGAAGCTCATCAAATTTGCTTATACCCTCTCATTAAGAGTCAAGGAAGCATTATTCTTTAAATTAATACCCTTTTAATCTTATTTTTCATCACTAATTTCTGGAAAAAATAATATATAAAAAAAAGTGTTAACAGAAGTTGTATTATTCAATCATTACCTTATCAAATTTGAGATAAAAAAAAAAAAAAAAACTATACATCCTCTTAATGGAAAAATAAGAGTAAAAGACCTAACCTCTTCTTGAGAGAAGTCATGAGTTTCTTGTCGTTCGTCAAAAATAATTAATTTTATAATCTAAATTATTAATTTAGGTATTAGAAAAACAAATTTAATACAAAAATTATTTTAAAATTTTAATCAAATACTCAAAAATATTATTTTTTTTTAGATACAACTTTTACCAACAGCAAAAAAAAAAAAAAAGGCACAAAAGCTGTCGGCAGTATAGTGAAAAATTCAGTTGGGCCGCACTAGTAGGCCTCAGGTGGAGAGAGTCCAGCAGAGGTGGATTCATCCAAAAGCCCATTATAAGAAGTGGTCCATCTCTCTTTCGCTCTCTCTACAATGTCAAAATCTCAATTAATGGCCTCTGCTCTCCAGACTCCACCCGCGTTATTTCTGCTAACGGGCCGTTAGTTGTCGGCTCCGGCTCGGCTCAACGAGCTGGTGGTCCCAACATGCAGGGCCCACGGCTTCCCTCTTCCATTATTACGGCTCACACGTGAACCCAATGGCCTTATCACACGTGGCTGACTGTCATTGGGCCGATTCCCTGATCAGATAGCAATCTCGCATATGGGAAATCAACAAAACAGTGGAAGCTGTAACTGGGGACCATTTGATTCACTTTTCTAACTGAAAGTCCAATCCTCCCACTTAAATTAACATTATCCTCTTCAATGTTGTATTCATCTTTGATGTGAATGTCTTGCAATAGATTATATTTATATCCCACTTCCATTTCATATTTAGGGGGTCAAATCTCCATACAGATCTTGCACCTCCAATTTGGTTGCAAATCTTTAAAATTGATCCAGTTGGGTCCTTTTTTTTATTAAGGTATCAAATTGGGTCAATTTTTTTAATTTTTGAAAAAAATAATTTTCTTATTTTATTCAAATTTTAAATATTTTTTATGCTGCACTTTCCCATCATGAGTGGAGCTCTGTTCCTCGTCACCTGTCACAATATCAAAAAAATGATCAAAGACCATCGGATTGGCTCTGACGGTAGCCACTCCGATGATAAAGTTAGTGAAAGTAAAAGAGAATAAACTTTGAAAGAATGCAACTGACTGTGTCCTCAAAAGCGTACCTTGGAGCTGTATTTATAAGGTGTTTGCCTTCTAGATTGGTTAGGTCTGAAGCCATGAAACTCGGGATTCATAGTCATTGAGAGATGGCAATTTCTGTTCTGATCTCCGTGAAAATTGGGATTGGAATATATCCCAAAGTGACAGTTTTCACATCTCATTCTGTTTCTTTGTTTTGAGGTCGGTAGGATAGACAAGGTGGGATAAGCTCGGTACCCTCTGAACTAGTTGCCCGGTAGGGGAGGTTTGCAGCCGTTACATTTGAATTATTCCATCACTTTCTGACCTGTATATAAAAGAACTTAGACACGTGTCAGGCTCGGGTTGGGCTGTCACTTTTTGGTACATCAATTTTTAAAAAATAAGTACATATCACATTATTTCTAAAACTTACGTATCAAATATTAACAGTTCGTTTAGATAAGTGGAAGAAAAGAAGAGAATAATAGTTTTGAAAGAAATGACAAGATAGTGTAATTTTTTTTCATATATAAATAATTAATGAGGGAGGCAGGAAACGAGAAGGTTGTATAATTTTCTCATTTTGGTTGAAAAAGATAAGGGGGGGAGAGAGAGAGAGAGAGAGAGAGAGAGAGAGAGAGAGAGAGAGAGAATGAATGGAATGCTTTATAATTTGGGTAGAAATATTAAAATAAGATTAAAAAATGTGAAAATTGAGAAAAGATAGACAGACTTTGTTTTTTCCTCTTTTCGGATGGTAAATATTTCTCAGAACATAGAGTGTGAATTAAACTAATGTTTGAATTGAAATTGAGATATTCATGCAAATTATTTCCTTATGAATAAGATAAATTAGCATATAAAAGAGGTTGATTATTTGTCAATCTGTTAGAGATGTTTCGAAAATGTATGTGATTGAGTAAATAGCTCTACAAACAAATGATTCGGATCGACTTGGAAAATAAAAAGATTTGTGGTCAGATTAATTATTCACTCTCTAATCATTTTAATTCATCTCATACTTTTAAAATAAGAGTAAAATACGCTTTTTATACCCTTTTTCTCCTTTCCTCTACTCTTTTCCAAAACAAGATTTCACCATCTTATTAGCTTATACTTATTATGTAGCGGGTTAATAGATTAGGACTTGGGGACATTGATAGACACTGCTCAAAATCCTTAGCATGACCCATTTGCCCCCAATTTCCAGCTCGGTGGAGCTCTTCCTAGTTAAGTGTATAACGGGACGGCATGTCGGCATTAATCAAGAAAAGGGGATGAAAAGTCCTCGAAAATATTTAATGATGCAAGGATCATTGGTTTCGATGTTTCAGTAAACCTAACTTTCTTCCAAACTGTTTAAATTCTTAATTCAAAAATTGTTGTGTGAAAGTGATTAAACGTGTAATAAACTAATTTCAAACAAGTAAAAAATAAAACAAAACGAATAGAGAAGATACAAGATTTGCACGGTTCGATAAAGTGCCAACGTCTACAGGTAATGATGATTAGTTCACTATGTATCAAAAAGATTATAATGAATAAAAACTTTCAAAATTTGAAACCTCTTATTTCTCAATAACGGTTCTCTTCTCTCTTCTTCAAAATCCTGAAAAATAATACACTTATATAAGTGAATTACAATATTAAAAAAAAAAAAAAACGAGTCCAAAAATAAAAGCAAGTTAAAAATATTTTCTCGAGAGCGACCCCGTGACAATAGTAAAAAATTCATACATTGTTAATAGATTATCAAAAATTTAAATAAATTCATGACAATCACTTAACAGAAACAATATAATAATTGCTCGGAAAGTCCACCGTGGGAGGGCAATTTACAGCGACAGGGACTTGTCATAATCGATAGAGTCCTTGAATTACAGTTGGTGGCGGCGAGGTTTTCGTGTTCATGCATGTACAGTAATTTTGTCGCATTGAATGGCCTTTAGCTTAAATGGCCAAAATCCCTTATCTCTCTCACTATGAACCGTCACTTTCACAACATTTTTCTAGAGCTAGCAGTCCACACCGGTAGTAATCCTAGAAGAAGAACTCCAAAGCTGGTTTGCTGGCCAGGCCATGCTCATGAACCATCCAGAAATTTTTGTATCTATATGATCAATGGAACATACCAATCACCATATGACAAATGGATAAGTTGTTCGACTTTAAAAGAACAATAAAAAAAAAAAAAAAAAATCTATCCAATTGACTGATACCAGTCAAAAGGATCTTGGGCAAATTTAATCAGTTGAGTCGTTGATAGTCATAGTCCTCTTCAATTATTTAGGACATGCCCAATTTGACCCAACTCATTTATTGTTGTAATTATAATTAACACCAAATCTAATCCGTTAACAGTTTGAAAATAATTAATTCACGGTCACTCATATCGGATGATGAAGTAAATTGACTGTCCCATTCCATAATTTCTCCAAATTTCATAATTCTCACTTCCCACAAATTTGCCCCCAAACAAGGGGCATCGTATTTGAGGAATGGACCTTAGTTTACTGACCTAGTTCTCTGGGCTTTGCCAAACAAGGCCCAAGAAATTGAGTACAAAGAAAATCCGATCCCAAAATAAAAACAGAGTTCTGAAGGATGGGCCAGCCAGCCCAAATGCTAATATTTTAGCCTGAGGAAGTAAAAGGCCAACTTCTGCATTTACTCTCAGCACCAAACATCATATGCCCTCAATTTCCCTTGAGGTACCTTAGATTCATGACACATCATTTATCATTTAATTACTTATTAGCATATACATGAGAAAAATTGAGAGAAAAGTGCAATGAAAAGGATCCTAATCTGTAAAGATGAATATCAGGCTCGCATTGCAGATCAATAAGAATAATTTGGTTCCAGTAGCAACAAGACTTTTTGTAAGAGAAAAAGGGTTTCAACAGAACATTTCCACTTTCTTTAACATCAAGATAGAAAAATAAGGCCCTGCCCTTGAGTATGCATAAAAAGCAAACGTAAAAAAAAAGCGAAATCATGCTCTGGAATCTGTCAGCCCCATCACCAAAAGGCTCAAAATGCATTCCATAACATCCTCCCTCTTAAGATGGCTTCTGCTTTCCTCACTTGCTTTTCAGGTCCTATGATGAACACCTAACATGGATAAATATGAATTGGTGTCAGTATCAACACACGGCAGAAGCAATCAATAAAATAGGTACTAGGTAGTTTCTGAAAAAGTATAAAATTGCATGCATTGTTTAATTTTGATAATCTGGATAGTAAAATGCATGCACAGTATGCACAGGAATCTAGATACTGGCGAGGGAAGGCAGTGCTGGTGTTGCAATTATTAGCTCTAACAAAGGAGAACATTTATAAGGTAAATGTTGCGGGCAATTTTTCATTTATTTTTTGAACTTCATTCAAGAAAAGACCATGTACTACAGAAGACACCAAATCAGCACCACTCTTAACTCTTATTAGTCTAGATTAAATCTGCTTGGCTAAATGAAGTCACTACAGTATATTTGTTCCTTAGAATTTATGAACCAACCTTGTTCGGTGGTCCCTTTGCTCCTCCAATGAGAATTTCAGCACTGCAAAAGGTGTTTCAAGTTATAACATATGGCAACCAAAGAGAGAGGGGAGAGAGAGAGAGATAGAGGGATTACTAGCAAGATTCTTTGATAGACAAGATGGAAGCTCCTTTTCTACCAATGACACAACCCATTTTTCCTGGAGGAACATGAAGCGCTGACAGTATCTCCCCTTCTGGAGCATTCCCTTCCAAAATGAAGTTATCTGACAGGAAAAAAAAAAAAACTTAGCATTCAATATACAATTTTGCAAAAAGCCCCTAAATCTATCTAGCAATCCACTTGAGCAAAATTTGCAGCACATTAAAATTATGTTCTGGCTTTATATTCTAAACATGTCAACTCTGTCATGGAGAAAAATATAAATGCACATTAAGTAAATTGGGCCATACAACATGAATACTTTTTATTTATATTGCTTCCTAGATTTGTTCATTGTACTAGAACATGGCCTTCTGATTTCTTTAAAACTAATGATAATAATGATTAACTAAGGAAAATTCTGCAAAATTCTATGCACAAGTTGCATCTCTCAGAAGTTTTGATGGTAGAAAAAATTAAACCTAGGCCATTACTGAAGATTAAAATCCTGGTTGGACTGTAGAACCTATATAATGATCTCCCCTTATAGTCCCATTAATCATACATAACAAACAAATTTATATCCCAAATAGTACAATATGATATTCTTCAGAAAGAAACTTCTTGTGTTTTTGGGCTCCTATTTGTAAATCAAGTCCATCAACAACAAGATTCTACTGGTAGAATCATGTCTGGCTCCTCTTTGTGAATCATATTAATCAAAAAGAAGATTCTACAGGTAGTTCATAACCCCTAGACAATTTAAAGTATTTTTCTCCAAATGAAGAGGGCGGGTCTTGGCACAATAGTAAGGTTACTCCATTGTGACTTGGAGGTCACGGGTTCGAGTCGCAGAAAACAACCTCTCCACATGGGGGAGTAAGGCCGCATACATCTAACCCTTCCCAGACCCCGCAGTGGCAGGAGTCTCGTGCACTGGGCTACTCCTTTTATTTTCTCCAAGTGAAGGTCAGAAATTGTGTCTACAACATGAGAATGAACATTAACCATTTGTCTGATATTCAGGAAAAGTAATTGCAGGAATTAATATTGAAAAGTTTCCCCCTGATCATCAAACCGACTATATAATTATTTTATTCTCCACTTCTTCAGAATAAAAGAAAAATTCGTTTTTCATGCTTGTGATGCCATTTCCCACAAAATAGGCAGGATTTGCCAGCTTCATTCAGCACTGCGCTTTGATTCTTTAAAAGCATAAATACATTTCATTTACAAAAAAAAATGAAGCTAAGCCACTAGAAGGGCTCTCAGGCCATTCCCTGCTCCTAAAACCTAATGTAGTCTGAAACAAGAGCGCCATAATCAACAGTAATCCTAAAGAAGTCAGGAAACCTAAACTTTAAAAGGAGGCTCCTCACACCAAACATCATGCCAAAACCTTACTCTCTTTTTGCTTCCCACCATAAAGCCAAGAAGTCTAGAGAACTCCCTCCACCCTTTCCTAATTCCTTTCCACAACCCAATACCATAGAATATTGTCACCTCAAATGATGTACACCCCCTAGGAGTCCAGGACCATTCCCAAACTAGCCTGCACCCACTTTTTGCCACATGCTATTGGCTTTCACTGCACATCTCCGAGGCATAGTTACCAGAAAATGCTAATACCTCAGTGATCCAAAAATTTCTTCCTAATTCTTTCCCTTAACTTTTCTCCCAAGAGAAAAGTAATATGAAAAGACCAATGAAAATTAGGATATCAGCATAAATAAGTGTGCTTGGTTCAATATTTTTACATGTTTCATTCTTATATAATAAATTTTCATAATTAGCTAAAGAACATTACACTTTAACAATTTTAATTCTCATTACTCATCTTTGGGTGAAAAGAAGAGAACACTATTGCAGTTAAGACATACCTCATTATATTTTACCTATGTCATCTACATAAAACTACTCTTTATCATACCGCATTTAAAGTATGTAACGTATTGCGATATTGTTCCCATTTTGCATACTATAATGATTTGTGTTTTCAGACTTTCAGGTAACATTGTTCTGAAGCCACTTGCCCAGTAATGCTTGATTAAACTGTCTGAAAGATCTTATCCCAAGTCCTTCCACCTGTAAAAGTGAATACACTTTCTTACAAGTGACAAGGTGATATTTAAACTCAACCCATAAGAAGCCCCTTTGAATTTTATCTAACCTTTCTGCAACTGATGCTGAGACAGAAAGAACTAGACATATAATTTGTAAGAAGATTTTCAATAGTCTTACTTAATCTGCCCCCTTCTGATAGGTACTGCATTTTCCATCCTACCAATCTACGTTCATTCGACCAGAGAGTCCCAAACAAAAATTGCCTCAAAGCTTGCTCGAAATATGTATTTGAGAGAGGCTTTACAACCCAAATTCCCAGCTAAACTGAGTGCATCACTAATACTCCCCATTGGAATCTACTTGAACTTGGCCAAATTTATTTGCAACCGATCATTCTTCAAAGCAAATAAGAATACACCTCAATGAATCTAATCAGCCCCACAGAAAATGACAGTATCATCAGCAACTAGTATACCTGCTTCAGACCACCTATGCCCACCAAATTAAATGAATTTGCATCCATTGCATGGTCTTCATTTAGAAGCCATTAGAAAGTAAGCCGTCCACACCTCCTTAACATCATCATCCTTATCAAAGACCCTTTGACCCCTTTTTTCTAATACAAAAAGTCTAATATAATCTTACAGTTCCCCCCCTCTTCCTAGAAGTATGCAAGCATCTCTCCCACCACCTCCTGCTTCAAAACTATTATATAGTTCATTGAGTGTTGTACGCTTAGTCAACTTTTAAATTACCGTTCTGAAAACAGTTAGCCTATAGGACCTAAACTAATTCCTTTAATTGTGCAAGTCGTTAACTGTGCAAGAAAGTTTGCAACATCCAAGTATCACCACATTTCCGATGCTTTTTGGGAACACCTAATTCAATTCTGTCCTATTTCCAGTGCATGGCAGTTGCTTGATTTGACATTTATAGCAGCTGTCAACCTTGCACAGCCATTTTTTAGAAGGACTTGAGACAATAACGCAGATATAGGAGCTTGTCAATATATATGAATGGCAATTGTGGATCGTATACATTGTGACATGAATGCATAACTCAGTGTGTGTGTGTGTTTGTTGGTGCGAGGGTGGGGGTGGGGGAATATACCTGGAATAGAGGGAGTAGATGGCCAATCTGCATATTCATTATCATTGATGCAGAAACATCGACAATATAGCGCACCACGAACAGCAAGTTGCCACAAGGATCTTTCATTCAATTTATCCATCATCTTATGATAAATGTAAAGGAGAAAGCGGACATCATCTGCAGCTGCACGGACCATCAATTCAGAAAATGGTCTGTATGTCCAAAATTTTGGATCCTGGAAATGAAATCCAGATGCATATCATTCTTCAAGAATATATATATATATACACACACACACGTGTGTGTGTGTGGAACAAAATGTCATGCACAATAACATAATGTAGTAATATTCCTTTTGGAATATATCTGAATTTCTTAACTCAACACTAAGTTTAACCAATTATTTATTAGCTTAATGAATCTGGTTTGAGGGGATTTGGGGGGACTACATAGTACCATCGCCAAAGTTCTGCATTTACTGATAAAATGAGGTCAGAAATTTATTCATGGAAACCCTTGATTTAAAAAACATCATTGATTGTTGCATTGTTTTCCGAAAATGATATGTAAAATTAAAATTGACACCCAAGCACAAAAGGACTTCATAGATATTTAACAAATCTCTCTGCTTAGGGGGGAAGATACATCTTATGGAATATAAGTTTTGCTAGCTTGATATACGTTGTTGACCCATTCTCTAATAGTTTAAGCTTTTGGAACAATTAGTTGCTTAAAGTAATATCGAAGGCTAAATATCACTAGGGAGACAGTCGAAGGCTTCCAGGAAGTAGTACTGCACAGTCTGGGGCCGACGTCATCAATCAGGACGACGATGTCATGTTGACGTCAGCAATCGGGATTCGGGACGACATGTCATGTTGACATCAGCATATGTCGGTCACCGAAATCTACCAGTTTGGTCACCTGAGGCTTCTGGTGATTATGGACATTTTTTTGAAATTTTTTGAGGTTGTTTGGAGGGAGTTTTCTATTTTCGGATGTTTTTTTGAAAAAATAGGGGACAGATTTGTGATCTGCATTTTTGGACAGATTTGGTGTTGTTTGTCCCCTTGATCTGGTCCTCTAGGGTGTGTCTAGAAGATCTATGGCCATCTCCAATCATTTGACATCATGTTTGTTACATTTTCGGAGTTTTCTATTTTTGGATGTTTTTTGGAAAAATACTCTCACAATTACTTCCAGATGCCTATACTGACCTCTCTTAAAAGGGTGCGAACTTCTTTCTTCTCAACATATGATATACCTATATTCACAAACTTGAAGTAAAAAATTAGAGAAAACACAAAAACAACAAAGTAAGAGATACTACTTTTCTGCTTCAAGTTTTCAATACCAATTGTTAACAGGAAAAATAATAAGACAACCATGAAATATAATTAAAGACGCAATTTAAATGTCAGAATCATTAATTCATAAAAGAAAATCTATGACAACTAGACATTAATTGTACTTTATTTATTTATTAACATTTAATAGTGATCATATAAAGACCATGAACCCAGAGTAGACGCCAATTAATATACTATAAAACCCCATCCCGGGTCAAACAAAAGAAAGCTATTTGATTCATAATGGGACAATGAAAGAAGCAGAGCACTGACTCCATGTCCCTGTACACATACAAACATATAGGAATTCTCTACTGAACAACTCGTGCACAAGACTCGCACTCGGCAGGGTTTGAAAGAGATGGATGGCAGGCAGCTCTACCTGCATTTTGCAAAGACTAATTCCCAGATGAACTACTCATAGGTGATCAACTATAATGATATTGTAACTAGCAACTATCCATGCCCAAAAAAATAGGGCCACTTTTGGGGAGGAGAGATAGAGAAGAAGGGAGGAGGGGGTGCTGATGGTCCCTCAATAACTCTCTCCGGAAAATTCACATCATATTCTAATAATATCCTAGAAGACTTTAACAAAAAGAGAACATTTTCAATGTTTCCATATACTTTCCATATATCAACTCTCAACATTTTAAAAGAGTTGAGAGTCTCTCAGAACAGAAACAATAGCCTAATTTCCAATCATGCAGCATCCCCTCAAAAAAAAGAAAAAATTTTGTGTGACTCATCTCATTTCTTATACTTGACTAAACCAAACAAAAACCAATTATTCCAAATGTTAGCTTTGGTTCTGCTAGCATGTCTCCTTGAAGTAAAAGAAGCATTACATTGCATGATGGACTGGTATGAATAGTGGCTCCATTGACCCAGTATGGATTAAAAATATATATATATATATATATATATATATCAAAATATTTTTTGAAAGAGCAGACAGAAGAATGAAAATGATTGCTTGGACACTGATGTGAAATGCACTGACTAGGAATTTGTACTACCAATCCATGAATCATTTCCCAATTAAAAATAATAATATTATAATATTCATGAGAAGGACACCCTAAAGGAATTGAGAACTGCAGTATAGATATAGTACCGCAATAGCGTGGATCTGCAAGAAGGCTAACAAAAGAAATGTAGTCATTGGGTGATCTTTTCTGTCCCTGTTGTTCCCCTATCAGATAATATGCTATCTGTAAACACATAAAAGAGAGAAATCATTTAAACTTCCCTTGATCATACATGAGGCAACACCTTTGGTGTCGAAATAAATAAATATTACTTCAACATGAGCAATTTGAAGCAATGTGATCCTTCTTGCAACAAGTGGAGAATATAATAAATCATGGTAAAAGATTGAGTAGAAGTCCATGCTTTCTGATGGCCCCAATAATAATTTCCAACAGATTTTTGGTTATGGAAAAATGTCAAAAACATAGCAGTTCACCATGTAACTCAAAGCTAATAATCCTCCTTCAATCCTCTGAAACAGCCATTTTTTCCATCTCCCCTAAGCAAGTTTCATTGCTGTTTCTAAAAGTTACCTTTGGTGCCTATGTCTGTAATACAATTTACTTATAAAAAAATTACCATAATGAATCATTTTATTAAGGGAATAAATACAAAACTATGAAAAAGTAACTAAATAGAAAAGCTTCATGTAAAACTTTCGAGCTAGAAGCCATTCCTGCTTCAAATGTCGGGGTAAGCAATTGATTGGCAGTTAAGAAGGCTTTACACAAAGCCAGCAGTCAAACTGTCAACTCCGAGTGGAGAAACAGGGCTGGGAATGAATCATGTGATGAAAACAAGTCTAATAACTAGTAAGACTGAACCAATTAAGCCAACGCAGTCAGATCAGAAGGCAAAAGCAGGTTAATGACTGCCACTAAATTTATTGCATAACTTATTTCACAACCATTTTCGATCAGAGACTAACAACCTTTCTTACAGACTTCACCTCTCAGAATCACTGTCCAGTAGGGTGTTGCTGAATTAACCACCCAACATGTTTGGGTTTAATGACTGTACACTAAAAATTTAGTTCAGAATTCAATTAGAAATGTGATAAGATAAAAGTTGAAACTCACCTGGGTATCCACAACATTGTGCAACTTGATACCAAATTGAAAATACAATGCCTGCAATGAGGACAACATTTAGCAATAGGCTTTCGATAATTTACACAAAACGCAGAGGGAAGTACTAATCATTTTCAAGACCTCACTGTCTCGTTTGCAGTCGTGAATAACTTTTGTGATGCAACCAGACTCAAGAGCCGGCTTACAGGCTTTCATTAGCTTTTTCCCACCCTGAATGGCATCGATCAAATAGACAGCATCAGGAAATGCAAGCTGCAAAATAAAAAGATGGATATCAACAAAAGTATTCCCTTATAATCAAACCCTGAGTCCTACTGAATTGTGAACACGGACAGAAACAATCGACACAAAAACTTTGTTAATTTTAAAAATCCAATATGTACAAGAAAATTTCCAAAACTCAATTAGATTTTTATCAAATCCTAAACCAGTACAGCAATTTGTAGCTTCTTAACAGCACCATAGAAAATAGCCTTATTTGAGCAGTAGCTCAGGGGCATGGTGGAAGAAGAAAGGATGCTACTTAACCTCGGCATCAAATGATGTAGAAGCTACACAGGATAGATATATGCATGTGTGTGTGTGTGTGATAAGTAAAGTAGTCCAATATAAACACCAAAACAGGGGCACAAGGCCGCACAACCCATGTAAATACAAGGTACACCAATATACAAAAATCAAGAACTTAGATCCATGTTCCCTAAGAACTCTACAAAAGAATCTAAAACTATAGAGTAAGATTCAACAATCCAAAAAGACATTCATTTCAAAATAAAGGGTCTACAATCAAAAAATACAATTTTTTCAAAGAATCAATTTCAAAGTACTAATAGGAAGCTCCAGTTCTTCAAATATCTTCCTATTTGTTTTGCACCATAAACAGCACATCAAGCAAAAGGGGGCAGCATCCCACACCTTTCTGACCATTTGATTCATCCAACCATCCCCCAAACTCAATATATCTGCAATTGAACGAGAAACTACCCACCTCACCCCAAACAAAGAGAGCACCATGCTCCAACGATCCCTAGCAACTCTACAACATAACAGAAGGTGACTTATAATTTACAATTCCTCATCCTCTCCACACATACAACACCAGTTAGCCATTCAAAGATCTCACTTTCTTATATTATCAATGGTAAGAATGGCATCCCAAACTATGGACTAAGCAAAGAAAGCAACTCCGAGAGGAGCCTTCATACACCATACGCTTTTCCATGGGAAGTGTTGTCCCCCTCCCCCAAATAAAAGCCGCATAAAATTAAATATCGAAATTTCCTTACTCACTTAGGGCACTTCATTCGCCATCACTTTCTGCAGGGTTAAATGTCATACATAGCCGAAGGCTTCGAATCACAGATCTTCTTACAAAGTCCCACAACACTAGCAATTCTGATACTTAACAACTAAAGTCAAAGGCCCAAATGAAAATAAATAAATATTGAAATAATGTGTTTTAAAGGGGTTGTGATAAATTTTGTGATCTTATTTATGTCACGATGATGATATTAATATCATGTTGTGTGAGTGTATAAAGGCGACTTTATCTCCACATAGGAAAAAAAATAAGCTTAGGCTTCCAAGAGTAGATGAGCGAACACCAAATGTCCATCACTAATCCAATCCAACCATCTATATAAAGTTGGGTGAGTTTGTTACCAACATGAAAGAAATGGTAATAATAACAATAACAATGGTTATCTTTTAATTTTCATGTTGTTGGGTAATGAGAACTAAATGTTATGAGATGTAAGTGTACATACATAATAGGGGTGAGCAATTATAAAGGGCTAGTCCAGTACATGAGGTTCCCGTCAGTGCAGGGTTTAGGGAGGGTTAGATGTACATACTGTAAAAAGGGTGAAGAACTGTACATCATTATTCATTTTATAGGTCATGAGATGTACATGTAGCCATTTTTTTCTTTTGGTCTCAATGGTAAAATCGAACTTTTAACCCCACCCCTCCCTCTTAGACACCATGTCAACACTCAACAACTATGCTACAATGGCTCTAACATGTACATGTAGCACTCATAAAGACGTATAGGGTTCATAATTGTGTATCTAACAATTTGGCTTATTTAAAATTATTCATTAGGATAAAACTGAAGGTACTGCCCAGCATATTAATTAGAAGTTTGTTATCTTAAATAAAACGGTATAAGAATAAAAATAGCACCTGTATGATGCAAAGAGTTCCATATCGACACAGGTCAACACCCTCACAATCAAATCCAATAACCAACTGTCTTTCTGGAGAAGGATAGAGAAATTCAGTTGGAAGTTGGGATGCATGGGTCACTATATGAATTGGAACCTGTGATAATAGCACTTCATGATCTGGATGCTTGCCACCTGTAATATGATAGGCAACAATCTAGCATAAAAATCAAATCTAGCAACAGGTAACAACAAGATCTTCAAAAACAAAAGAGCTAATCAAATCAAAATAGATAGATTAAATCAGTGTCCACTCAACCATTAGGCCAATAAGGTAAGGCTCCAAATAAATGAGAAGGCCCACAAAAATTTTAACTATGGATTTAAATTTTAAGCTTTTGTCATATTGCAACTTTTCATTTTCACAAGTGTGAGCTCAACCTATTAAATAGCAAACAAACCTATCAGATATGAATAATGTTAAAATTTTGGAGAAAATTTTCGCATAACAAGGTATAGCCATGCGACTACATCCTAATAACTATAAATTAAAGGATTCAACTTCTATACATGCCCTTTGGTCCAATCCATCAAGTTCCCCAAAAAATTAATTCCCATACATTTTTTTCATGAGACTAAATTAGCCTTTTGCCTACGCGGCAAAAAATTATTCAAAAACCTCATGGACAGAACGGAACGGCATATACTTTAGTTTTACCTAAATTAAGCACTCTTCTTCCATTTGCTTTTATTTCTTCTCCTCTCTCTCACACTTTCTCTTCTTCTTCTCACTTATCTTCCTCTTTTTCCCTCATATATTCCAAACAATATATCAACAATCACTGCTACAAGTCTATAATATTAGTTATTGTTTACCATATGACATTGTAATTTTTTGAATTTTTTTTTCTCAATGGCCAGGTTCTATGTTCTTTTCTTTACCTTTTATTTTATATTATTCTTAGTACATTCTTTCATTGTAAAAAGTGTTTGCTCTGTCTGCAGTGGCAGACGGCCCCCAAAAAATTTTGAAATTGTATTTTTTAGTACTTATTTTGTCAGAATTTTTAAAAAAAGTAAGACTTGCCCCTCCAAATTTGTTATATATTCATATGAATTCCACATAGTATAAGAAAGAAGAACAAATAAAATGAATTTCTTTTATGATAATATGACACATAGTATCATAATAACCTGAGGAACTTATAAAATAATAACATTACCACACACACAGTGTCTCTTGAGGACAACTGTTAACATAAGGCATTCAACTTTGTCATTTTGACGTTTTACTAGGAAAAATTGCCTCCAATGTCAACAGAAGAACCAAAACCATTAAAAGTAAAACTCGCATTTTGCTTTCAAAAGCCAACAAGGATCAGAACCCAGAAAGCAAAACTAACCTTAATCCACATTCAGAAAGAAGTAATGAAAAAAAAAAAACAGAAAGCTAAAGCCCAAGCATACCCCACAAATGAAAGCAAAGCCCACATTCAGATTGAGGTGAAGATGAAGCCAAAAAAGAATTATACACAATCCACAATCAAAACCAAATCCCACGTTCAAAAAGAGTTAATGATCAAAACCCAGAAAGTAAACTGTACAAAAAATATCGTCGAATTTCACTGAAGTTAAACAAAAATCGATATTACCTGAGCCAGAAGGTAGAGGAATGTACGTCTGATGGGGAATAGTAGCAAACGCCATGTGATCGAAACTCCTAAAACATGCTACAACAATTCATTGTCTGTAAATAGAATGAAGCTTATATATAGTATTAAACTTCTAATATATACAATTCTGTTTTCCTTGTATAAAATAATTTATCCATAGTTCGTAAGTTTCTGAAGCAGAGGCTTCGACTTACAGGGGTTTTTCTTCTCAGGCCACACCCCTTATTTCTCGTGCTTTTCCCGCAACTTCTATCTTAAATACGGAACGTTCGGTTAATATTGTACTCGCTTCGCGTGACCGGATGAGGACAAGCATGCCGGGTGCTACTGCACGCGCACCCTGACAGTGTGAAATTACCTTTCTTTTTCTTATATTTTTCAAATTAAATCTAATCTTTATTTTTTCTCCCAAAAACCAAAAATAAAAATAAAAGATTTCTTAAAACAATCATAAAGTTAATTCATTGACTCAAAGTCACGAATTCAAGTAATCAAAATAGTTTTTTTATTTGTCATAAGTAAAATTGTGTATATATTAATTTTTTTAAAATAATAATAAAAGTCTCATATATTACATTAATTCTTTTTAAATATATATATATTTAAAATATATTCATTCTAATACACTCAAATTTTAGTAGCTTTGCAAAAACACTCCATTTTCGAACCATTTTTTTCAAAACACTCCAACAAACCTAACAAATGAATTTTTTTTAATATTTTTTTCTCATTTTCAAAACCATAAAAATAAGGAAAAAGTTATATATAATTTTTTTAATAAACTTCTTTACTCTTAAAAATAAATGATTCAATTTATTTATTATAATAAATTTGACTATCTCAATCAATTAAAAAAATTATTATGTATAATATTAATCTAAAATACAGATATTGTTAAAATGACGTAATAATATATCATTTTATTGATATTTTGTAATGTGTTGTATGGTTTTTTTTTTAAAAAAAATATAATATATATAACATAATATTATTAAATATATATATATATATTATCACAAAATGCATTGGACAGCAAGGAAGAATATCTCAAAATTTCTACCATTTTTATACATGATGGTTCATGAATAAGGGGTGTCCACGCGCGCAAGGGATAGTATGCCTTAGTATTGTGGTAGAAGAAAATGAATGTCTCGTGTGTTCGGACAAGTTCTATTGGACGGGTCACAAGGGAAGAATTGTCTAAGTATATTAGGGTGTTCTGTTAACATGGGAATTTGGCAAAAGGAGTTCAGTTCAATGTAAAGCTAACCACGCTTAAAATTCCACCAACTGTTGCCTTTAGTAGTGGCATCTCCTGTCATTTTCAAAGAGTGAGGCCGAGGATTCGAGTCCGTGTTATCTTATTTATAAAAAAAAAATATAATTTATCGTAAGTGCGAATTCAAAAAATAAAATATTTTAGTTTCATTTATTTATGTTTTTAAAAATAAATTTTTAATTTTAAAACGCGAGTTACGCGTTTGGTAAGTTATTCATTTTATTTTTTTTTAATTTTTTAAAATTTAGGTTATCATATCCAAATATATTTTTACAATTTTTAAAAAATTAATTACAAAATTTTTAAAAATATTTTTCAAAAAAATTATATTTTTGATGATTTTGAGATTAACTCTTTATTTATTTTAATCATTTTATTTCTAATTTATTAGTCATTTAATAATTATAATATTTTGTTTCATATGAGCTTGAATTTGTAATAGCATCCTAACGGACGACGGTGGATTTCACGAGAAATTATATAATAAAATCGTCATGTTATATTATTATGTGACGATTTCTTATATATTTTTCAAATTTTCAAAGTTTATAAAAATATTAATTCCTATAATTTGCACAAAATTTAAAAATTTATGATATACCGTTAATAATTTTTCCCTTCCCCACAATTTAATACAAATCAAGTGTGATTTTATATAATAAAATCTTTTTATGTTTTTATTTTACGAATGAGTGAAACATTATCACGCAAAACACTGTCATTCAATTACATAATAAAAAATTAAACAAAAAAAAATTGGTGATAAAGTATTGAAATCAATTTTTGACCTGTGTGTATATTTTTAAATTAAAATATTATTATGACAATATTTATTCTAAATGTTTAAAATTAACTTGAATGACTATAAGAAATTTTATGCTACCACCAGACATTTTTATGTTGAAAGCCTGATCTCAAGCAATATAATGCAATGTAAACGGTTGGAGCGTGTATAACACGCTACAGAACTGCGCCTAATTGCAAGAAACACCGGCTTTTCATAGGTAGTATACGTGGTTATAAGCATATCACAAATGGTCCAGAATAGGACTCCATTTCAACGGCTTCAGCTTGGATAAACTTGGGTCCCGCAACTTCCACAGGTCCACACTGCTGTTTTTATTCTCTTTTTCGTTGATGAGATACTATTTTGAAATTCCGATTTCTAAGGTAATCCTCTTCTCTTGGTGAATCTATCTCCCCCACCTTTACCTCCACTCTCTCTCTCTCTCTCTCTCTCTCTCTCTCTCTCTCGCTATCTAACTGGTAGTAGAGTTTTTACTCATCATATTCTGTGTTTCTCAGAGCAATTTCATGTGTTTTTGTTGATGGTGTTGATCTTAGGTACTCTTAAATTTGTATTTTTCTCAATAAATTTCCATGTGTTATTGTTGTTTGCTTTCGGTTTTTAGCTTAAAGATTTGATTTTTCGAGGTGGGTTCAACTTTGGGACTAGTACAATTGTGTTATCTCTACAGTTCCATGTGTTCTTCTTGTCTGGTTTCAATTTTCAGTTCAAGGATTTGATTTTCTGAGTTGGGTTACTTTTGGCTCGTTATAACTTGTTTTTTCCATAACGATTTTGTTGGTTTCGCTGGATAGTAGACAGGGACGGTGGGAATCTCGTTAATCCATTCATTTCAACGGATTTCATGTGCTCTTGTTGTTCGCTTTTAATTTCCAGCCAAAAGATTTTATGTTCTTTCGAGGTGGGGTGATTTTGGGTACTTTAAAAATTTGTTTTATCTTGGTGAAAGAATCAATTTTGACATCTGGGTTGGGGATGGTGGTGGGTTTTGGTGGAAGAGGTTTTGGAAATGGGATCATGTTTTGTACATGATGTAAAGGTTTGCTTCTGCGAAGGGGATTTGTGTTGAGGGACTGGAGTAGGAATATGAAAGGTGGTAAAGATGAAAAGAAGTTAATGGATCCTTTGTTTCCAAGGCTCCATATAAATGATGCAGAGAAAGGAGGGCCAAGGGGACCCCCAAGGAACAAGATGGCACTTTATGAACAGCTCAGTATCCCTTCTCAAAGGTTTAGCTCTGGATCAGCATCGACGCTGCCTCTTCCACCCGGCAATAGCGGTAGCTTGGTTCCTTCATCATCCTCGATTCATGTGAGTTCAAGAATCTATATAGGACATGTATAATTCACTTGTATAACTCTGTTTCTATTAGTTATGGGAAATTTAAATATACTTTACTTTGGATAGTATGCAGGAAACAACTATGCCTTCAGTTTGAACATTGTGCAGGCCTTTGGTGTTCTGTGAAAAACTGAAGCTTAATACCTTGTTAAATTCTTATTACTAGAATTTTTGGGGTTTCCTTAGAATTACTATTAACTGAAACATGGATTGTACTAAAATAATTATTATATCTCATCAAAGTTGTGATCTTGCACTGTTTTGGGGTTTAAGAGTGAAAGGAAGAGATAGTGGTTATTTATCTCTTGGGGAGGGAGAGGAACAGAAGGGAAGGGTAAATGATAGTCTCTCCCCTTGTTTGCAGTTTAAGGGGAGAGGAGGAAGGGAGAGGAAGGTGAATATCCTCTCCTCTGTTTGGAAGTTTATTAGGAGAGAAAATAAAAGAAAAGAAAAGAATGGTTTATTGTTAGTAAAAAAAGGGTAAAATAGGAAATCACATTCTTATAAAAATTAGAGGTAAAACAGGCTACGAGGAAAAAAATGTGAGCATAGAGAAGACCGATTTTCCTCCCATTTTTTCTCCATAAAAAACTCCCAAACAAGGGAAAACAACTCCCCTCCCCCACATGTTTTCTATTTCTCCATTCCTCTTAATGTTCCTTCCTTCAAAATTAGTGTGTAACTAAGGTTCTTGAGAGGGTGGAAGTCAATTGAGCATCATTTACTTGTATTTTAACGTGCAGTTAATTTTGAAAAAAATTAAAGTACAAGCTTTTAAGTACTCGTGAGTTCAATCACTTGTTTGACAGTGTCATCCAGATAATACTCGGGCAATCGCATAAGTGCACCTTGGACAATAGGCCCCACCCTCCCCCCCCAAAAAAAAAAGAAAGACAAAAAAGGAGTAATGGTAGATGTCCCAAATTTTGGTACCAAAATTTGCATCCCCAATGATGTGTTATTAGTGATGAGAGAAGAAAAATATGCTCACATGAATTTTATTTGGCCAATTTGATATTCTAAAGTGCTAAAATATCTTACTTTTGTTTGGCCTGATTGTGATTATAATTATATTAATGGAATATGTTCCTCAGAGTCATATTATATGTGATTCATGCCAAAAAAGAAAAGAATAGAAAATGTGTGATTTGTACATTAGACAATCAATTTAGATGCCTTGGCTACAAGTAGAGGCATCACCTAGGGTGGCCTCTGTTTTCTGACCAGTGCGATTTTTATTTTTTTTCGGAAGGTTAAGTTTAACTTTCCTTTGTTTCCATCCCTGGTTCTAGTAATATATTAATCGGTATTTTAAATTAAGTCTTTTCTGAGTTGAATTCCCCTTGTTTCTAAGATGAACTAATTTTATGGAGAATGAGCATCTTTGATCTGTCTTTTGTTTCACAAGTGTTTACAAATGTTTATGTTGTTTCTTTCCTCCGTGTCTGCTGTAGAAGCTATATAAGTGTCAATAGAAAGTTTGAATGCCTCGTAATTATGTTGTTTTTGTTAAAATAAAAATATAATTATGGTTTTAAAAGTTAATGGATTTATGTGATTTGTTGTTTTATCTGATTACATGAAATGGGTGATTCATGGTTGCAGGGTGGTGGCCACAAAAGGAGTGTGTTCTCCCCATTCTGCAATTCACCTCCATTTCATAATTTGCCCGAGAGACTTCATTCTTATTCTTCTAGCGGGGTGAATTTGAATACCACATTGATGAATATTGAACGGCTACCTACAAATTGCCAAACCTTGAATGTCACAGGGCACTTGTCAACGAATGCTAAGTGCAGTGTGTTTCAACCATGCAGTCTCTTTAATAACTCCTCTGTGAAGAAGCTTGGAGATGAGGATGATTTTAGAGTTCCAACCTTTACCCAATCAGGGAGAATTCCTACTAGCGATAATGGTCAGCAAGACATGGATAAAGAGAAATTTGGTACCTCAAGCTGGAACTCTTCCAGGCAACTTCAAACTGATAGTGAAAAGCAGCTGAAACTAGCTGGCACTGCAGATCTGAGGTCAAGGCAGCATTTGAGGAATAAAGCTGAAGAGAACTCAGGAGTGTCTCACACTAGTCAGGGCTGTGCCGAAAAGCCTGCTTCAATTTTGTCAAATGGAAATAAAATTTTGGCAGATGCATCAATAGGTCCACTAACTATAGATAGGATTTCTGAGTCAGCAAAGCAAAAACACATATCTTTAAACCAACAAAAGAGAAGCAGGTTGGTAGATGATTTGGGTGGATTGCATGATTTTAATGAACAGTTACATCAAGAGTGTAGAGTTCTGCAAAAAAAACAAGCCCTCAAGGATGGTGTTTCAGTGGAATCTGAGAGGGACATAGAAAAGAGAAATGCTTCCACATTGGAAGGCGTATTATATTCCAGGCCTTCATTTGGAGACAATCACGGAAACCCTAACAGGTGTGACAATGCTAGTGAGCACCACAAAGATCGGGAATGTGTATCTTCGCAAGTGGGAGATGTAGATAGAAATGATGATGTCTCGGACCCCTCAATGGTGGACTCTATATTAGGCTTAAATATATCTCCTGATGATGTTGTAGAAGTAATAGGTCTGAAACATTTCTGGAAAACGAGAAGAGCTATTGTGCAGTAAGTATCTCTAACTGGTTGCTATGTACATTTACTACAGCTTGGCAATATTGAAATTAATGAATGTTGCTTTTCTTTCATTCTTTGTAAAACAGATTGCATGTTAATACTTAAATCTAATGTATTTTTGGGCTTCCCATTGTTGTTTTTTCAGTAGATCTCTATATTGGGGTGTATTTTTTCTGCCTTTAATACTTGTAATTTAGAAATCTGTACACTCTAACCATGTCTTTATCCATTCTGCTTCTGGCTTGAAAATATTCTATGAGCTGATTCCACATATAGTTCTACAAGTTGTAGAATATTGTGATGATCAATATCAGGTCGCTGCCATTTTTTGTTTTATTGGTTTTTAGTGGCGTTATGAGTTATATGTGTTATTACCAACTTTATGCTCTCTTAGTTTTGTGCCCCTCTTTCTCTCACTTGTCACACTTATTGTACATGATGGAGACTAGAAAATTCAGTACAAGCTTCTTCTGGAAAGCCCTACATTAAACAGTAGGCATAAGCCAATTTGTAATCACTCAATTTATTTCTAAGTGACTGTGATGCCCTTGATTATCCACTTATTTATTACAAGCGAATCTTTGGTAGCTAAACCATGTTAGAGCACAGACACTGTTTCACTTCATATAGTAGCTTCTTATATGGATCTGTACCTTCAGGCAATTTCTTTGTAATACATTTTTAATTAGATGACAAGATTTGCACAAAGAATATAAAGTTAGAAAAGAAATATGAGAATAATAATGTAAAATCGGTAGAAGAAAAGAACAAAGAAAAAGAAACTTCTGCCTAGAAATTTTGACTACTTTGATTAATATTTGATGACCTGCCATTATTTCAAACTGCTATGCTTTGTCAGATCTTACTTCTTTTTTGACATTATTCTTACTTGATATATATTAACCTTGTGGGAAAGGGATATTGAAGCTGCTTGCTTGATGAATTTTATTTCTATGAGAGGGGAATATGGAAGTTTCTGAACATTTTTCATATAACTGTTCTCACTTAAAGAAATGAATAAGAATGTTGATTGGAATCAAGCTGAGAGTCTTTAGTTTCTGTGACATACAGCAAAAGAATGACTTTTTTGAGAAAGGTTCCATTGAGGACATTCGCATTTCTCTCTGTAAAGAACTGCCATTTTCTAATTTTTTCTGTTTTTTCTTTCCTAAAAGTTACCAAGATATAATCCTTTTTAAACATTTGGAATATGGATGTGAAGGTTGCTTCATTTGGTGTGTTTTAGTTTGTTTATATGATGTGTTGTCATCTTCTTCCAATGCAACCTACTGGTTTTTTCTGATTTATGTTTTCCTAATACTGTAAGTATTTCAAACATGAGAATGGGAGCACGACCCGGCAGCCACTTCGTGCTCTGGATAAAGCTGGAGGTAAATTTTGTATCCAGTCAATTATTAGTAGTATGCCCAAAAAGCCAATAGTTGGATGAGTGTTTTAGGGATATTATATTCAGTAAATAATTCATTTTATTTAATGAAATGATAAGTTTATTTTATCATGTTTATATTGTTGATTATTTACATGATAGGTTTATAAACTAAAGTTGAGAAAATATGTTCTTATAGGCCTTATACTTTTTAGTACTTTATTCTTAAATATGTTCATAGTCATAGGATTACTAATTGCATGTTAATATTCTGGATAGACTAGCACATGTCATGTTTGGCTTTGGATAGCACATGACTAATCAAACTCAACTTGCTTGAGGAGGTGAAAAGACTCTTGGAAGGAACAACAGACACACACACAGAGATACACACTAGAGTGACTGCATGCAGCTTACGCCATTATATTGATGATTAATTAAACAGCTTAAGAAACTGACTTAATAGTGATGTTAAGGCGATCTCACAATGCCAAGTAACACAAAACCAAATTCAGATGGACTCTTCTTCCTGTTTTATGAGGTTTATTTACTTATCCATCTTTAGAACCAACAGAAAATTCAGTGGACCCTTTGATTTTCTTTTTTTTGAAGACTTGTATGAAAAATAAACTTTGGCCAAATTTTTTGGCAGAAATTCCAGTCGGTTGTACAATTCAAAATATATGAATTTGACTGTTGACTTTTGGCATGAAATTTGCTGAATTTAAGAAAAAAAAAAGAGGGGGGGGGGGGGATATAAGGACATGCAAATTAAAAATAATGCCTCTATTTGGTCAGATATGTATGATTACAGGTATTTGAGTTTATTTGTCAGAAAAATTATTTTTCAGTATTTAATCCAATTTCCTTGTTTCTATTTTCAGTCAGCAAAGAGTCTTTGCTGTGCAAGTATTTGAGTTGCATAGATTAATAAAGGTAAGCTGCTGGTCCTTGTGCAATTTTTGTGAAATGAGATATAACTTCCTCTTACGTTTTTTTTTACACTACTCACTATTGATACAGGTCCAAAGATTGATTGCTGGATCACCAGATCTATTGCTTGAAGATAAACTGTGTCAGGGTAAGCCTTCTGTTAAAGTATCTCCGGTGAAGAAGTTGCTGTCTGAGTTTGTTCTAGAACCACCACCTTTGATTGCTAAGCCAAATTATGATTTTCTGAAGCTAGCCCCCAGCACTGAATGTGCAGCTGAGAATCCAGTTGGAAAGCCCCCTCTTTCTTCTTTTGAGAATGATACCAACAAAGGACCTGTTACTCAGCAATCAAGTTACAATCCTCATTCAGGAAACCCATCACTGGCATCGGCGACCACTGATAAACCAACTCCATGGTGTTTCCACCCACCGCCTGGAAACCAGTGGTTAGTTCCTGTAATGTCACCTTCTGAAGGGACTTGTTTACAAGCCCTTCACTGGACCTTGTCCTCCAGCTTCAGGTCTCATGGCACCAGTCTATGGTAGCTGTGGGCCTATGAGCCTTACTCCAGTGGGTGGAGACTTTTTGAGCACAGCTTATGGTGTTCCGCCCTCTCACCAATTAGGGATTGGAATCATTCCCAGCAATCCACTGGCTCAGACTTACTTTCCACCATTTGGCATGCCACTCGTGAACCCATCTGTTTCCAGTTCAGCTGTTGAGCAGGTGATCCACTTTGCTAGAACCCAGTCAAATGGTCAGGATAATCAGTTATCAGTGGGGGCTGTTAACTTGACCATGCCCTATCAAAGCTCATGTAACATATCAACAGAGAGTAGTGTTGCGATACCATTTCATGCCAGAAATTTTCAAGCGTCCAAAGAAGGTGAGTTGCAGGGTAGTACAGCAAGTAGTCCTTCTAAAAGGGTGCAAGGAGATGCACTTCCTCTTTTCCCTACTGCACCAACACTTCAGGATTTGGATCAACCAGCCCAGACTCATAACAGTGAGCAGCGGACACGAGTGATCAAGGTTGTACCCCAAAACCCTAGATCAGCATCCGAATCAGTGGCTCGGATTTTCCGGTCTATACAAAAAGAAAGGAAACAGTATTGATTAATTTGTCTCACATTATGGCAAATAACTTGTATCCAATGGCACAAGCCAGAATAAAATGTTCTGTACTGAATAAAATGTTTGATATGTAAGTCTCTTCTCATTTTTCTTCTGATCAGATGTTAATTACTGTAAATGTATTCAGTTTGTCTCACATTATGTCAAATACCTTGTATCGAATGGCTAATATGTTATCTATACTTCATAAAATGTTTGATATGTAATTTTTTTCCTTCATTTTTCTTCTGGTCATATGAAAATTACTGTAAATATATTCCTGAGAGATTGGCAAAGCAGTTAGTTTGTGTTGCTTCCATTTTTATTTCAACAGGTCATGGAAGTAAACTTTCTTCCAATTGTATCAAGTTTAATGTTCATTTAGTTGGTTCTCATACTTGCAATACTTTGATCTTTTAGTTGGCTCTCTTCCTTACAATACTTTGATGTTCAATACTTACTGAAGGCTGCAGCATCATGAAACATGTTGAAGAGATGAAAGCTGTGTGTACTATTACCGCGGAACTGTTTGTGTTCGTTCTGTTTTTGTTCTCTTCCATATTCATTCTCTCCGGGCTCCATTCTATTCATTAAAACTCTTCGGGCTCCATTCTATTCATTAAAAGACCACTGCTTAGAGAGATTGTTCTTGAGACCTTCATACGGAAGATAGATCATCGAGACTTTCGGCACTGAGATTCTATTTTTAAGAGACAGAAACTACTCTTAAGGACACTCCTCAACCATCTCAATAAGTTCTTCCTTTCATTCATTACACTGTTTTTCCAACACCCACAACTCAATGTTCTATCATAGGAAAAAAATGAAAAAAGGAAAAGTATTTATACGAACTCCTAATGATGAAAGGCTCCATTGAATTGTACGTAGTGTCTATTCTCATTTTTTTAATTAAAAAGAGCAAAAAAGTGTGTAAATTATTTTGGATGAATTTATACTTACGAGGATAGCTCAAATGATTTGGTAGATGTGTTGTAGACTCGTAGGTCGTCAGTTCGAGTCATTCTCTTTACGTCTCATGAAATTTGTGGTGGAAATCTCACAAGAGTAGGAGGATTAGCTTAAAATTTGTGATGAGAATTTCACGAGAGTAAGAGGATTAATTTAGTGACAAAATCGATGGGATACTTCTTACTTGAAAAAAAAAAATCTGGGATGAATTTGTAGTGCTGTGTTTCTAAGAAATTGATATGGGACTTCTGCTGTATAAAATCAATTATAAGGATTGTATGTTATAGCAATTATGAGGCAATTAAATAGCTGGACTTTTGCCAGACCTTCTGGTTTATGCTTTGTTTGGTGAGTTAGTAAGTGGGAAGATGGCTCATTTATCTCCCCCTTGATTGTGGGATGTGCTTATCACGAGCCCTAACCAATAAGGTACAATAATTTTTCCTATGGTCCTGTAAGATCCAGTTTCACTCTTTTTACGATTTCAATCTCCACACAACATCTACCACATGCCACATTATGAGAGGAAATTATTAAATGGTCGTAGCACAATGGTTCAACGATTATATTAGATGAAAGGTCACGTGTGTATATTTATAATACACTATTATTAATGTGACTATTCATCTAACTATTAAGATCATGTTTTCAAGGGACCACCGAATAATTACTCCATTATAAGACTTCTCATCGCATGGGCTAATCCAAGCTGTCCCTATATCCTTACTAGATCCATCACACACCACATCATGAGATTCCTCATCGCATGGTCTAACTCACACATCACGCTAGTGTGCACTACCGCATCATGTATACCATAATGTGTATTATGAGACGTCCTTGTCACATGGCCTAACTCACGCACTACGTTACTACACTACGTGTCCCTTTACGAGTAACCGCGGGTAGAATACCACATTCTCGTTGCATGGCCTAACCCACACACCATGTGCTGTTATTGTGCCATGTGTCTCTTTGTGAGTAACTACCAGATAGAGTACCATGTCCCCATCGCACGACCTAATTCACACATCACGTATACAGTACTGCTTCATGTGTCGTAATCGTAGTTAAAGTACTTGTCGCGAAACTAGAGTATGCTCTCATAAGCTCCCCCACGACAGAAAAAAAAAAAAGTCTAATACTAAGGTAACATGCAGGGACTAGGGATGGCAATTGTCCCCCTCAATTTTTTTTTATTTTCAATTTATTTTGTACTTTTCAAGAAAAATTCAAATATACCCTTTAATTTATATTTTTGTCCTCCTAAATATAAAATTATTCAAATTTCACCTTTATTTTAATTTTCAGTAGACCTCTTAATGAAACTTTTATTAATGTTTTAGAATTTTTTGCATTGCATAATGTAATTATTTGATTAAATTTCTTACCTAATTTATAAGTTATTTTATATTAATAAATTTAGTTCCTTATAAAAAAAATATGATTAATTAATATTAAATTCTTATACTTTAATTTTTAAAAAAAATTATGATTGAACATTTAGAAGAAAAAAATTTGCCCCCCTAAAGAAAACTTCTGACTCATCATTGGTAGCAGGAAGAAATTCTATACTTATTCAAATCAATTTTATTATATGACATAAATAATATTATATTGATACTCTAACTTTAAATATATTGATACTCTAACTTTAAATATAAAATACATATCAAAATTTAATTAAAATAATTAGGAAATATTTTAATACTATTTAAACACTTAACTTTTTTCTAATTGAAATCGGCTTCGATGATCATATAATAGTTAAATAATAAATCAATTATACATGTACAATATATTATCATAAACGTGTCTCTTAAGAGTAATTTAAGAGACAGTTGAATAATTGCTGCGCCATGAGACCAGGAAGCCTTTAATGTGTCCCTTTAATAAGCAATCAGTTTATGACACCGAACCCTAAATTCTTAAGCCTTTAATGTGCTAATCAATTCAAAGACCAGACAAAATCCACAAAACATCTCCTAGGCTTTTCCGCCTAGAGCGTAATGCCAAGCCAAGACAAGACACGCTCTCCCTCTCTCTCTTTCCCCCTTCTATTGTCCCTCTCTTCCCATTTTCTGGACGTCTCTCGCACCGTCGCACAGTCGCACCCCCGAATCATTTTTGAACCCCTCTCGTTCTCTCTCCAAAACTTGAGTTTTGTCTATAAATAGTAAATACAAACACCCTATGTATATAGAAATTAAAGAAGGGAAGGCCGGTTAAACCTCTCTAATAGAACATTATTTTCACGTTTGATAAAAGTCTGCAGCGCAATTTAAGAAACGAAGCAAAAGCGTGAAACGAATCAGATTATTGTTCAAACGTCTTTGATTCCTCATAAACTCATCTTTAATTACACCCGTATACGTCCAGTAACTCCACATACTATTTCTTTTTTCCTTTTCTCTCCCATAATGTCATCTATTTTCATTTTTTTCCCCGAGAAAATCAGCCGGAAAATCTCGATTAGAATGTGAAAACCTTTTCATTTGGGATTAAGAGTTTAGACAATAACTTAAGGGATCAAACCCACGTTTCACGATCTGGGTTAAATTTTTTTACAAAAAAGATTTTGTTTTGATTCCAAAATTTCTTATGGGGATGAAGCTACTGAGAAATCTTCGTTTTTGGCAAATAACCATGTGGTAAATAAGGGACCCAGCTCTCCTAATTGAAGTGGTACTGATCTTCGTGAGTTTGTGATACTGAAATGGCTTTTTTTATTGAAGAAAACCATGTGCATCAAATACACGCATGGTGAATTGGTGATTTCCCATCCTACTTCACCATTCACATTTCTGAGATGCTAGTGCAGAGCCTGGTTTCAGCATTAGAGGAAACAGAGGGAAATTTACGTGTTGAGGAGTGGATTCACGACGACAAGGTGATTGTTAGCTTCCGAATTCCTAAATAAACCAAACCCAGATTGATTTTGGGAGAAAATTGAGGTAAAGATGCAATCAAGGTTAGTGACATTGGAGGAAGGGAAAGACACTGCAGCCTTGGTTAGAACAAACCAATCTAGGGTTTTGCCATTAAGACTCCTGCAGTTTTTGTTGATGTTTTTGGGTGTGGGTATAGCGTTTTCGATTTTTAGTATGTTTATCGTTCGGTATTTCGGCGTAGAGAATGTAGTCCCATTAATACAATCCAGAGTCCAGCAATGTTTTGAAGAGCCAAATAGCTTAGAACGGTGGGTTAGGCCTCCATCAAGCCTATTGCATACCATGAACGATACCGAGCTGTTTTGGCGGGCTTCGTTTGTTCCTCGAATGAAAGGCTACCCATTTAAGAGAATTCCCAAAATTGCATTCGTGTTCTTGACGAGGGGACCATTGCCACTGGCACCTCTTTGGGAGAGGTTCTTCAAGGGGCACGAGGGGCTTTATTCAATCTACATTCATTCGCTGCCATCTTATGATGCAAATTTCCCTCCTTCATCAGTTTTTTATAGGAGGCAAATTCCAAGTCAGGTATCAGCTCCATTATCTTTCTTTTCTTTTTTCTTTTGTTATGTAGTTGAGTATTCTACAAGAAATTTTAATTGTTTTTGGGTATGCAATTTCAATATTTTACTGGCGTCCCATATCAATTTGCTTTTGAATTGGTGTTTGGAGTAGGTATGCTTCTACCTTTTTTTTTTTTTTTTGACAAATACACGAAAGCTTTTCTTTTTAGTCTGGCAAATTTATGTTTGGACTATATTCTAAAAAAATTCTTGGACTACTTCTTGATCTGTTTATGATAAGCAATGCTTTAATTCACCATTGCTCTTTCTATATGATTAACAATAAATTTCATCCTGTTGAAATGTTGTTTATTTGAAAAATGTTCTTTCTAAATGCTCAGATTTCAGTGTTGTTGTGAGAGTCAACCGTGAAATAAACTTGTTTATAATTGGAATACTTGTAAAGAGCTACACACGCCTGTTTGACTCTCTTTTATAAGAGCGATTTCAGTCAATAATTGAATATCATATGGTACATAAGTGTTCTGAAATACATCACCATTTTGTGACAAATTGCATGTCTTCCTGTCTTTTTTTAAATCAATGCGACCCTGCATGGTAGTGACCCCCCCCCCCCCCCAACACACTGAAACCTCCTTGAACTCGAGACCTGGGACTTACCTCCCTTAAGTCTTTATCACTCCGCCACACTCCTCGGGGGTTGCATCTCTTTCCTGTCGTAGTTATTATTCCATCACTTCCATGCTAATAAGTAATTACTTAAATAAAATGATTTATCTGATTAAAAATGTGAATATTCATTCATTGTAAATAGTGATGCCTTAGTGAACACAGTTTGCATTTTAGTTTATTTAGTTGAGAAACAATTACATTGTTCAGTTGTCGTTGTCTTATTTAAGAGCTTATATTGATTGAACATAAATTTTTAAATCTGGGAGGATCATGAATCAGCTAATTAGAACAACTCTATATGACTTCTTTTATAGTGACTTTATGCTTCTTCCATTTCATATGTTATCTGGAAGTGTCCTTTTTCTAGGGAGAGGGCATTCCCTCCTCCTCCCCCCCCCCCCTCTTCTCTCTCTCTCTCTCTCTCTCTCTCTCTCTCTCTCTCTCTCTCTTGTTTATCTGTTTGCTATTGTATATAACTGTAATGGATATTATGGGTATCGGCAGCTAATTCTGTTTAATAGATGTTGTCACTTCATGCTCAAGGCTGTTTTGTTTTATTTTAGTGTTTTTCTTCTTATATAGTTTGTATATTGGATGATTGCTTATACACCTGGTGTATTTGTCGCTTAGATGCAGTTGGGTGTTTTTCCTGCTATGCTTGACAATCAAAATACATGTTAATCGTATGGCATAACTGAGTTGAGAATGTGGAGATAAATGACTAGCAAGACAAATGGTGATTGAATTAGAAATGAACGCATGCATGAGGATTTAGGGGTATGCAAGAGGAACTAGAAAAGTCTGAACGGCCCAAGGTTTCAAATGAAATGTGGTCTTTAGAGTGGAATGTTGAAATAAAATTCCCTTACTTTACCCCGAATACCTGAGGTGTGAGGCTTTGTTGTTTTGTCTCAGTTTAGAAGACGGTACTGTGACTAAATTTAGAAGAGGGTACTATATGCTTTCTAAAAGTGAGTTTATATACAATTTTATGGGCTTCTTTATATGGGAGAGAAACGATATAAAAGAAGTACCTAGAACCAGATTTTTGAAAAGGGAAGATTAAAATGTCCTACAATACAATTCCTGTATCGATATGCCACTTTCTACATATCTCTACATGTATTTTTCATTGTTCTTTGGATGCAGATGTAGAGTCTGTAGGCTTTTGAATACGGAAGGGGAATTGTGTCTATATTGTATTGGGTGGGATGTTATAATTTTTTTTCACCAAGTGGTGACAACAAAGTTGGTAGGTACTTTATTATTATGAACCAGCAAATCCGTTTTAACCATGTTCTTCCAATACGGGTAGAATTTTCATTTGGTTGACCAGATACTTAGAGATATTTGTTGCCTCTCCCGTGTAATTATGGGTTCGTTCCCCTCGGGCACTCTTTAATATATGTACACTATTTATAATAAAAAAAGAAGATATTTAGAAGAATTCTTCTTAGGTTGTGGCACTCTTTTATATATATACACTATTTATAATAAAAAAAAAAAAGATGATATTTAGAAGAATTCTTCTTAGGTTGTCCATTCTATGGATAAATCTTCATGTAGAATAAGGAAGTGAATTAACCGGTATCAAAATACATACATAGGGCACTCCTTGGCTGGTTGTTAGCCACTATTATGATGGGAAGAGGGAATTGTAATTTTGGGTAACTTTATTGTGTCAAATAAAAGAAGAGTACTAAAACTAACAGTTACTATAACTAGTGGTTTATTCTTGATGGTGATAAAAAAATCAGAAGATTATTCATTGCAAGGGATGATTTAACTATTGATACACGGTCTGTTTCCCTATAGCTAACTGAACTTAGCAAAATTAGAGTGGTTACTCTGGAAATCTTTTTATATAATAGCTGAAGAGCACTGAGCTTTAAACTTTCAGAAATCTTTCCTTAGGGAGCAAGTGATCGCGTGGCCATGAAACCCTAGTGACTGAAATTATACATATGCTCCATACATACATTGTTTTTCTGGGAATCTCACGCTATCACTTCTCACTTATCATCTTTCCAGTCTTTTCTTTGAAATTACCTTTTATACCTGTGACATCAATTACTCTAGCGCTTTGTTGTATGCAAATACCAATTTATGTGCATAGCAGGGAATATGTGTTATATGAATAAGATTTTGGATGACGGAGCATGTCCCTAGATAGCTAAGAATAGTGAAACCGGACTTTTGAAGCCAACCACTTTCTTCAGAGAATGCTTAATTGGGTTTCATAATATTATATCTTTTTTTTTTAATGAATAAGTTGGCTGTTCGGGCAATTGGAATTGGACAAAATGATAGCCTCTTCATTAACTGTAGACCTCTGTTCACTCTTTCCCACCTTTGTTTCTATCCAGGCTTCTATGTCTAAGAGCCAAGCAGGTAGTACTGACCTGCGGGCTATACTGGTTTGGGGGTGAACAGCATCTCCATTGAGAAAGTAGAACTAGTGATTTGACACATGCTCCTATCACAAATTTCTAGCATCTGAACTGGTGCTATATATCAATTCTGTGGGGACATTTATTTGTGAATATTGTTTGGGAGATTTTGAAACTAGGTTGGTTTAAATATTTTTAGCAATCATCCAAAATAAGGATGCTATTGTATTTATTTTCCTTTTCTTTTTCTTGTTTGGCCTCAAATGAGTCCTTCACCCTGCATTATTCCTTTCTTATTTCTTTTAGGTTTCCCAAAAAGCCCCATTGGCACATTTTTATCTGCATTTAGCTCTGATTGGATGTAATTTTACTTATTCTTTTGATTTTTTCTACGTAGGTGGCAGAGTGGGGAATGATGAGTATGTGTGATGCTGAGAGAAGACTTTTAGCTAATGCATTGCTTGATGTCTCCAACGAGTGGTTCATTCTCCTGTCTGAGGCATGCATTCCTCTTCAGAACTTTAGCATTGTTTACCGCTACATATCGAGATCCCGGTACAGTTTTATTGGTGCAGTTGATGAACCTGGACCTTATGGAAGAGGGCGCTATGACAGTAATATGGAACCTGAGGTCAATATCAGCGATTGGCGTAAAGGGTCGCAATGGTTTGAAATTAATCGTAAGCTGGCTGTTGACATAATTGAAGATACCATTTACTATCCCAAGTTTGCAGAGTTCTGCAGGCCAGCATGTTATGTGGATGAGCACTATTTTCCAACCATGCTGAGCATCCGATCTCCTCATCTCTTGGCGAACAGGACTCTCACTTGGGTGGACTGGTCTAGAGGTGGTGCTCATCCTGCTACATTTGGGAAGGCTGATATTACAGAGAAATTTTTCAAGAAATTTTTTGAAGGTCAAACATGCATTTACAACAACCAGCCATCTTCGGTTTGTTATCTTTTTGCAAGAAAGTTTGCTCCGAGTGCTTTGGAGCCGCTATTGGAGTTTGCTTTGAAAGTTTTTGGCTTTTGACGAGATTGCCAACTCTGTTACATATTTTTAGTAGTGTCAAGGGAAGCACAAGTCAGGTTACGAAACAACATTCTCCTAGGTGCGCTGATGTGATTGTTCATTTGACATCAAGTTCACTCCCTTCCTCGTCATAACATTTCATATATTACAAAAATTGGAACCCTTATTCGGCATCATAGACAAGTTGGTGGTACAACAATATGTCTGTTGAATGTATTGGTACTGTATCATACTACATAAAATTTGCTGTCTCTCACATTCGAGGTCAGCTTTACATCTATCATTTGGATTCATGGTTACCCATTCCATTTATTGTCTGGTACATTTTTTTTCTCAGTCCAATAAAAATTGGAAGCATAATTGTTGCTTGCATTTGTCAAGCTCTTCAATTATTAATTGACAGGTTGAATACTAATTAGATTTCACACTGGATGCCTTTTGTGGATGGTAATGTTGCAGCCGGGAAGTGTCAGAAGAGTTGATACCTGGTCTTAGCTGCAGAACCAAACATCCTTTTCTTAGTGGGGTTACAATTACATAGCCTGTAAATGGGCCGGGTCTGGATCCGGACCAGATCCGATTACAATGGATCTGGATCCGGATCCAGATCCAGGCCTAGTTTGCGTTGCCCATTAGCCTATAGGTGCTGCCCTTTATTAGGATGGCATACCCATTCCATTATGTCTGAATATGCAAACAAGCACATAAAGTGAGCATTATTGCCACGGCTTTCGCACGAACACTCCTAGAATTTATGCATCATGCCATGCCTTTTAATATGTGCATAACCAAAAATTTGAGATTATGGGTCTTCATCATGCCATGTTTTTGCCTTTATCATGCTAAATAGTGTTTACTTCTGATCTGTTTGCGGGGAAACATGTGTTAGTTTCTGTTGAAAGTTGAAACCTTGGGTTGATTGAAAATCTGTGGAATATTTATTTTCCTTTTCCAAGAAAATCTCGGCAAATAGGCTTGTCCTTTTTAATTTTATTTTTACGTATGAGTTTTTAGCATGAAAACATTGACAATATTTACCTTTATCATCAGAATATATATGAGAATGACCCAAGATGTAAGATTCAAATTGAACTCATCCATGAGCAATTTAGAACATACAATTGTTTAGCGAAATTCACTTCTTTAGCTTGTCAGCAATTATATATGCTTGCTTCATTTTGATAACACTTTTGTGCGCTTGTGCTCTCGCATACACTAACATGTATCTGCTCTCAATAGTCAATACCATCCCAATTCTACAAGTTCGTGTACCATAATTTTGAGTTTCGGGTCCTAGAAATGTGGTGCACTGAGGCCATGGCGGACCTAAGAGGATCAAGAATGGAACCTTATTTACATTAACTTAGCCAGAAAAAATAAATATAATCATATCTAAACCCATTCAAAAGTTGTGCTATACCGTTTAATTAACTCTTAGGAAATATGATATTGTCTTGGGGGTGAGTCACACTAGAAAGGTCATAGCCATAGAATGTTAGTTACATAAAATTAGGACTTACAAGACCAGATAACTGACAGGTAGAAAATCTCTTGCTAAAAAACAAAACAAAAAAAATCCTGTCCACAGAATTGCTAATAAAAAAACTGATAATTCTTTGTTATTGGCAAATGTAAAGCAAGTTCTTGAAGACGAGAATTCATCTATAAGATGTTAAATTTACAACAGAAGCTAAATGAGATTGCCAAAACAATACCCCGTGAAACCGGGGTGGCATTTCAATTCAATTCAGTTCCATATTGGTTATGGAGAAATATAAGAATCATCTTACAATTCATCATGATATTTTTCATTCACCAAGGGCACTTTTGGTTGGAATTCAAGAAGATACCTAACGGCCAATGACGCGTGAAGTGCAGCTCCATAAGGAAGTGCATCTTCATTGATTCTAAAGTAGGGAGAATGCACTGATGGGAGCTTTCCATTTGTTTCATCCTTCATCCCAAGGAAGAAGAAATAACCCGGTATCATCTCTTGGTAAAATGAAAAATCCTCGGACCCCATCAATGGTTGCATATCTTTAGTATTAACAATGCCAATCATGTCCCCTGCAACGTTTCTGAAGTGTTTGTGCAAGCCTTTTTCATTTATGGTTGCAGGGAAGAAGGGTTTCTCTTTTGCAAAAAAATTAACAGTCGCATTGCACCTCTGTACAGCAGCTTGCCCCGTTATTACCTGTTAGTGAAGATAATAACCATAGAAAGGTTCAGAATCTAATTGATAAAAAAAAAAGATCAAAATAAAAATATTATAATTGGTGGAATACAATGAATATGAAAACCAATAAGCATAAATCAGTATTCTGAGCCAATGTGATAATGTGAGAGCTTTCTAGTGTTTTCAGAATTATTCCCAGTGATATTTGTGATTAATACAGTACTACAGAACTAAATTTAAATTATAATTTTCAAGGAAAATTCAGTGGATAACTAAAAGATACTTAATTTTTTAAAAAAAATTCATAATCTCCTACTATTACATAAAGTTAGGACACCCCTTGGTGATCCCTATTTTGAAGCCATCATACTTTGTTTCTGAATAAAAAATCAACATTCTATACAACTGGAATTTTTTTTTTGTTCCTTGTATTAAAGGAACAGAAATTTCATAATCTTTCTAAAAAATTCAAAATTCAATATTCTACTATCTGGTAAGTTTTAAAAAAAGAGTAGAACTGAGTGGAGAGGGACGGTTAAATAACATTCTTTTTCTCTCTTATCCTTTATTTTTCTCTACCTTTCTCTTGCTTCTCTCTCTCTCAAACACCTATTCTCTCTCTACACAGTGAGGTCACGCGCATTGTGTGTGAGCCACCTTTTAGTATTTGTTATAGTCGATCATTTAAATGCTACCTCCTCAATTCGCTGCTTGAGTTGCATAAAGCTTTCTTTTGTGAAGGCTCGGAAAGTGCCACCAATGGTAACAGAATCTGGAATAACATTGAATGCACCACCTCCTTGGAATTTAGCAACTGTCACTACCTGCAAGTGTACATTTTACATTAAGCAGGACCGTAGGATTGCTAAGAAAACTAAGCAGGTGTTTCACGGATGAAAAAGTCAAACTTTCTAAAATTGTAATGTGAGAATAAATTGAATATAATGTATTTTTGTAATTCAAAGAAACATGGAGCACATTCCAAGGAAAATACTAAGAGGGCTATGACACCCTAAGGAGTCAAAAAAGCCATATTAGAGGCTGAAAAATTCAAGACATTTTTTCTCGAAAAGATACATCAGATCCCCAAGTTCTTAACAGGAATTAAAAAGGGATCTTTTTCAATAACAGCCCTTGCCTTCTTGGTGATATCTAAGCTTTGCAGAGAGTGTCTTGAAAGCATAACTACTACTAAAAATAAAGGTCAATAGTTGTCTACTTTGCAGCCTAATGGGTCTGTGAATCCAATATCCATTACATATCTTGATTAGAGTTGATCTTGTTAATTCTAATAGGTGGACAGAGAAAAAATTCCTTTCCCTCAGCATAAAATCAAATGTCAAGTATACAGAAAGAAGAAAAAATTGCCATCAAAATGGAACATTAACGATTGAAGTCATTCTTGTTACTTTGTTTCTTGCAACACCTTATTTACCAACAGAATGACCTTTTTTATAGTAGATACCAAAAATAATGAGGATGTTATGTTTCATTTTCTATTGCAATCTTCCCAAGTGAACATGAAACCAACAGTAATGAGGATGTTTATGTTTCATTTTCTATTGCAATCTTCCCAAGTGAACTGAAACTGTGGCTGGTGTCTCAACAATTGTTGCCAATTGTCAACATAGCCTATTGTCAGGCCCTAACAAGGTTGGCATTGGCATGGGTGGCATGCCATGACCATTTGGCGGGTTGCTAAGTGTAACTAAGGGGAGTGGCATGGCACTGTGGCATGAAGGTTGCTGATGCGTTCCAGCAAGTTAATAATATTTCCTCCCATCAGAAGGCGAAATTTTGGTTTTGCATTTATATGTAGGGGCAAGGGTCCCATGCAAGAAGCTGGTAATCAGAGCTTGCACCAGAGGTGATGTCTCCTTCTATGAGAGCCGAGAATTCGAGTTTTGCATATATAGAGGAGGGGATTTCCACTTTGACATATATAGGGGGATGACCTTCCCTCCGCCCCAAGACATGATGGTGATACGCCAAGTGCAAGTCATGGGCAGCATGGCTTGCACAACCCAAGGTCCAGTCGGTGTTGCTAAGTCGGTGCGAGGTAAGATAGGGGTGATAAAATGGGCTGACTTGGTTAACTAAGTGACTAGTGGCTGACTTGGTGGACGCAGTTGATTGACTCACTGGGGCATGACTCAGGAACATGTCATGTGCGCAGACTAGTGTGCCAAAGACATAGAGACCAAGCCATAGGTTGGATATGGCTTTGCACAGCACTTGGCCGGGTATGAAATGTGCAAGGCTCAGTGTGTTGGTTGGTTTAGTGGACCAATGCACAACTAGGAGTGGCTTGGGTGCATGGCATAAACATGGTGGCTTTAGACATAGAGCATGGCCAGACTTGGACAAGTGTGGGAGGGCACTTGGTGGCGTGGCAAGATATGATTGGAACTAGTGGCAGAGCTAGACCATTGACATAGGGGGCAGAGAAATAAAAATTGAAATCTAAAGGGGTCTTTTATGAAAAAACAAAAAATATTGAGGGGGCAATTTATAATTTCTAAAAAAATTCTAAAAAAATTGGGGGTAAAATATCAAATTTTTAATTTTCTTTTTTTTGGAAAAGGGGGGGGGGGGGGGGCATGGCCACCCCTAGCCCCCCTTATAATGTCGCAGATGCTGAAGGAGACAACATTGCTGGCAGTTCTGGTTGGAAATTGCCAGGTTTATGTGTTGCAACTTGGTTGGTGCTAGGGGTCCTAGCAGTTGGGGGTTTCAATTGCACATTGTGTGGCGAATGCTGGTTAGTCCAGCAAACCCTAGGTAGATGGGAGTGTCAAATGTTGTGTTGTGTATAAATAGGTGGCAAGGCCCCTAAAGAGAGACACAGAGTGTGGGTGTAAGCCTTGTGTGCCTAGTGCAGTTTTGTGAGTATTCCTTTGTATTCATATCTAGTGATAGTGAATAAAAGGCTGGGCATGTTTTCCTGTAAAGCTTGTGCCTTTGTTAATTGTGTTTTGAGTGGCTGGTTGCAGAGGCAACGCCATCACAGGCAGAAAACCCGGTACCAAGAATTAACCCCGTGACAGCTACCATAGTGCACCACAACAAGTAGCAGAGCCGGTCATTTTTTCACCAAAAACCCAAAAATTGGGTCTTTCTAAGAGCCCCTCATTCCCATGAAAGCAGCACCCTATCTGAATTTTCTTTGGTCTGCCGATTGTTAATTGCAACAATAGAGAAACAATCATAAGTGAACCAAAATCAATGAAGTAGAAACCTGGACACAGGGATTTCTTTCAATTAACAAGATCTGAAAATGATGGTATTTAAAGGGCTAAAAGAGGTAAAATTAGTTGGTAAAAAGTTTCCGCTAGAGCTATTCTTATTACACGAGAAATCAAATTAAAAGGGAAAAAATATGATTTAAAAATTGAAATGTACCTGAGAATCTAGTGGATCAGCTTCTCGTGAAACAAGGTGCTGTAAGCTGACAATCACATTTGAAGCTGCTAATATCGGATCTATTGAGTGCTGAGGAATGGCTGCATGACCTCCCTTCCCACTAATTACTGCTTCAAAAAAGCCACTCCCAGCCAAAAGAGGTCCAGGTCTGGAGGCTACTTCACCTATAGGAAATTCAGGAGCGACATGCAGCCCAAAGATAGCTTCGACATTCTCTAGTATTCCAGCTTCAACCATTTTCTTTGCCCCTCCACCTCCTTCCTCAGCAGGTTGGAAAACAAGAACAACTGTTCCCTGTTGGGCCCAAAAGAGAAAATCAGAGACAATTCAAGCGTCTGTAGAGGAGGAAGAAAGAGACCTACAACAACCCCCCCCCCCCCCCCCCCCCACAAAACCACAAAGAAAGAGAGAGGAATTTGGTCGTTTACAATTTAAGTGGCCACTCTTATTTAAATGATAGATATAAGATGTGGGCAGTCATACAATTTTGTAGCTTTTAGAGTTCGGAGATAGTGAAAGTGGGCTCATGTCATCTGCAGAAGTTAGGAATTGCCAACAGCATAAATCTTGTTGTATTCTTGTTTTACTACATCTTGGGAATTCAGTTTTATACACAAAGTACTAGCTCCTTCATTCAAAGTCATCTTCAATTTTTCTATAAGCTTTTGAAGCAAAGAAACTAAAGTCCTGAATGATTAAGAAAATATTTAGAATATGCAGCACCGCTGTTACACGCAACAAATAGTCAAATACTAGCAACCCCCAGAAAGATTATATTTACAGGGCTTGTTGACGTGAGATATCAACCCCCCTCATAGTAAAAATTATTAAAGGGGTTGTCTAGTGCAATAGTAAATTAAAACCTCAGGCTATCAAGCATGAAACATGTGTTTGAGTCAAGGGATGCCACTCCATGTGAATAAAGCCAAAGGTGAAGTCCATACCCAATTTACCCCTCCTAACACCCTTAATCAACAAGGACCAACACAGGATAATGGAAAATAGTAAGACTTTTAAATCAGTCTTTCAGTTTCAGAAAACAACTTAAGACCACAAATAAGCACCCAGACATAATCAAGCAGTACAACTGTGCACCATGAAGATAATCCAGTGCCTGATTTTAAACAGAGAAACTATAGGTATGGCATCCACAGCACAAGAGTCTCCATCTACTACCGTGTACCTTTTCCACAAACCATGCCGCCCTCTTCTTTTGATTCATATTTTCTACCATCTATTTCCTTGTGCATTTTGCTCTAAGATCAGCTATATAAATCCAGTCCCAGCTAAAAATGGGATTATAGTGTCTTGAAACTTGAGAATAAGAATTAACACAAAAGATACCAGATCCTGATGCTTTCCCCCACATTCTAGAATTAGAAAGCTCCAATATGTCCATAGCTGACCACAATTACAATAACATATATAAAAACTCAAGTGTAAAGATCTTCTTGAAGCTATAATTTAAAATCTTCAAAATCCAATGACACATTTGGCGCTTCAGATTTCATGTGGTGCCCCACCCAGGTTTTTTCCCACAATCGAAATGACATCTTTAACCTCTCTCTCTCATCAAAGAGAAATCATTACCTTCTTTGTTTTTTTATTTTATTGTTCAATAAAACATCTTTCCCTTACCTCACCTCCTTCTCCATAAAAGAACAACTCAAATAGTTTCCCACAATAATTCAAATCAGGTCTCATAGTAATTTCAGCTAATTACAATATTCATACAATTAGATTATTAAGACGCCTAAATGCAGCCACAAACAAACGCCCAAGAAACTTGGAGACTAGTTACCATCATATACAGAACGAAAAAAAATATAAAACTATGTAAGAAGTATAAAAAATTAGTAAGCAAGTGACAATATGAACCTGTAAAAGTAATTATCAAAATATGCGTGTGTGTGTGTATGAACCTGTATAAGTTCATGATGCTCTTGAAGAACCTTCGCAGCACCGAGGAGCATTGAAACATGGGCATCATGCCCACAAGCGTGCATCTTTCCGGGAATTTTGCTCTTGTGCTCCCACTCCACCATTTCCTATGAAATTACAAGGCCATCAATATACTAACACATCTCCTTATCCCTTACCCCTAACTTAATCAATACAATCAAGCATAGACATATAATCCGTATTGCCTAAATTCATAATTAATCTATAATAATTAAGTCCTCAACATCAGTACCTAGACTACAATTCAACAAAATTTCATTGTTCTATTTACCCTTAAGCAGAAAATTCACAAACATAGATTCTTAAAAATTGAAAGAAACCTGCATAGGAAGAGCATCCATGTCTGCCCGTATTGCGACGAAAGGTGGCTTCCCGGAACCGATGAAGCCGAGGACACCAGTAACTGCAATTGGATATTTGTAGGGAATACCCATGTTATCCAGTTCTGCCCTGATAAGCTTACTGGTCTCAAATTCCTCATAACCCAGTTCAGGATTCTCATGTATCTTCCTCCTAATACTCACCATCCAATCAAAGACCTCTGATTTCTTGGCAAAATTGAGGAAATTTGATGGGATTTCCGAGAGCCCGTCTGAGCTCAAAGAAGAAGAATCCGAAAAAGTGAGGATTGGACCTAACAAGAGAAGGGTGGAAATCAAGAACACCCAATCGAAAGAACTCATCTTTTTTCTGGAGCTGAGATTGGAAGAGATGTTGATTGCAGAAACCGAGAAGAGAGAGAGAGAGAGAGAGAAAGAGAGAGAGAGAGAGAGATGAAGTTTCGTTGTAGAAAGCATGAACTGGAACGGCCGACTCATCAGCCGTTTTAGTAATGGAGAAAGAATAACGAATAAAATATAGAAGACGTGCAGGCTTAAAATATTGTAGACCTCACGTGTCTAATTTGAATTTCCCTCGTGCTACTAATTGGAATGGGTCGGGTCGGCTGTTGACTGAAAATGGCTACAGTCACTTTCTCCATAAATCAACATCTTTTAAATATACAGATTTTTTTTTTTATTTTCTAAAAATCTAACATATAAAATATGGGACAATTATTAATTAGTCGGGATCCATGATTCTCAATATTTTTTTTTTTTAGAGAACACATAGTTAGTAATAAGTCAACTTGAGTTAAGTTGAGTTGAATTTTAGTTTCAGTTTGAATTTGAGTTTTTTTTTTTATGAATATTTTATTTTGTTTTATCTTGAGTTTTTAAGTATTTTATTAACTGTATTCCGTTTAATTATTATTATTATTTTTTGTTAACTAAATAACATTGATTTTTTTAAATTTTCTGACTAATTATACTGACTTTTCTTGAATTTTTTAAATTACACTAATTTTTCTTATATTACCTGACAAATTATAAATACCTCTATTCAATTAGATTTATTTTCTAAAATGACTAAACTACTCATTTTATAGTTTTTTTTTGTTATTTTTTTTTCAATTTTGACCAATTTTTTCTTACTTCTTTTCTTCTTTTTAAAGAATTTTTTATTTTTAAATTTAAGGTAAATAACTTGTTTTTATTTTATATAAAAATAAAGTTAAGGTTTTAATCAATATTTATTTGCAAAATGGAAAAAGAAATTGAAAAAATAGGTCAAAATTGAAAAAAATGTAAAAAATAAAATGAAATGAACAATTTTGTTATTTTAAAAAACAAAAATTGACAAGAGAGTGATATTTGTAATGTTATTTTAGAAATTTAAAAAAAAATTAATATAATATAATTATCAGAAACTTCAAAGTAAATCAATATAAATTATATTTTTTTTATTTTTTTGTGGCTTGTTTATATTAATCATCACCCTTAAACACTATCTTTTTCATGGCTTGCTTATGTTAATCATCACCCTTAACAACTATACTTTTCATTGACATTTATAGTATCTTGACATAGAAGTGTGTCTAATGTTCTGTTTAATGTGTTTGATGTTACAGTTTGTACATGCACTCTTGTATTATCACTCAGAATTTTTTACTGTAGGATTCAGATTTTTGTTGATGTTATATATCCATACTATATTTCATATTTCAATCATGGTAAGTTGCTTGGATTGGATGATAGAACAGGCAATAAGAGCAATAAAACGAGAATAGGCATCATTCACATAATCCCACCCCTTCTTGTCATATGCAATTTTCTTCTTTTGTGGTTGTGGGGGTTATTTATACAACTTTAGTGTCTTTCTTTAACTATAATATCACTCCCATCAATAATGAAAACTTTATCAAGGCTCAACAAATGTCTTCCTGAAAGATCAATACATACAGCATCATTTACTAATTCTAGCATTTTTTTTGTTGATATTATAGTTACCACAATTGGATTACACGATTTAAAACGTGAATCATTGAAGATTTTGAAATGCAAAATTTAGTATTCTAATTTAAAATACTAAAAGTTTGAAAAAATCATAAAATCAAAAAATAAATATATACATTCATTATTGTTGAAACTTTTATTTTATAATAACTTGAATTTGTTTGGTATATATCTATATATAAGAATATTATTACAAGTACAATCAAAAAAACATATCACGTTTTAAATAAATATTTTTTTTTAACAAAGTTATACGAAAAATGCTTCTGAATTCTGTACATACCAAAAACAATAAGATCAAAACACCACCTCTATCTAAACTTCAAAAAAACTAGAATCATTTCCAAAATTGTTAAAAAAAAAAAAAAAAATGAAGACAAATGCAAGGTTGCATATCTTCGCAGCCCCAATAATCTACCCATCAGTTATAGCTGCCGTGCATAGTATATACTATATACCAAATAAGCCACAAGTGTACATAAATAAATACAACTCAAACAGGACAGAAAAGCAGGAAAAATGAAGAATGAAGCACATGAAGCAGTAATAAGACTTCAAAATGTACCGAAATCTAACTAATATAATTGTTTGATAAGTCCAGCTACAAGGTCTAGTAATGATCTCAATCTAGAGAAATATAAAATCTACTCTCAATCTATCTAAGCCATGAACATGATTCATTTCCCCATCCAACTTTAGATACCACCAACCTAAACCTAGTGCAAATACACAAATCTATCAAGGCAAACTTGAAATGAACTTCCACAAGCAACAATATGGAGTATATATGTATATATCTTCTTACTGTAAGAGATGGAAACCAAATCCTTAACACACCCCTCCCTTTAGATAGTCATGCCAGCAATTTACCACCATGCTACAACCACGTTGGTCACAAGCAACAATATCAAAAACAAATCAACGTAGCACAGATAACCGGTTTCACATCAATAAAAACCATACCTAGTAAATCCACATCCTTCAAGTAATCGAATGTGATTATGGAGTTAATCAGTTTGACCCACTCAAGAGTGAACAAAGTTCATGTCATTATTACCATAGCAGCAATGATGTTGAACACCTCCCCCTACTGAAAATCAGAGTATTGAAAGCTTGTGGACGCAAAGCTGTGGCAGGCAAGACTAAAAGACCACCTCCATTTATAATAAAAAATGCATATTTTCGAAAAAGTGTTAAAAGTATTTCTGTCAAGAAAATTTTATTACTTTGTTCATCATTCATATCCGTTGTTCTTTCACACTGAACGCACACTAGTAGATAGAAAAATATACATGTCTAGTTCAGTACATCAGTAAACGTGTGCATATATTACTAAACCGTACATGACACCCGCGTCCATAGTCAAAACACAACACACTATATCATTTCCCACACACAGCCCTTGTGTCCATGTTTACAAATCAGAGAACATTACTAAACCGTCAACCAAAGAATCAAAGAAAAAATAGGAAGATCCTTCAAGTAAATACGCATTCCATACCAGGCAGCATACAATCAAAAAGAACAATTTCATCAAGACAATTAAGACATTTCATGTCTAAGACCAGGTAATGAAGTATTAATGTGCAAGATCTGAAGAATCAGTAATTGGAATAAAAGTACAAATGACTACATATAACTAAATTAATATTTAAATTGAACATTTGACTCTTGACTCAAGCTTGGTGACTTAAATCCAAAGCCAACAAGCTACAAGGATGGCCAGCAGCTAAGTCAATACTTCAATTCACTGATATGGGGCCGGTTACAATTCCTGATGAAGATTCAATTTTCAAGTCCACCGCTACACTAGAATAACCATAAACAGTAAATGGCTAAATTATAAGTCGGCTACAATATATCTATCAACCAGAAATAAGCGATGAAACCAACCCACAACAACCAAACAATGTCAAACCAGCAATGAATTTAACAAAATTTCAGGAAAAAAGAAAGCCTACAAATCAATCTTTCAAATGAAAATCCTGCTGAATCAATTAAGAAAAGGGTAAATCCAAATAGGGCCGAGCTTGAAAGCCTGCAATTTTTGCATATAATAAACATAAAATTTAGATGAAAATCAAATTCTCAATTCATATATATATATGTTCCCCCAATGAAAATTAGGAACCCAAGAATTATATATACTCTGCACAAGGGTACAAGCCTGTCGTAAGCATTACACTCAACTCAAACAAGTGAAGTATAACTGTGTAAGCATTTATAAATATTCCACGTAAAGATAAAGGCTTGCTGAAAGCATTATACTTAAACACAATGATACCAGGCTTTCATCAACGTTCATATATAATTAGAATTGATTTTACACGAAATTTTTTTTTTCAAAAAAAAAGCCTGCAGTTTATTTAATAAACACAAATGTCATCTCAACAAGAAATAGAATCACAAATACTACTGTTGCACAAGGATCTCGCCCCAAACAATATAGCCAAGTAAATTACCCAAGGCATTAACACAAATCTTACATATAAATTCAATTTCCTTTTGCTTTTGATTTTTTCCAGAAATCTGCCAAAAGACAAACAGAAAACTGAAAAAGGGAAGGATAATACATTGGTAGAGTGAACCTTAGCTCAGGGATAACAAAAATCCAACTTACTAGAATTGTAGAGAATGGCCAACATAACAGGAACTCAATTAACATGATATAGTGTGAAATTCTACAAATCATATACGTCAACAAGCGAGTCCCTTAAGTTACCAAGTACCATAATACTCAATTTAGGACATGGTCCAGACTCTAGATTTAAACATCTAACAAGCATAAAGTCGACATGAAGATGACATAGCATTTCAGTCAATATACAAATAAATTCGTTCAGAATGAAATATGATCCCAAATAGTATATCGCACATAACGATTCGAGTTATCCTGACAATTCTCTCACCCACGGGCCTTGAGCTCGGCAAGGCGCCTTGACAGATCGTCCTCCTCCACCTTCTCTGAAGTCTTTGTAGACACCGCGTGGGCGGCAGGTTGGGGCAGCCCCACTGAGACCTCTAATCCGTAATCATCAGCCACTTGCTGCATCAAGCTGTTGACCTCACCCTCAGGAGTCGACAGCGACGTGCTTCCGGCCATGGAGCTCTCCATAAACTCCGCCTGTACCTCCATGTTGACGAACTGGCGCTCGAACTGGTCCATCGTCTCCGACATCTTCTGCAAATTCCCCGTCGTGAGCGACGACTCCAGTGACTTGACGATTGACCCCATTGACTTGCTAATCGTGGTCATTTTCGCCTGCGTATCAAGCCTCGCGACAACGGCATCGAGGCGGGACGACAGTCGAAGGTAATTCATCTGCTCACTGCGCTTGCGGATTGCATTCTCGGCATAAATTCGTGCACCGTCCATGTTTCCTTTCTCGATCGCTTTCTTGACCTTGAGTTTTTCCGATTTCTCTTCTTTCTCGCATTTTCTTGCTTGGCGTTGGAGGCTCTTCGATGTGAACTTGAGTTCCATTATCTGGTTCATCAATTTCTCAGTGTTCCCCATCTCTATCGATCTAGGTTTTTCTGTGAGAGAGCTTCGATTTGGGGATCGATTTGATCTCTCTCTCTTGCAGAACTTTTTTTGAATTAGGTGTGGAATTGATTTCTGAAATATCTCGTTTACTTTGTGATTCAATCCCTCTGCCTTTCTGCCGTTGGGACCCGCTATCGCTAAATTTAAAAGATTGCACTGAATTGTGAGTGGCTATTGGATGTACTGGGCCAAGCCTGGTTCAGGTAAAGTTTTTTTTATTTTAGCCCAACCCATCCATTCGACTCTTAGTAAGGCCTTATCCCTAAGGCCTAGGCAAAGCCCATAGGTACGAATCAAGCTCAATTCAATTATTCAATAGTTAACACTCCCCCCGTTTCATTTGAAGAGTGTTCTATCACTTTTTACTTTAAGAGTTTTATTTAAAAAGTTAACATACTTTTAAATTATAAATTTTTAAAACTATTTTTTATTATACTTAATATAAACATGATTTATAATTAAATAAGGACAATATAAAAAATTTAAATAGTTTTAAATAATAAAACAATACTTCCAAAAAAGTTAGAATACCCAAAAAGGACTATTATTTTAGAACGGAAAGAGTAAAACAGTTCACATGAGTCTCGTAATTATAAATTTTAAAAAACTTAACAGATGATAACAAATACAGAAATATCATACAAATCAAAATTGTGAAAAAAAAATAAATTATACATTTTTTTAGTGTCTAAGTGAGCCTTGAAAGAGTTCACGCATTACCAACATGCTAGTTCAGTCAAAGATTTAAATTTTAAGTAATGCTAGTTACTAATAACATATTTGCACATATTATATATATATATATATAACAACATGAAGAGAAATAATCAAATTCGTTCTAACTACATGAGACGAGCACATGTACTCTTCAGATAAAATTTTAATCATATTTCTATACTAAATTTTACATCTTAAAATAGTAAATCAGTGATACACCATTAAAAACGATATGTCTAATACATCAGCAATAAACTTTTATCACATTATTTGAAATAAAAAAATTTATAAATTTTTTTTAGCCATTTCGTATTATTATTATTATTTAATTTCAAATATGTACTCTTATGAATAAAACGCAATTCCCAAAAGTATGGAAATAAATTTTTTCTAGTGTTACCTACAAAAATACAACCATTTTAATGGGGGGGGGGAGATGTATATGAATGAGAGCCAGCCCCATCCCTTACCTGATCACAGTTATTGGAGAAGTGAAAGGAGAGAAGAACCAGTGCCAAAGAAAGAAGGAATAGACAGGATTTACTGGAACATTCTGACTCCAACAAATTCATGCATATATTCCTACTGCTATGTTGTTTTCAATCAGCTCAAACACAAATTTCTGCATTAAAAGCATCTCTTTATTATTTTTCTATGGACCATCACCAGCAACTTGCAATACAGAGCGAGAGAGTGAGAGAGAAGGGGACGGGGTGGGGTTCACGAGTGGATCAAACCCAATCAGAGTCGTCACAGAATCGATGGTGCATTGGCGCTCGTGCCTGCGAATCACTGGAATGATTGCTTCTTGGCTCTCTCTCTCTCTCAATAGACAAGACAAGCCTATTTCCATGTCAATCTCTTTACACCACGTGTCTGCTTCATTCTACACCTTCTTAATGTGTCAATCACAAAAACAACTCTCCCCAATTTCCGTTTATACAGACATCTGTTCTCTCTCTCCCTGTAACGCACCTTGATTCATCCCAAATCGCCCTTTCAGCAGAAACTCGTGTCTTTGGTTGATTGAAGCTTCGCTTGATTTGCACGAGACCCAAAACCACTTTTTGCGCTGAACATTACCTTTTTGGTTTGATTCAAGCTTCAACTGATTTCAAATACAGGTACCCATTTGGTTGCTGAATCCGATTTGGTCTTCTTTGGTTTTGGTTCTTGGGAGGTGTGTGGTGGGTTTTGTGGATGGGTTTGGAAATGAATGGGCAAGGAGAGGAAGAACAAACTGCTTTTGAGATAGCGGTGGTGATTCCGAAGAGGAATGTGAAGGAAAGAGATGAGGAGTGCGATTGTGTTGAGGTTCTTGTTGACGAGTTCAGGAAAGTGGGACTGATAATTGACAGAGTAATAGGGCTTCATGATGAGTTTATCAAGGTTCACTCTTTACCCTCTTGGCTGTTACGTTTCCTCTTTATGTTTTCTCAAATGTCATTGATCAGTTATTTATCTGTTTTATTTTTACAAGCATATTGTGTTCAGTTATTTCTGATAGGGGAACTCTTTTTTATTTGACTCATGGGTATTAATGATGAGGAAGATCTTTTGATTCAATCCAGTGAAATTCTTGGTGCATTCGAGTGCTATTAAAGTAGGGTTTATTGTTATGGATGATTGATTGTAAAAAATCTGCATTCCTGTGACCCCAAAAGAGAGGTGCATGAATGCCGCCAGGGAGGTGGATCATGGATGGCTTAAGTCCCACTTGTTGGGGCACGAGTATGTGTAGGAATTACCAAGAAAATTGAAAGAAAAAAAAAATCTGTGATATTAATCATGAAATTATTTCTTGCAATTAGAACGATTTTGGGATTTTACTGATTGTTCAGTGAAATCTTTTAATAAGGGAAATTGTTGGCCATTATTTCTAAAGCATGCAGTGAATTGGGCACCAGTATATGATTATTTAGATTTTCAGCCCCCCCTCCCTCTTCTTTCTCTGAACAACCCCAACCCATTGTTTAAATTCGAAGGTTGATTCTCTCTCTCTCTCTCTCTCTCTCTCTCTCTCTCTCTCTCTGTTTTTTTTTCCTCTTTCTAAAGATGTTATGGGAATTTGTTGTTTTCGGGTAATGAATTCATTTTAAACTTTAACTTTCTTTCAGTTGGCAGCACCTTTGGAAACTCTGGGCAGGGCTGCAGCCAAGTTGCAAATAAAGAAACGAACTCATATTGGTAATAATTACAGAGTTTAATTTGTCTTCTTGTGATTCTTCTATATTTTGATTTCAATCTCTCTCTCTCTCTCTCTCTCTCTCTCTCTCTCTTTCTTTCTCTCTCTCTCTCTATATATATATATATATCTATATTATCTATCAATTTGTTGTCCTCGATGAGTATCCCATTACCTCCACCAGAGAAATGGTGGTTGCTTTTGTTAATTTGCCTAGTAGTTGATCTTGATTTCAGGAATGGATTTACAATTTGAGTGGGATGAGTGCGAAGCTTTTGTCAGACAACCTGATGGATCTTTGTTCAGTTGGTGTGAACGTTTTCATTGCTACCATCACATAATATATGGAATCGTGAGTCAAATGTGTACCGACTCTTCTACTAATATTTCTGCATGTTTTATTTCCTTGAAACTAATATTGAAAATTTATATTTAGGTAGTCCCCCTTTATTTTACATCTGTAGAACAGTCTGAATGACTCGGCCACCATTAAGGAGGAATGCAGCAAGTTCCTATATTATATTTCAAGCTTTTTAGTTTCCTTCAATTTTAGAGTTTTGAGCAACTGGATGATTGGCAATTTATTCATTCCACTGATTGCAAATTCCATTAATTGGATGTTATCCATCTCCATCATTTTCATTTAAGTTTTACTATAGTCTATAGTTCAAGTCATCTTTTATGATGCAAAGACCACTCACATCTTTCTTAGATAGATATAATACTTTTATGTGAGACTTATCAAAAATGTGTGTGTGTTTGTAAAAATATAAAAGTTGTGTATAAAAAAAGTGCTCTAAAAGTAGAAGTATTTTATTATGGGATTCCTTTCATAGACTGAAATTCTCAGGTGAACAATAGCAAGTCAGTTATAACTTTAAATTCTGATGGCAAAGAGTTCCACTGGGAGTTGAGGGAATCTCTACTTCGGAAGTTGGAATCTGTGGGCATTGTTAAACGAGTCTTTCCTCTGCATGGTATGCTAGCTTTCCTATATCACAAAGTTATCTGAAATTCTAATGGCATTGAAAGTAAGATGAATTTGGTTTTTACAGATGAAATAAAGCGGAAGCACCTTTTGAGAAACTGGGCACTGAATTATAAGGACCTGACAAAGCAGCCTATAGATGAGATCTATTCATATTTTGGCACAAAGGTGAATGTAATCACTGTGCTAGTTGCAATTGCAATATATATTCATATATGGTTTTTGAAAAAAAATAATCCATGTTCACTTTTTTTTGGTTTAATTTTTCAAAACGTGATATACACTGTAGATTGCAACCTATTTCGCTTTCCTTGGAATGTATACACAGTGGATGTTCTTTCCAGCTGTGTTCGGGCTTACCTTGCAGTTGATTGATTTCGGGTGGGCCACATTACCTTTCAATATGCATAACAGCTGTTAGTGTTATTCAAGTTCTGTGAATTCCATGCATTGTTGCTTATAAATCAATTCTATGCTTGTTTATTGTTTTCTTTAGATCATTGCAGTTATTGGTGCTCCCTATTTTCTTTATAAGCATGGTTTCATGGGCCGTATTATTTTTTCAATTTTGGAAACGTAAAAATTCTGCCCTTTTAACCAGGTAACTTGATTTACTCTAACTGATTTAGCAGATTTTATAGAGACCTTTCGATATAGAGAGGCTTGTTTACTATCTCTTTCTTTTGCTGTTTCTGATGTCTTCATGTTATTTCCTTTCCTTTTCCTTTGTCTGAATGGCTTAGGTGGCAGATTAGTTATTCAGTTGGAGCAGACTCCGGATATAAATTTTTGGACATGAACCGGAGTTCCTTTCAGTCCCCTGTGGAACTCATAAAGAAATGGGGAAATGATAAAACAAAAGGGAAAGAAATATTTCAAAGAGAGGAATGGTTTGGACGTCTAACGAGATTCAGAAATGATGCTATAGTTGCCTTTGGTATCATATGTCTCCAGCTGCCTTTTGAATTGGCTTATGCTCATCTCTATGAGGAGGTTGGGTCTGATCTTATGAAGTAAGCATTTAATTCATGTTACCTTGTATTTTGGTTTTCTCTTTGTTGGTGGAGCCACATGGGGGAAAATCTCCCCCCCCCCCCCCCCCCCCACCCCAAAACCAAAAAAAAAATTAAAAATTGATTTTAAACCTATTTTCTATATAATCTTTTTAAATAAAAAAACTGGGAATTTCCACACACAATATTTTATAGTTTTGCAAAAGACCCCCTTAATCACTGCAGGAATTAGAGTCCAATGATGCATAATATTATTTTTATTGCTTTTGGAGATAAAATTGCATAAAATCGGATGGATCAACGAGAAATAGCCTTTAATTGATGCTAATATATTTATTCGTCAGTGATAACTGTTCCAGCATCCCAGGTCAATGAGACTGTTGTTCAGAGTGGTATGGCCATTGATATTTTTGAAAATGGGGACATCAATTGTGCAAGACCTAAACACATTTTATGTCCCATCCTAGTTGGCTGGAAGTCATGGGACCTCCAACAAGTCTATTGGAATTGACTTTGGATCAATGGAATCTCATCATCCATGGTAAAATAGCCATAAGTTTGTAGGGGCCATCTTGGATAAGATCATAGATCTGAAAGGATCAATACAGGCTTCTTCTTTTTTCTTTGAAAAAACAAAGGTTTCTTTTTTCTTATGAGCCTTTATCCTAGTTATTATGCAATGCTTTACACACAATTCTCTGTTTTGAGCTCAACAGAAATGAGCATGTTATGTTGTTTTATGGACTATAATTCCTTCACCTCATTACATTGTCGTTATAAGCTTTTATAGTTATTTACAAGCTTTGTTCTATATATTATTTTCACATTTATTCTAGATTATATACCTGTGTGTGTATATGTATAATTTGCTTCAATTTGTTTTAATTCATCTCTAGAAATCATATTGGTAACTTGTTTTACTTTATTATTATGGTTAGAATTCCTTTCTCATGTCAGGGCTATTAAATGTTGGAGTTATCATATTCTGAGACTCTGCACTCATATATAAAGTTTATCAACCTTTTAACTGATTCCATTTCATTCCTTTTCAAATACTGGGTTACATGACCTCAATTTGTATGACTTTTTCAATGGGCAGCTTCTCTGTTTATAGATGGACAGCTACTTGTACACTTCATGATCTTCGTAGTTTCTAATGGTGACATTTGTTAAATAATTTCTTTTTTTAATCCATCTCTTTGGTAAGAATATTACAACTGCAATGTGGTTTTCAGCTTCACTTTCTTTTTTCTTTGCTAGGAGATCTTCAGCTTCACTTTAGAATAAATTGTCCGATTATCTGATTAATTGATGTTATACCCCCATCCCCTCCATCTCTTTCTTTCTTTCGTTAATTCATAGGGGGTTGGTGATAATCTTTTTACAATACCAAATGTGGTGTAAGAATTTTTCTTAACAGCTTTGTATCGCCCTTTTTGGTCATGGCCTTATTGAGAGTTTTCAACTCAAGCTTATTTGCTTCTCCTCAATGACACTATCTTTTGTTTCTTGTACTTACCCATACATATTATAACCATTGCTCTCCGCGATTCCTAATTACATTGTTCATCTCAATATCCTCAACTCCTTTTTTCTCGGTTGCAATATTCTCTGTCACAAACTATAGCTGGTTTTATTGGTTAACTTTTATTTTTAAATATCATCAACCTCCTTTGAGGTTTCTGTAATCTATGATCTGCCCAGTCACATTGTTGCTTCATATTTGCACGACATTACAATTTTGCCACAAACAGTTATGATCTAATTGGGATAAAGCAGTTATATAAATGAAATTGTTAGCTACTGATTTGAAGTTCAGCAAGATCACTAGAAACCCCAAGAGAGGTTTCTGATATAGTGATAGGTGGGTTAAGGGTTAAGGGTTCGATCCTCATTACTAACAATAAAAAAAAAATTAATACAAAATTTTCGTCTGGCATGACTTTTTCCATTGGTTATGTAGTGTACTGGCTTGCAGTCAGTTGGAATTACTTGTCTGATGATATCCTCCTCAATCTTCCTTGGGTGCAATTGACAATGTATTGTGATGGCTCTGTTATACCATTTTCAGCTTCTCAATCTAACACATGACCCATCTCTTATTTGTAGTTGACTGAATCTTCTTTCCCTACTTTAAGTTTTATTCTTTTGTTATCCGTAGAACTATAGTTGATTTTACCTTATATTAATTCCATCAACCAACACAACTCTAATACCAAACTAACCCAAATAAGGTTGTCGGATAACCAGCCATTACCCTATTTTTCTGTTGTTACTGGAAACTTGTTTGTCAGATAACCGGCCATTCTAACCCTATTTTTTTTTCTTTCATACACCTGCAGGTTGAACTCTAGGTATGTACTTGGTACACTGTAATATACATTACTTATGTCTGGAATAGTAGCTCTCTATTAGAACCTTATCATATGATGTCTTCCAAGCAATATGCACAGTGCATTATGTATTGTTTTGCATGATGACTCTCCACTAGCCTCAAAAAGACTGGGCACAGTATGTGACTGCAGTACTGCCGTGCCTTTTACGTCATGCAAACACAAACACTTGGATATCTTACATAATTCTCTTCAAAGTTCAAACATCATCATCTATTCAAATTTAAAATTTCATTTTTTAGGCTTCCCACCCATTTGCTTTGGGCTCTAAGTTGCTGTCAAGAATCTTGTGACTCCTTTTTTACTAAGCACTTTTCTGTTGAGTGAATTTTTCTTGAAGTTATTCCATAAAATTGTCCAATATGATGACACTTGTGTAAATGTTTTGCTTTCAGGTTTGGGCTGACAGTGGCATATCTTTTTGCCATACAGTACTTTACAAAAATTGGGGGTAAGCTATCAGTCAGCCTCATTAAATATGAAAACAATGAAAACACAGAGTATAAAGCTAACAGCTTGATTTATAAGGTAATAAAAAGACATTAGCACAAATGTACAACTGTATATGGATCTAGGGGATTTTGCTTGACTTTAAGGATTACTTTCTTTTGCAGGTGTTTGGCCTTTATTTTATGCAGTCATATATCGGTGTTTTTTATCATGCTCTTCTGCACCGCAATTTCAAGACCCTTCGGCAAGTTTTGCTCCAGCGTCTAATTGTGTCTGAGGTAGAAATCTTGATTCAGCATCTAATTGCGTCTGAGGCTAGAAATAAATTGATCAATTATCCTGTCTGTATTTATGTTCAGCGTCTTGGTTTAACATGTTCTTGTACTGGAAAATGCTATCCAGGTGCTGGAAAATCTGGTGGAAAATTCATTACCCTATCTGAAATACAGCTATAAGAAATATAGAGCTGTTCGGTGAGTTTCTTTCATCAAGCTCATCTCCTTGGCATTTTATACTCTGGTTTAGCTTCTTATACATCACTGAAACATGGACTGATACATCATATTCCTGTGTCAAGAAACAAAAGAAAATGTGAAAAAGGATCATCAACTGGGAAGATCCAGCTCACCTCTAGGGTAGAGAAAGAGTACCTGAAACCCACTTATTCTGCAAGTATTGGCGAGGAACTTGAAGATGGGCTCTTTGATGGTAATTTGCAAATGTTTTTTTTTTTTAAAGAAAAAAACACTTGGCAATTATATGGAAGTGAAAGGATTTCATTGCTTCTTTTGGTAGCACTTTAAATTAGTTTTTTTTTTTTTTTCTCTTGATAAAAAAAATTGAATTTTAGTTGCGGGAGTTTGAATCATGACACTGGATTCATGCAGTGAACTCCATACTTGGGATATGGGTTGTTTTTAAATATTTTATTTTTCTGTATATGAAATTTCTGTAAACAGTCTCTCTCTCTCTCTCTCTCTCTCTCTCTCTCCCCCTCGAGACTTTGCTTGGTTATGATTTCATCTTACATGATAAACTTGAGCACTCCACCATGGGAAGTGTATTTGATTTGTTTCAGTTGCATGTGATTTTGAACCACCCTGTGAAAGTTTCAAACCATTTCCATGTCTTTGGCTAATTAAAAATCCAATACCACCTGCAGACTTTCTGGAGTTGGCACTGCAGTTTGGAATGATCATGATGTTCGCTTGTGCATTCCCCCTTGCATTTTCCTTTGCTGCATTGGTAATCAATGCTTTTGGCTCATCCACCTTATGCAAACTGTTTTGAGTTGTATAAAATCTTAGTTCAGTAAATGAAAGTTTAATTTTATATGGTTGTATTTTGCAGAACAACATTACAGAAATCAGAACAGATGCACTAAAGCTACTTTCCATATTTAAAAGGCCTGTTCCTCGCGCTGCTGCAACAATTGGAGCTTGGCTAAACATATTCCAGGTATTGATTCCATCGTTTTAGCCTGGAAAGCACACTAATACCATTCCACTTAGGCAGAGTTTATAGCCATCACTAGCAGGATCTTTACCCCCTTTAATCATATGGAAAAGTTTTGTTGCTGTCAACATTTATGGCAGCCAGGAACAAAAAAATAAACAAACTGAAAATGAAGAATTTCATTAACATTATAGCCTTTCCCTTTTTGCTTTTTGTGGTAAAAAAAATTCATTTTTTAGCATAGCAATGTGTTTGGACCGCTTATCAACAATTCTAATCCCATCAAGAAGTAGGAAAATTGTCTCACTGGTCATTTGACGAAAGCACATCCCTATCAAAAATTCGAAACTTACTGCTATCAGATTCTTATGACCTGTATTCTACTAGGCACTTTAAGTGGAGCTTATCAATTCACTAGAAATAGTGCTCCATCTACTTATATGCAAAAATCTTAAGCTTTTCTGAATTCATGCTTCTCATTTTACGCCTGGTATTTTTTATTTTTTATTTATAAGAATATTTTAAAAAATCAAAAGTATCCCCGTTGGCTAAATTGAAAGGACCAATTGCAGCAGTGGCAGCTAATCAAATATGTTCAAATTTGTCAAAATCTTCATTAATTGCCCAGTCTTTTCTTTCGTTCATTGTTCTCTTTTTTACTTTGCAATGGCATTACTCAAATAGCATTACATTTTGACTTTCAGTTTCTGATAGTGATGTCTATATGCACCAACTGTGCACTTTTAGTATGCTTGTATGATCAAGAAGGGAAATGGAAACTAGAACCTGGACTTGCAGCAATCCTTATCATGGAACATGTCCTCCTGCTGATTAAATTTGTGTTTTCCCACATTGTTCCCGAGGTGATCTTCCACAACCCTGCCTTGGATAAAGATTCTTCTCATCCATGTTTTGCATTCTTCGTATGAATAGGACTATTTTACTAAATAATGTAACAAAAAAACTACTAATCAGAAACTGGAATTAATTTACTTTTCCCCCATTTGACAGGAACCCGCTTGGGTAAGAGCCAACCGCATGAAGAATGCAACACAAGCACAGGACATGTGCTCTAAGCGGCTTTTGAGGAGCATTTCTGGTGGCAAAAAGTTGTTTGGTGAAATAAAAAAGAACAAATGATAAGGTACACTACAATGTATTTGGAAGCTTTGTTCTCAATTTAGCCTTTGTGACACCGGCTTCATTTTAGAAAAGAACAGAAGCGGAGGCAGAAACTGATGCTAGGAACATTTGTTGGACCTGACATGAGTTTTGGTATTCCAAATGTAGTTACCAGTTTTTCCAGAGAATTGTGTCACAACAGGTTTTGTTTCTGCATGAATTGCAGTTTTGCATGAGGGATATTTAGTGCAAATATTGAATTTTCTTTCTTAAAATTAAAAATAAAAAATAAAAAAATCTGTGTACAACTCGCAAGCGAGCAATTTTGGATGCAAATTTAGAAGTGGAACATTCCTCTTTTTTTCCATTTCAACAGCAATGTCTTGTGTGCACAAACGAGCTATCAGACAGCAATTTTCAAGTCATCATTATGCATAGATGTCCTCATCTTTCTGCAAGCTAATTTGCAATCTCAAGGGTTCATAGACCGTCTTTCTTCTTTGTATGGTTTTCAATAATACCTCAACAGAATTGAATCCAGAATCCTTATCAGCGACGTGAACTTCCAAAGTGATCACTGACCTGACGGGCGTAAGTCACAACTGCCTTAGCCCACCTCTTGATCTCAGTCTTGAACTTCTTCGAATCAAGACGTTTCAACGATTCAACTGGCTCTATTGAAATCTCCATGAAGGAGAAGCAACTGCCAACCCGAGGACGCTTTGCGCTGTCTTCAAACTTCACAACTTCGCCATTGCTTGGAGCAACAGCTTCTTTAACAGACATGCCTATGGAGTTCTCTTCCATTTGGAGGAGCAAAAAAAAAAATTGCCTGTCAAATTGGCAATGGTTTCCCTTACCCAAATCAATTCTCAAATTTATAAGGTTAATAGAATTGGTTTTAGAGAAGAAACTCGGCTTTCCAATGCGTGTACCAAACAACTCCATTGACTTTTGAGACTTCTCAGCATATTCCATGGGCCAAGTCTATCCAATCCACCCTCTGAAGCGTGTTACTTAAATTGGTGCAGAATTGACAGTAATAGTTAATTCTTACAAAAAGAATTGTTATCGGATGGGACTAAGAAATTTTGATGCAGTCCAAATTCAAGACTCAGTGCATATGTACACGAGTTTTTATTCTTCAATTGCTTGTATAAAAAAAAAAAAAATTGACATTTACGCGGCATCAATTGTAACTCGAGACTCATCACATATGTACACGAGTTTTTCATTCTTTAATCACTTGTATAAAAAAAAAGTTGACATTTACACGGCGTCGATTGTTATTTCCAAGTTTGTTGATGAATAACCCAAATAAAGAGCCTTAACTGAACGACTCAAAATACTTAAACCAAGTTTTTTAATAATAAGAGTTGTGGTTTCTTTTATATCAATCGCAAATTTTCTATCTGATTACAATGTTAATACGGCGTTTGCTGTAATTATTGACTGTTTCTTATAGAAATTACCAAACCATATTTTTCCAGAATGCCAACCGAACTGGTTGGAGTCTGGACAACATGTAACCCATCTTGGAAATTAAGAATATAATAACTTCTGGCTTATAACTCAGAAAACCATGGGTTATGAAGCTTCTATGCACCATTGGATTTGAGAAATTTCGTAGCATATAATTACCCTCCAATTCCATGCTTGCATTCTTGTTCGCCAAGTCATTTGACCACTTGATTTAGTCTATTAATAATAGTGATATTCCATCAAACTAACGTCATTATTGACCCAAGAAATTGATGTTTAGTTCTTAAGGAAAGCCCATTAATATAGTATAGTTACGTGAAGACCACTAGCTGCACCAATGAAAGAAAAGCAAAATGATTTATTAAGGATCATGTTAGGGAGGTGAAAAAGACTATAATTAACTTTATTAAAAATACTAAATAAAAATATAATAATATGTGATCTAATTAAAAAAACTTAACTCTAGCAGTCGCTTAAAACGAGAGGAAAACACGACGAGCCAAGCCCATGTTGCAAATAGCTATTTCTTTTTCTCATCGAGTCAGATGAATCATCGGATGCTAGTGTCAACCATGTGTAATGTAACAATGGACATCACACCACAAGACCGGGGCTAGCACGAGGCACGAAGGTACAATGATCCGATGCTTAAATAAAGCAAAATAATCGAACCAAAATAATCATAAAGCTTGGTTGTAATAAATTGAGTTAATTTAACCATCAATAATCTCACTCATTAGCCGTGACGTGCAAGAAGAATGGTATTAGTAGTATTCAATTAGACAAGGTAGTAGTGTTTGTTTTTTGTACCAAAACCTACTCTCGGATGAAAATATAAATATAAAAAGTAAAAAAGAAGGCCATATCTCAAAACGAAGGACAACTTCAGCCACCACAAGAAAGGGGAATTTTAAGATTCCAACTTTGTCAATTCAAAGTTTTGTTTTCTCACGACTTCAATCAACTTTTTCATTTGTTTTCATTCTTTTAACATTTTGAATATATATCTATATTATCACGTGTATATATTTGCCTATGACACTATTGAACTTTACTTGCCAAGTAATTCCATACTCTTCTCATCCCATTCAGCTCTCAATTACTAACTTCAAAAGTTCTTACAAAACCCTGCAATTCTTCCTATTTAATAACTTATAGGAATATTCTTTGAAATAATTGAGAATTATCTCCTCACTCATTTAAACAATCCAATGAATCATTTCATCAGAGGTTTAAACTCGATCACTTCTCAATAATGCACCAGGAATATGCTGCATATCAAAAGTTACAGAAGCTCACTCAAATACAATATCAAGTCCAGAATACATATATATCAGCAAAGGTATCGGAGAGAATTCCATTCATAACTCATGCGAGTAAATTTAAGCACACACAACTACATAATGCAAAACAAAACAAACAAACAAAAACCAGGTGAAAGCCAGACTATATTATGTCTCTTTGTTTTAGAAAATCGATGCTATTAGAAATCCAACCAAAAAAGAGCTTTAATAAAGCAGGAAAAAAGGGGGTGGGGGCCTTTAGGGGTCCAAAAATAATGGCAAAAGAACCACTGCGTTAGAATTTATCCCCTTCACTTCCTACGACAGATCTTAACAGCTTGCCTGTTCCTCTTCTTGACTCCAGACTTGGCTACCTTAAGGCTCCTGTGCACGGCACTCAACCTTGCAAGGGCTGCATTCTTCAGATCAGGCCTGTAGCAGTTATCTGCCACCTGCAATAAATGATAAATGAAAAGAAAATATAATATCATTCTTAAAGACATAATTTGCAAGGAAAAGGAAACTGAGGACACCACTGATCTGAAATAATGGCAACTAAGGAACAAATACAGGCACAGTGAAGTGAAAAATAAAAATAAGCTGCAAATATAAATCTCACCACCAATGCGTCCAAATCAGAATTCAAAGACAATATAATCTGATGACTTTATTTGTGAGGAGTAACAGGATGAATAAGAGTCATATCAGTGACTCCACAATCTCCCTGAGTAGGACCAATTAATGGTCAGCCAACCTCAATGTAATGGTTCGCATCACAGAGATTGCGTCAGCCAATGCATAATTTCCAAATTTTTGGAACCCTAGAAAAGTACAACTAATATTAAATAGCCTTTCAACTGGCTCCATTAGCACTAAATCTCACCACCAATGCGTCCAAATCAGAATTCAAAGACAATATAATCTGATGACTTTATTTGTGAGGAGTAACAGGATGAATGAGTCATATCAGTGACTCCACTATCTCCCTGAGTAGGACCAATTAATGGTCAACCAGCCTCGACATAATGGTTCGCATCACAAGAGATTGCATCCGCCAATGCATAATTTCCACATTTTTGGAACCCTAGAAAAGTACAAGTAATATTACCCCGAACTCAGGAAAAAACTAATTTTACATGCAAGACCTACTCAACTTAATTTCAAAGTTTGAACTTTCTTTGCTTCAAAAAAGATTATGAACTGGCTTGGCAGTATTACTTATTACTATTACCTCACTGCATTAAAAATAGCACTTTTTTTGGGCACGTACAGCTCAACTTAGAATTTATACTAAAATTCAGTGTTTAACCATTTGTATAACAAGGTTAATATATGCCACTAATTTCCACATAACTTGTTAACAATTGAATAACCTCAGGCTCAGACATTGATTTACTAACTGCAATCACCGCTCACAAAGCAATCAAATTGTGCAAAGTCAACATATAAATTTCAGCAACAGATAAGCTATGAAATTTAACAGGAAATGTGACTTCTTGATTAGTTAGTACCTGGTTTGCAACTGCCTTTGCCATTCGATGGAACTCCTTCTTCATGACGGACTTGTGAAGTAAAGTTGCAGGTTTGCTTTGTTTCTTGGTCTTTGTTGTTGCAAGCACCACAGATTGATCTTTGCCTACAGGTTGAATTGTTACAGTTTTCTTGTTCGCCAATCCTACAGCATCATAAACAAAACAAAAAAGAAGTTTACTACAGTAATACAAAATCCCAATTCAGTCTAAACCCAGCAAAATTGAGAGACTACAAGCCCGCTCTATTTGCTTGCCATTAAAAAAAAATGAAGCCTATATTTAGCATAATTTCAGTATACCAAAAAAATGAAATAATCAATTAATTAATTTTTGATAGGTTAAGTTAATCTTCACCTTACTTATAAAAAAAGTAAAAAAATTTGCAATTAGCTCAGAGTTTTTTTTAACGATATGGAACCCTTTTCCTACATTTTTTCGGGAACCAAACACATAGAAGATTGTAAAACTTTTCCGGGGACCTAACAGAGGAAATAATGCAATAAAATGTAATTGCATTTTACCAGAGTGTTTGTACGAGTTGAGGTTGTAGAGATTGTTGCTCTCTTTGCTGAACTGCACACTCGCAGTTCCATTGCCGAACTCCTTAACGAGAAAAGAGCTGTTCTTCTTAACGATCTCCCAGATCAACTGCCCAGGTACTGTCGCCATTCCACACCTCTACACTGCACCCACAAAGTGATTTAGCTATTTAACCTTCGATGTGCAAATACACACGTTGAGTTTTAGAAAGATGTGGAGAGAGTTTGTATGTCAAAGGGAGAGAGAGAGAGAGAGAGAGAGAGAGAGAGAGAGAGATACCGATAGACAGATGGTTCTGTAGAGTTTTGCTTCGACGGCCGTTTCTGGGAAGACGGCGAGAGTAAACTTAAAATGTTCTATATACTGGTATGGAAACCCTAGATTCAAGAGACGGGGATAAATGATTTATTATTAAATCATTTTATTTTATTACGCTTTAGTCCTTAATCGTCTTAAATGACCGAAATACCCTTTTGTGGCGGGCAGGATTTGATAACAAGTTTAGGGTTTCAATTTTTTGACTCAATATGAATTAACAAATTTAAGTTAAAACATAAATGAGTTTATATTATAATCAAATTTTGAAATATTTTTTTATTTATAAAATATAATTTTATTTTATTTTATTTTATCTTACATTTAAAATTTATCAAATCTGTAAATTAATTTATATTTGTAAAAGATAAAGAAGTAACCTAGTTATAAGAAGTGTCTTAATTTTTTTAAATTTATTAAAAAATAATGTCATTACTAATTTTTTTTAAATATATAAATTTCTTTATAAGGGATTTTTTGGAAGAAAATATTAATAATCAACTATAAAATCATTAATTAATCGCAATGGAATGAAATGAAATACTTTTAAAAAAAAAAATATTAATTACTAAAAGAATCACATTATAATAATTTAGAAAATAATTTTCCAAAGAAATGAGCTCTTTTAATTTATCTCTCTCTCTCTCTCTCTCTCTCTCTCTCTCACACACACACACACACACACACACAAGCGATAGATGCCCATTTGTCAAATAAGATTCATTTATTCTGTCATATTAAACCAACGCCAAGCTTTTCCTCACCACTAATTTTGTTTGACATGGGAACAACTAGAGAATGAATGGCAAATGCTTGGCCTTTTTTCTTATAAAAGTTTATATTCAACCCACCAATGAAATCACGATCATTTGATTGATATGTAAAGCCAAACCCACACAATAACTTGCTAATTCAAGAAATTGATTTCTAACACCACAAAAAAAAAGGGACTGAAATTACTGATATGATCCAAATAGCCCTCCAAAATAACCAAATTCAATCATTAAAAACCTGCATTAGATCATAAAAACCTAACATCAGATCACCATCTTTACATCTCAATTCTCAACTAATGTTACACTATATACACAGCAAAAGCAGCCTACTTATATTGTACGCCCTCTCTACCAGTTCCTACAACAAGAAAATGTCATGGCATCATTATACGAAGGGGGGTTGATTCTACCTTTCAGGGCAGAATGTACACAGTGCTGGAATCTGGAGCACAATTAAAATAACAATGTTGAAACTCGGCTGCCTTAACCGGTGTGGGTTGGATGTGTTTGGAATCTAATTTGAATCAAAATCCCTGAGAGAACAAAATAGAATTTTCCAACTACTGTAATTTTGTTCAGCAAAACAAATTTCACAGATTTCCTTTCAAGTCACAACCCACGATGCGGATCGCATTGAACTGTTCAGTGCTGCATTTATCCTACTGAACACTACTTTTAAGGGAACGCAAGCTACGGCAGGCCCCTTGAGCTTCTCTACAACTGGTTTCTTATCTTCTTCGCCTTGGTTGTGAGAACCAGTCAGTGAAGAAAGTTTCCGGATCTTCTTAGATAAGAGCCCATTTTTCCTTGACTTGGGCGATTTACTTGGTGAGACGTGGGGTTTCAACATCGGATGCTTGGAAGGAATCCTTCCACCAGAATTTGGCTTCACTTCATATCCCATATCAACGCTTTCCAACGCAGATATATTATCTTCCATATCATCATCAAACTCACAGCTGCTACTGGTCAGGTAGGATTCCAGGCCACTCATCAGAAGATCACAAGAGCCATCCTCCAAAACCTCAATTGTTAGAGGGTGACCTATGATGGGCCGACCATTCAACTTGCTCATTAGAGAAATATATGGAACATGCTGAGGCCGATAGCTGGTCTTCACCTCAAGATTAACATCATACAAAGAGGAATCAGTAGCATAATTTCTGACAGAAAAATCTCGTATCTGATATTTTGGGTTAACTGTAAAACGGGACTGACGATAGGGCAGTGACCTCTTCACCTCAACCGTTGGCCCCCTATTATGAGGTTCCTTGTGGGGCATATGCCTGCTCCAACCCCGGAACTCATCTACCTGGGTTTCTGTGACAGCTCTGGACTTTGCTCTATAATTACAACTGCCTGAAGTAAGGGATCCAGCTGTGGGATTGCAATCAACTTCCCGAGCAGAGCCAAGAGGGAGTACATCCTGGGGCTCTACACCTGCCAAATAAGCATTGAATTCATCATCCACATCCACAGATTTTCTCAAGTCTTGTTTTCTATTTTTAGGTGTATGCCTCGAGTTCCTCTTTCCTTTTAACTGCCACTTTGAAGTACCTTTCTCTATCCTATGGCTAATATTAATATCGGCAGCACCTGAACTGGTAGAACCAGACTCGTTATGTTCCTCATTTCCCAGAGATGCAGGTTCAACTTGACTGCTTTGACTAGAGAGTGCTCCAGCACCAATGTGAGGCTTTTGGGTAGAACAAGATACAAATATTGGAGAAAATCCTGGTAAAATAAACTGACATATCAGCATATGGCAAAAATATATATGATCCAATGCACGGCCCCATATTAGATATGAGTACAGGAAGAAAAGGTGAGTAAATAGAAGTACTGCAATTGAATGGTAGTAATGCGGGCATAATAGACAAGTAAGAAAATTCATTATTCTTTTCAAACTTTTAGTTACTTATGGGGTTACTTACATATAGGAATGGCAATGGGGCGGGTTCAGGGTGGGGGGGCCCTCCTCATCCCCGCCCCGTTAAAAAATAGCCTCTCCCGTCCCGTCCCGTCCCCATCCCCATCCCTCACCGTTTATTATGTCCACCATCCCCGCCCCCAAACCCCACGCCCCACCCCATTTGCATCTAAAAATTAATTTTTAAAAATTAAAACTAATCAATTAACATTATTTAAAACAAATTCATATTTACATATATATACAAATAATATTAACATAATATTTTTTTGATCAATTAATATATACATAATATATATACACATATTATACATATACACATATTTAGATTTCTATATGTGAGTATTTTAATGAAATATGAAAATATTGAAGGGTATTTATCTAATTTAAATATATAATCGGGACGGAACAAGACGGGACCGGGCAAGGGTACATTTCCCATCCCCGCCCCATCCCGTCTATTTTTTCCTTAAACCCATCCCATTAGGGGCAGGGCAAGACAAATTGCCATCTCTACTTACATATTATGAAAAGTAATTGTGAATAATCAGTTTGGGCAAAGGTGGGTATAGAATATTGATTTCTCATTTTGCCCTTCATTCTATAAATGCTATATATAAATACATTTTTTATCAGTTATATATAAATACATATATATAATATTAAATTTAATTATATTAATTTATAATTGAAACTATTATAATGTCAAAAGTTTTTACATTACATAATATTATATAAATTAAATTATTTTAAAAATACATACAAATTATATGGGTATTTTGGAAAAAAAAGGTCAAGTTAATTCCGCAATTATGCACGAAGATATATTTGAAGTATTAGTGATTTATTAGGAATGAAATGGTAAATTTGTAGTGGGTACACATTTGTAATAAAGTGGAAGATGGAGGGCAAATTGAGAAAAAGGAATTTGGGCCCAAAAGCACCTGGGCACATTTGGCCAAACGCACCTGGGCTGCGTTTTGCCCCAAATGCAAATTTAGGGCCTCAATTGAATTCTATATGGAACCTAATAAAGCCACTGAAAACAAGCCAGAGTAGGACCAAAATGGAGGATGGTGACAAGATAGAAATGCCAGTCCCAGTAACAAGTTTCATGCATTTATAAGGGTAAAATCAATGGGAAAACACCAAAAAGGGCAAAAAGGAAAGTCTGAGATCAGCTCATTAAAACAATAAATTGTTCAGTAACATATTCTCATATCACTTTATGAGCATCTTTAGGATTTAAGTGTTTCACTATGTAAAGGAACATGTTGTATCTCATGTAAGGGGAAAAAAGTAAAGAAGCCTTTTGAAGCCAAAGATATGTAGAGTAATATTTTGTTTCACAATATGGTCATCTTTTGTTTTGCAAAGTCAATAATAACTTTGTGTGTGAACAAGTCTATATACCTAAGTGTCAATCAGTACATTGGTTAAGGCATATAGCAGGACTGGGCGCATCCATTGCACAAGGAGTTGTATGCTACGTGAGTGGTAGATTTATGGATCATGGAAGCAAAAGAACTAATCAAGGTAATCAAAATGGCGATGAGAAGATATATTGCAAGAAGATTAGCGGTAAACCACAGGGTTGTGGCAAATTAGTTTATTGGGTATTTGTCTTTGTGGATTTGTGCTGCGATTTTTGTTGATTAGTTGATTCTTTTGCAGCAGTGGTTTTTCCCACTTAAATCCATGTGTTTTTCATAATTTATGTTGCTTTAATTATTGTGATAGCTTAATATACATGAATCCATTATCTTAGTAACCAACATGAAGGTTTCTTGGATTGAAATTCAGCCTAGGGCATTAATTGAAGTTATTTATAATCAACAATTCCTTATTAATTGTACCTAACAATATTTAGGGTTTAATTGATTAAATTTGTAATATTTCACATTGGCTTCTAAAGTAAAAAAGCTTAAAACTTAGGCTTGAGAATTGCTTCTTCAAGCTGATGAATGGTGAAACTAACAACCAGAGCTTAAGCAGTACACAAGTAGTTTGATCATTTATCAGTGCTAGAAACTACAGTTGGACAAGAGAAAAACCTAGTCCCACTGTGTATATTATGCCACTTGGTTGTGAGCCTAATGAGCCAAATTTTTAGCTAGTTTGGGCTTGGATCCTTGCAAAAGAACAAGAAAGAAATCTAGGCTTTAGCTAGGCTAACTCAATCAGCAAGTAACATGAATAAGCATCCTATCGGGCCGAAGCTATTGCAAGTCATAAGCAGCTTGGCTTATCTGACATCCCTAGACAAACGGCTCATGAAAAGAAATGACATGATTAGTGTGGTATTTAAAAAGTATACAGCATCTAGAAAAACGAATGTAATTTACATGATCACATACAGAACTAATGGCAGATAAAAGAAGGTGCTACGGGGGCCAAAATTTTGAAAAATCCATTCTTTTCTATTAATATTTTGCTAAAAATCTTTAAAAATTAGAATTTGTCCCCTCAATTTTTTTTTACCCCGTCCTTCGTGTATTAAAAACAAGTTCAAACGGCAAAAACTCCAAAGTCAAGAATCTCCAAATTAAATAATGTCTAGAAGGTAAAAAGATAGATCATCAAGAAAGACTATCCAATATTGCTACTTGGCAAATGAACAAAATCAAAGCCCATAGAAATACTTCAGTACATTGAAGGAAGCAACTTATTTATCTATATGAATCTGGTTTGCCCTTTTCTGATACCTCTATCAATGTATTAAATTGAGGATTGCCTTCCTAAAATGGGCGCTCTCATCTTAGAAAGTTTTATTGTGCATTGCTTGCCACTTTACCCACATTTTCTTTAACACCAAAGGAAGTAACAACCCATTACCCATATTCATGCTATGTCTACCAAAACAAACTTTAAGGTCCTATACAAGGGCAAATAATCTACTTTATGAATATTCACTCAAGATTCTTGTTAATGGGGTTGATTTTTGCTGTTTCTGCGTCTTGCTTCTCTCTCTCTCTCTCTCTCTCTCTCTCTCTCTCTCTCTCTCTCTATTTATCTGTTAGGAGGACACGTTTCTTAAGAACCTCCAAGAGAAAATAACCTCTTATCCTGACACTAATTCTCAGGATTTTTTTAGTATTGCTCTCAAAAACTTAAAACTGGAAATTGTTTTGTTAATTACTAGCAACTGCCAAGACTTTCCACTCCTCATGAACAGGGTATCAGGGTGGTGACTGCACTGAAGTTTCAGAACAAGAATATGAACCAGTGATCAGGTTCATTATCACTCATAATAGACACTGCTAATTTCAAACCCTTGTTTACAAGACCGAGGGATGAACTCAAAGTCAATCGATTTTATCCCATTGTTGTTTACAATCCCCACTTTCCCCAAAGAGTTGAGTTGATTCAACTATTCTCTCTCTCTCTCTCTCTCTCTCTCTCTCTCTCTCTCTCTCTATTCCATTGTTCTATCAATATTGGGAACATCATCTTAAAATACAAGAGAGACATAAAAGAACACAAGTAAAGGAAAAATGCATAAAAATTCAGGTCAGTTCATTTTTTATTAAGCATACCTGCAGAGTGCTTGTCCTCCCCGACAAATGGCACATCAAATAACCTGTCATTCTCAGGTAACCCCGACATGCTGGATATTTCATTCTCCTTCTGTTTAATAGCATTTAATGATGTTCCATTCTCACATGAAACTCCGGTACTCTCCGAGTTATTATTAATAACCAGTGAAAAACTTCTCTTTGATTCATTACATTCTAATCCAGAAACCTTGCTTTCGGATACTCCTGGGAGAGGTGACCCACTTGGACTGGCAAGTTGTTGTTCACACATAACTGGAACAGACACCATAGAGGTACTTTCCAAAACCTTTGTCAGTGGACGACGTCGATTTTTCCTTTTCAAGAACTCATGAACATTGGCCACCAGAGATCTCTTCCTTTTCAATGATGAAACTACACCCATTCCCAGGTCCTCAAGTCCTCTCATGCGTTTAATTCCTTCTGTTCCATCATCCTCTGAATCATTTGGTGTTCTTCTTCGCGTTCCCTGCACAGATTGCTCCTTAGAAGCAGTATTCTGATTTGGCTCTTCAAATGATACGCCAGACTGAGACAATTCCTGTGCCGAATTTGAATTGTCTTCAAAAATACTTGGTTCCTCAGCCATATCTTCAGTTTCCTCGCCAACACGAAACAAGGTTGGTGATTCCTTGACACCATGTTGTTCAACACTTGATTTATCCATTTTTGAGGGCAAGTCCGGATTATCCTTGGATTCACGAGCACCTTCAAGCTCAAGAGCATGAAGAATGGCATCTTCTCTCCGAGCATATTTAACTGCTTTCTTGGAAGAATTAGCCAAAGAAGCCTTAGCTTTTTCAATGCACTCATCATACTCCCCACAACGAAATGCCTTCACGCGTTTAGATTTTTCAAGATTATACCAGTCCCTGAACCGATAGTATCAAAGTTTGTCAATACATTCAAACCATATTAACATATCAATAAAATCCTCAAACTTTAAAAGAAAATTTTGATTTTTGAATGTTAAAGAAAGGATCAAGCTATGGAAGAAAAACCAGTCCCTGAACCGACAGTATCAAAGTTTGTCAATACATTCAAACCATATTAACATATCAATAAAATCCTCAAACTTTAAAAAGAAAATTTTGATTTTTGAATGTTAAAGAAAGGATCAAGCTATGGAAGAAAAATAATGCCTACAGAACCACAACCCAAAAAATAAATGAATGGATACTGCAAACAACAAAATTGCATCAACAAAACCCCAATTATGATTGCCTCCTAAGAAAACAGAAAGGACTTAAATGGAAAATTATTCCTATAAAGAAGAAAACACATGCAGAAAGGCATTTGGCCCTCCGGATGCCTGGCAAGCAGGCCAGAGTCTTATAATAGCTTGTTAAGTTACAAGATGTGCGAAGCAGAATTTGGATTTGGTCAGGCATCCTCTGGAAAGAGCACCAGTTTAATTTGTCTAAAATTTAGGAAAATTTAGGAAAATTTTAGTGTACCCACACAATTTTATTTCTCTATTTTGAAGAAACAATAAGAGTAAATATTAAGTTAAAATTAAATAAACCACACAGACTAAATATATATCCCGAAAGAAGCCGTTTGCCAAGGTTTACTTAAAAACTTAAGCATCTCAGACAAATTACACTCAAAGCCAGAAAAGGGGAAGTTCACCAAAATTGTCACTGATTTAAAGAACACAAAAGCATGTGTGCATGAAACTACAGAAAATGACTAAACCATAACATAGACAACAGTAAAATCAATGAGAAAGTCACAATAATAAAAATGGACCATTATATTCTTTCATATTTAGTATAATGTAGAGTCATCGGCTGATTTGAATAAAACAAACAAGCAATATATGCAGCTTAGCGGTCAAATAAAAGGAACACTAAATCATGTATTTTCATTACAAAACTAAAACAATGAATTCAAACCTGAAATAGACCAATTACAATGAATTTTAGGAAGAGAGAATAATAGAAATGTACAATGAGTTAAAATAGTGACAAAGTGGCATACATAATTCTCAGCGCAACCACAAGGAATATTCCGAAGAGGCGACTCTTTCAAATCTTTCCATAATATTGTAAAGAACTATTGAACCAACTTCTCAGGATGACATTAAGAGTCCTCATCAGTGCAATTTTTGTCAGTCTTCACAATTATCTAGGCTGCCTTGTCCTTAAAAATTGTTGGTTCTTATACACTATAATTCAGCTCTAAAAGTATTGCCTAGTGAATCCTCAAGAATAGATCACTTATTTTCAGATTTTTTTTTTTATAAGTTGTATATATATAAACAAGACGCCGAGGGAGCCGACCCTGTATACAAGAAAAAGGGGAGGCTACAATTTATAACCTTAAGGACCTCACAAAAGAAACTACATACATTGGAATGACCTCTTTGACCCGAAAAAATAATAAATTCGAAAAATTATCATTACAAGAAAAAGGAGCTTGTTTCGCCCCTTCAAAAAGCCTACTATTCTGCTTCCTCCAAATGCACCAAATTAAACATAAAGTAGCTAACTCCAGAAAAAACGCACATCCTTTCTGATCTTCCCACGTCTCCAACTCTTTATTATAACTTCCTTAAAGAGGCCGACATCACCTACCAACATCCAAATATATAAAATACTAAAATAGAAAACTCCAAGCATCTCTAGCTATCATACAATGGACTAATAGGTGATCAACTGACTCCCCTTCTCTCTTGTACATACAACACCAATTAGCCAAGATGAACCTTTGAAAATATCCAAAGTCAAAATGGCTCCCCATGCCACCACCCAAGCAAAAAATAGCCAACTTGGATAGGGTTCTAGAGAACCAAATAGTCTTCCATGGAAATTGCACTTCTCTTCTTCCCACCAATCCTCTACAAAAAGAACCGAGAACTCCCTTCGACTAGTAAGAATCCAAGCACATGTCCACAATTCGGACTTTCAAAATAACCTCCAAGAAACTTGTCACTTCCTCCAACTCCAATCTTGGAAGTTTCTCCTAAAAAGAGGGCTAACCTATACAAATAATGATAACTCTATTACAACGACCTATCACAAAACCAAGTATGATCCCAAAACTTCACCTGTGTCCCTTCCTCCACCACGAAACAGAAAAATTGACAAATTATATATACCCCTCCTTATTGGTTTCCACACACTACGCCCACTAGCCTCCACCACCTCCTTAGAAATCCACCCTCCATCCCCTCTCCCATAATTAGTAGCCATGACCTCCTTCCACAAGACTTCATTCTCCACCTCAAATTTCCAAAGCCATTTCCCCAACAAGGCTTTATTGAATATTGAGATTTTTGAAGCCCGACCCATCCATGGAAATAGGAAGCTTTACTTTCTCCCACTTAACAAGATATAGTTTTCTTTATTCATTCATTCCACCCCAAAGGAAGCTCCCCCGTAACTTCTCCAACCTTCTCTCCACCGAAACTGGAATTGAAAAAAGAGATATAAAATAAGTAGGAATGTTAGCTAAGGTACTCTTAATAGAGTAACCCTGCCACTTTTTGATAGGTATTATCTTTTCCACCTAGCTAACCGTCTTTGAAATTTCTCCACCACAAGATCCCAAATAGCAGATGACCTAGAGGAATCCCCCAAGGGCAATCCCAAATAAGTAGAAGGAAGAGAGTCAATTTTGCAACGCAACATCCAGGCCAATTCCTCAACCTCCCTCACTGCTCCAACGGGAATGATCTTGCACTTACCAATATTAATCTTCAACATTGAAACAACAACCTCAAAACATAACAAAATGCATCCAAGAGAGTGTAATTGGCGCTCCTTCGCAACACAAAAAATCATTGTATCATCTGTAAACAATAATTGGGACACCACCACCCTTGCACCCCCTCCATCCTCCACTCTGAAGCCCCTCAACAAGCCTCCCTCCCACTTGGCCTTCACCATCATACGACAAAAGGCTTCCATTACAATCACAAACAAAAAAGGAGATAAGGGGTCTCCCTATCTAAGCCCCCGAGATGACTGGAAGAAACCCATCGGAGATCTATTAACTAAGATTAATAAAAACACAATGGAAATGCACATCTTCATCCACCCTTTGCATCTTTCACCAAATCCCATCTTCATCGATAAAGGACAACAGAAAATTCCATTCCTTCTACTGTGGGCATTAGCTATCCGATGGAAGAACTTTGTGTTATTATCTCCTCCTTTTAACCAAAGGACCCGCGAATTTTTCTGCCACAAAATCTCCTCTGCTTTCAAGAGAGTACCCAGTGCACCTTTCAAACCCTCCCTACGCACCTTTTCCATATTAGTAATAATTCCATCCTACAAATGATTAATTTTGCTAGGGATGGAGTTGACATGAGAGGATACTTTGCATGGTCGCTATTGGAAAATTTTCAATGGAGAAATGGTTACACTGTTCGGTTTGGCATTGTTTAGGTGGACTACATGAATGGGCAAAAAAGATATTATAAAAACTCAGCCAAGTGGTTAAAATATTTTCTCTATAATGGGAATTAGATTGTAACAAAAAATTAGGAAGACGGCTGAAAGGTACCTGGGAAAGTATCCTCCCAAGAAGAAGAGATGAAAAACCTGTCCAACTTGGACATAACTGGGGATTCTCTTCCACTTGACCACGTAAATCTTCCCCCTTCCATTGGCATATCAATCAGATTGCAGTAATTAATGAAGTCTGTAAATTACTAAATTCCTGCATGCTCCTAGTTAACCTCCTGCTCCCTGCCTTTTCTGAAGGAAATCTTACTGTGTTGAAGTCACCACCTATGTACCATGGATCATTTCACCTGCTGGTAATAGACTCTAGCTCCTCCCAAGGCTCACTTCTTCCTGGTTCTGTGTGAGGGCCACAAACGCCAGTAAAAACCCACTGAAGATGCTTCATCGCGAACTGACGAGAATGTTTCTTCTCCAAATAAATCCCAAATTTACACTAACATAGGAGGATAAATTCAATCAAATAAAGAGAAGGATAGCACCAATTTTCTCATCTTTCGGCTGTTAGGAAGTATTTTAGTAGTTAGAAGCAAATAGGGAATTCGAGGCATGATGGATTCATTCCAATGAAGATGCAAGGCACTACAAAGAAAGGGGGGCTGTACCACTTGACCTGTGGCTACCAGCTATTCCCAAAGTTCAAATAACATATTTATTAGCAAAAACCTAGACATAGGAACAGCAGGTTTAGCACACATCCTCTCTTTGTTAGTTAGTCTTGCCCGAAGTTACATGTTAAAATACTTTCTGAATAATCAGGAATCCTATCTTCTTGGTTACCAGAAAAATCCGAACTAAAGAATTTGTGTCTCACTTGATCATTAGTCACTGAGAGGTTAGAAATATATCTTCGCTTGACAGAAAGAGAACAGGCGTTCATTTGATCTTGATCCTTGTAGAGCGAAAGGGGGGCTAGACTGGATCTGCACGGCCCTCCTGATAATATCCATAAATGACTTGTTTTTGGTAAGAGATGAACATTACCATATGTAAATTCGGGTGCATGATACACATTGGTACTCCAGTGCATTTCTCCCTCTGAGTCAGAATAAATATGTTTCCGAACCCTACGATGTGTGTGTTTTTTTTTTATGGGAGGGGGAGGGGGGGGGTGTACCCGGTAGATTGACTATTTGACTATTAAACAAAGTAGAATAGATTAGAATGTTCCATTTTCCAAACATGCTCTCTTCCTTGTTAATGCAGCCCTAGGTTACCTATATTGCCAGAGACAATGGGAAACTTCATTTGAGGCAAACTGACTTACCAATCAATTCGGCATACATGAACACCACATAGTAACAGAGGACGAAATCAAATTAAACCATAATAGTTCTGAATAACTTTATAATATAAATCTTAATAAACTACTAGCAATATCAATACCAAACAACCCAATCAATTCGACATAGATGAACACCAAATAGTAACAGAGGAAGAAAACAAATTAATCCAAAATAGTTGTTCAATAACTTTATTATATAAAGCTTAATAAACCATTAATACAGTCAGTACCAAACAGCCCATTAATCACAACAGAAATTATTAAACAAAATTGAAATCTATGGAGGCTGGAAAAAATGGCTAAACTAACCAATATTAAAAAATATAGGTAGGTCTTGCCAGATCTGCACGTATGAAAGTCATGCATTTCCAGCCTTCAAGATTGTCACGGTTGGTAGGGAATGGAGAAGGTTTGATAGGTTCAAGGAAACGAGAAAAGGTGAAAGTGAAGTAAATATTACCCTGAAGGTATAGTGGGCTTCCATGGATATGAAAGGAGCAACAAGCGATGCCTTGAAGCTTCCAGCATGAACGACCCATATGAGGAAGAAGAAATTGAGGGAGAAAAGACAGAAACGAACTTCTAGGGTTTCTGAATTTTTTGCATCCAACCTCTCCCACGCATTAAAACTAGGTTATATAGACTAAGATCCTAACGTAATATGTCTTCATTAGTCATGTGTCGATATCCTATTTCCTCTAAGCTCCATGTCACTTAAATTGATGTGCATTTCATGGGATCACTTAAGTGGTGTAGAAGAACACCCCCCCCCCCCCAAAAAAAAAAAAAAAAAAAACATAAGTTTACAACGTCAAAATAAAATACCCCAAAACTAGACTGACAAGAAAAATAAATAAATCACCACCAGCGTCTAGAAGGAAATTAAATTAATTTTAAAACCTAAGTTACAACACTTGTATAACCTACCTTTAAAATTTGAAATGTTCCTTTATTAGTAAGAAAGGAAAGACAACCGGTGATGAGATAACATCTCTTCCAAGAAAGATGACAATCCCATAAACAAACGCAACAATGGGCTACCACAACAAATAACCCCCCTCCCACCCGGGGGGGTGGTTGGGGGTGAGCTTAAGAAAAGTACAAATGCGAGCATGTAAGTTCCTTTTTAAGATTCTTTTTTGTTAGATTCTTTCGTAAAGTTTGTGGAAAGATTAGAATATAGCTTTGTATAACTTATTTTGTATACACCTTGATTACACAGAAGCACCACCCTATGGTGCTTTTTAATGACAATATGTTTACTTGTAAAAGTAGAGAGAGAAAAAAAAAACAGTTTTTCTCGTGTTCGCCAGATAGTTGGGATTTGAGTTGAAAAAAGACTGAGCTTCCTGACCACTTGAAACCAAATTCAATTTTTTCCCATGAGACTTACCTAATTCATTGTTCTGTCATTGCAGCAAAGGCAGGCAACATTACGCCTCTCACTCAAACTTGCAGCTAAAAGACATTGCACTAGAAATACCAAGAATATCCAGTAGCAATCCTGGGTACCAAAGGAAAAAGCGCACTAAAAAACATTTAGGTAACATGTCATATATAACTATTTAAACTAAAAAAAAGATAATTAGTAAGGATGCAGCCTAACTAATAATAAATAAAAATCAATATTGCTTTATCCCAAGTCCCAACTTTTTGACGAAGTATCAAGAATGGTACTACACAATTCGTCTATCTAAAAGCATGATACAACTAAACAAGTCCTTACCACAACCATGTCACAAATAAGACATTAAAAAATAAAAACCAGAACAATCAACAGGAACAAAATGTTTGGAACTTGATGACTGAAGATCCTAAGTTCCTATTCTAAAAGAGAGAAGGATTACTGCCACTTATGTAAGGCAAATAAATTGCCAACCCCCGCCTCCAACCTCCAAAATAAAAAATAGCACAGTGCATCTCATGATCAAAACTATTGGTGCTGAACAGCTAAATATCATCTATAGCCATCTCTATGTGACAGCTTTACACATTCCAAAGATAATGTATAGCACTTTCAACTGCAGCGAAAACCACAATGCATTTCAGCAATAATGCATTTAAATAGAGCAAAACAAACATGCACAGCGAAGAAATTCAACCACACCCCAAAAGTTACATCTACATCCTCATGTCAACAAACAACAATATACAAACTTGTTGCCTTATCTAGTTTAAGTACAAAATATTTTAAAATTTAAAAAAAAAAAAAAAAAAAATCAACAGCAATGAAAAACATTTCCAAATACCACGAGAGACTGCCAGCCACCAAAAAAAAAAAAAAAAAAAAATTTGAAATAAAATATGAATATGTTCAAACACTACTCTATTCAAAACCACATGTGCAATATATCTCATAGCAGCACTTACAATAAAACCCCACAGAAAGCCAACTCAACAAAACCTTTTAAGTTCTATACAACCAAAAAAAAAAATGTAGTAATGAAAAGAGCATTAACATAAGTTTGAATCTTAAAAAGGAACTTACACGCTCGCATCCTCTCTCCCCAGAAGCTTCACTGGAGTACCCGATCTTGGTGACACCAAACAACTTTCCGACAATTCATTCACACCCATTATCCGCCCGGGCCACCATGACCCATTTCGACGCCGAACCCAAACCAACCCGCCAACAGACGCATCAATGCCCTTTGTGTTCGGCTCACTAGGACTCTCCATCTCTCACCACACAACACAGAAAACAATGACCGATCTTAAAAACCAATCTCAAAACCCCCGAACCCTATGTACGTTAAAGTTGTAAATATCATAGCCATCCCCTGCACGAACAAAGGCGCATACCCTTTTACCCTAAAATCATGAGAAAACATACAGAAAAAATCAGAAAATTTTCAATCCCGCATGCAACACAAAACCCACAAATATCAGTATATTTAAAATTCAACGACTAAAAAAATCTGATTTAAAAAAAAATTTGTTAAAGAGGGTTTTTGGCGCCCGAGAGATCTGGTAAAGGGAAGCAGAGGAAAACGTATGGGGTTGTTTCTAGATAGAAACAAAAAAAAAAACTGGTGCTTCTGCTCTCTCTTATTTTTCAAAAAAACAACTTCGCAAAATAAATTTTCCTTTTATTTTCAACATTTTCTTGATTTTACTTTTATTTCTGAACCATTGTGCGTGGTTTGAGAGAGTGTACGCGACAGAGTTAATGGTGAACGATGAAGTCATGTGGCTTCTGTTTAGAAATGGATCGGACGTACCTTTTGGTATCTTTCTGCCCAGACACAGATAGAGCCTTCACAGATAAAGAGAGAAAGAGAAGAGAGAGGGACACTTTCGGAAGAGAGATATTTTGTGGATTACTATTTTATTTTTTAAGGAGAAGAGAACAGCAAGAGAAAAGTGTTTTGATAAAACGCGACAGGTACTATACTTCTATTTTTACATCTGTCCCACTTGCGTTTTTGGGGGGCCACCTTTCTATGATTAATGTAATATTGTACGGTCGTTAACATAAACTCATATTATATATAATATTATATAAACTCATATTATATAAACTCATAAACTCAGGTTGATTTCCCTTCATTTTCATCATTCACAGTTATGAGTTATTTAAATTTTGCTTATTTTAAATAAATGAATTTTAATTTATTTATAATTTTAGCTTGTTAATTTTTTAAATCTATCTCAAAAAAGACTCTAATCTGAAATACAACTTGAAGAGATGAGGTTCCAACGTTTAGTTATACATAAGCTTTATTTATAAAATAATCAACCTGAGTTCCAAATTTCGAATTCAAATATAAACCGTAAACCCAATTCAAGTCGACTTCAATTAAAATTCATTAACATCAAGTTTATCCTGAACCCGAACTCGACGAAATTTTAACAGTTTTAATTAGTAATTTTAATTTTTATATTTTATTCACTAATTTTTTAATAAATTATTATATTTTTTCTATTTTAATTATACATTAAAAAACTTAATAATTTCTCTTAGTTTTTTCTTTAAAAAACAAACAAAACAATTAAAATAATTCATTAAACATTGTTTAATTTAAAATATATATTAAATATAAAAAAATTTGAAATTATAAATAATAATGCTTGTAATATATTTTTACTAATCTAATGGTGTATACCAAAAATATAAATATATATATATAAAGTATTCAATTTGGTATCAGGTTTTTAAAATCTCAATTTAAGACCAACTTTAATTTAAAATGAGTTTGAATTCTTTTGTCCAAGTATAGTCGGTTATTTTATAATCAATATTTAATAAGTTAATAATCTCTAACAATACCAACTTCGTTTTATTGCAAGTAATTAATAATTATATTACATAATAATTAATAATCTTTTCAAATTTTTTTATAATATTAATTATTAGACAAACAAAATAGATATATATATATATGTATTTAAATACATCCCATTTATGATATATTTAGGTAATCATGTATATTAATTTAACATAACTAAAGTCAAAAGTATTACAAGTAAGATAAATAATGACAGTATCTATATGTATTTAAATATATAATATTTATGATGTATTTTGATAATTATGTATATTAATTTAACATAACGGAAGTCAAAATTATTATAGGTAATAAAAAAATAATGACAATAGAAAACACAACTTATTTATTTGAAAATGACATTAGAATTTTTTTATGTTTTAAGTTTAGCATTTTTATGTATTTTGTATGGAAAAAAAATTATCATTGAAATGTTGAGTAAAGGGTCTTATTTATGTAGCAAAAATCATTATCATGTAAAAAAAATAGGCTAGTGAAAGTACGATAAAACTTAATAATTAATAATTATAATAATTAATAAATTTTTAATATTTTGTACATATTAATTATAAAATAGTCAATTGTATATTCTAAAAGTGAAAAAGAAAAAAAAATTCAAGACTTAAAAATTCGAGTTGGATTTAGGTTAGATTTGAGTTAATCTGTCCAAATTGCATCCCAATATACATAGTTGATCGAGTAAAACTTGAGCCTCTAATCCAACTCATCATTTTATCAAACGAATTTCTAATTTAATGTCATTTTTAATCTCTCAAACTAAAATTGAGTCAAATTTAATAAATAAATAAACATAAAAATATGTTTAAATTTTACTTATTTATTATGGTCATATTTGTTATTTTTTTTATTAAAAAAATAAATATTGTGTATGTAATTACAAGGTCCAATTACACTCAATCAGAGATGGGAGTTTTTCATACTCACAACTTACGTTCTGTGTGAGCTTTAAAAGTTTAAAATACACAAGGGTGATACTGTGTAGCCGCGATTGGGCTCTTATTCTACACACTTTCTCGCGTGTCTGCAACTTCGTCTCGACAAATACAACTCTGATAAGGGAGGCAGAGAAAAAGAGGCGAACCAAAGCGAAAGCGTAATTCAGCCATGACTGGTATTTGTTTCAAAGAGATTATTTTCATTTTTCATTTTATTATATTGATTGCATTTATGATTGTCTTTCTACTGAAGATTTAATTTCGGTTTATTAACATTGATTTTTGATAGTAATGTGATTTTTGAATATGTGTGTTTGCTTGACGATCGATTGAAGCGAGCGGTATTTGTGAGTGTAGTTTATTGCTTCGTCGGTGTGACATTTGTATTGGTGAACTGATTTTGAGGAAATCACTGATACCTAGATGCTGCAATTGCATATTTGTTTTGTGAATTACTTGACAATTTTTTCTTTGTGAATTTAAATGGGTTTTATTTCTTTAATCATTAGAGGATGTTTAGGGCCACGGCACTGTGGTAGTTATGTGTTAATATTTTAAGAAATCGTGCAAGTCATCTTATTATGATTGACTAAAAGGATTAAGATTTGTTTAATTTCGTGCATATTGATTGCTTATTGCTTGTACTGCTTGTACTTTTGACTAAAAGTCCAAGAATAAAAATATAAATGAAGAGGAACTGAACTGAGCATGGCGGGGCATGGTTCTATTGGTATTTATTATTTTTCTATTGCTTCTGGGGAAATTTTGGCTATTCATTTTACGATGCTTTCCCTGCACTGCAAACTTAATGAAATATGTGTGTAAAAAGAAGTGTAAAAATATATATTAAGAAATACTCTTTAATATTGTTATTGAGATTTTTTCGGTGCCGGAGTATTGCTCCACAAGGGCTAGGAATTTGATGTGATTTGTGGATATCATTGTATTCATTGCTTATGTCAGTTGTTCTTTTCCCCCTTCATTTCGTCTGTATTAAATCTTTTCAACAGACTTCATGCAGGACCAGGAGATGGAAATTGAAGCACTGGAAGCGATCCTTATGGATGATTTTAAAGGTTTTTGATACCTATGCCTTAGAAAATCTATTTTTAACCACTTTAAAACTACCATTTTATCCTCATCCCAGATCCTAATTTTAATGAGGCATTGTTTTCTCTTTGGTGTATAATGCCAGAAATTCATTCTAGTGAAAGTGGGCTAAATACCTCTAATCGGTGCTTCCAAATTACACTATCTCCACAGGTACATATTTTCCTTTGTGCCAATGCTTCTTTGCAGATCGTCAAGTAGCACGTGACATGATATCCTCAAAATCCCTACACACAAATATGCATTTTATTTTTTTGATGACACACAAAACCTTATACAGCTTTAAAAATTTCTACATTTGCTGGCCTGACCACCTGGTTGAGTACCTGAGTATTTCTAGGGTTACCTATTAACCAATTTAACAAAGTTTCATACACATATAGACATGCATATGTATGTTTGTATACATGCTCATATGTTACTCTGTTAGCCCCTACCTCTGATATTTGTGTAGCTTGTTTGGCTCAGTTGGGGATTTTAGTGGTGCTTCTGTTTTAGCTAATGACTTCTTCTTTACTGGCTTTAAAAATTATCAATTGAAACGAGTGGTATTGACTAATCCTGAAATGTTTGCAACGAGAAAGTGCCAGGACTATTTGGAATAAGGGCAACTGGCAAATCTTCTTATGAACTATGTTACAGTGGTGACAAGATCTTTTATCTTTCAGCTTATTGGGCTTCCTTTTTTAGGGATTTTGTTATATTCCTTTTAGGATTTTTGTTCACGGCGGAATGTCCGAATGTGGCTCTCTTTCGTGTCTTTACCAAGGCAGTAATCTCAACATAGATTTGACGAGCTTTGATGAATGAAACAAGAATTGGTAGAAATTCTCATAGGTGATGCAAATCAAACTTATCTCAAACAGAGCAGAACGAGAGAGAGAGAGAGAGAGAGAGAGAGAGAGACTCAGGGGCCTAGATATAGGCATTTGACACGTTATATCCCCAATCGATTGACTCACAACTGAGATTACTCTGGCAGCATCTTGCCTTCTTAATCAGTTGAATGGAATCATAAAAAATTACTAATACTAATCAAATAAATAGCTTGCATTCCAGCATTTGCTTATGTGTTTTCCCTAGGGAGATTATCTGATTTTTCTTTTCCCCTTTTTGTGACTGGTTTGAATAAGAGAATTAGTGATGGTGAGGGACTGAAGTGAGAAAGTGAGATGCCGGTGAACTGAGAGATTTGCCAGATAGGGTTGAAGACATTTGATCTTGTCGAAGGGAGAGATAGCCAACAAAGTTTCTTTTGGTTGTTTGAAAGAGGCCAAGACATGTCTCAATCAGCGTGACTCGGGGTTGAAGCTATCCATTGGTTTGTTAGTTTTTTAGCAGAAGCTTCAAGGGTGATTGACCAGGAGGTTCTCCGAGAAATGTCAGTTTGGGAAGGTAAGCTGCTGTGGATCAGTGAAGTGATTGAAGGGGAGCAGCAATTGTGTGGTAAAGGTGAGCTGGTTATCATTCTATAGAGAAGCACTAAATGGTTGATCCTCTTATCCAGTGGAATATTTTTACTAGATCCTTTTTGGGGGAGGTGGATCCTCCTTTTCTTAGAAGGATATTGGAATGTGAAAGTACATTCTAAGATGTCCTTTTTTTGGGTATCAATCGTAGCTTTGGAGACAATTTAAGGCATTGGGGAAAGCTTTTACCCAATTGGGATTGCATGAGTAAGAAGGTGGCGGAGAGTATTTGCCGCCTTATTCTTCATTGTGAGGTGGTAAGGGCCTTATGGACAATGCTGCTTTTGATATTTGGAGTGTTTGGTTTATGCTTGGGAATGTTAGAGAGTTGTTGTTTTGCTGGCAAAGAGGTTGTACTAAGAGGAGGGCTCTCGATCATCAGGCTTCGAGAACAGTGCAAGGAATCGTAGGACATTTGAAAGATGTGGCATTGCCAATTCACAAATTGAAGCATATTTTGTTAAACACATTACAAATTTGGATTTTTGGAATCTTTGATTACTTTTGGTTGATTTTATAGGCGACTTGAAGTGTATAGAGGGAGTGTAGGAGCTCCTGTTCCTGTATGCTTCCTGTACACATGGTTTGCACCCCATCTGGCGTTTGATTATAAATCTATAATTTTTTTCAAAAGAGGCAATCCTAGTACACTGAGACTCTCGACACTGTGGAGTTTGGAGAGGGTTAGATGTATACAATCTTACCTTTGCAAGCGGAGAGGCTAGTTTCTGCAAGTCGAAACTCATAACCTCCAAGTGAAAATGGAGCAATGTTACCATTGCGCCAAGGCCAGCCCTCAATTTTATAATATTAACTTGTTAAAAAATGATTAGAGAAATTAGTTATTTAAGTTTGAAATGGGAAACCAAATAGTTGAAATCTGAAACAACTTAAACTACAGGATGGCTAATCTAGATACTAGTTTCTTCAAGGATGGCTAAAACAATATGTATTGGCACCATGCTTATGTAGTTGGCAGACAAGAACTTGGATCCTGAATAGTCTCAAAAAATGTCCTTGGTACATGAATATCTCCAAGGTTCTCAGAGCCAACTGGTTATGCAGTTTGGGTGGATGTAAGGAAAGTAAGATAAAGTTTACAAGCTGTATATGATTTAGAGTTGGGACTTAAATTGGCTGGCTGTTTACATTTTCCCTTTTATGTTAACCTAAGAAGCACGGATACGGACACGGATACGACACGACACGGACACGCAGACACGTTATTTCTCAAAAAAGTAGGACACGGACATGTTGAATATATATAAATTTTTTATATTTTTTATATGACCATATAATAAAAACCTAATGTTATTTCAATTAAACTTGACATAAAAACACCCAAATTGAAAAAATATTATTAAGATATTAAAATAACAAAGTCATTAAATAAAAATTAAATAACTTTTTTATTTAATTATCAACATCATGATTCAAGTGTCCGGACACATGTCTAGAAAGTGTCCAAGAGTGTCGTTGTCCGACACAGACACGTGAGCCAAAATAGAGTGTCTGTGCTTCTTAGATGTTAACGATCTCATCTAGAAGTAAGCATGAATGATTTCATTAGTTTGAGCTTACTGATCAATTGGTGGACTTATTGCATTTCAGCCATAAGGTTAAAAGTTATTCCAGTGGACATCATGATAGAAGTTTGATATGATACGGATCATCCATTTTTATTCTCTGTAGGCTTTAAGTTTATCTTGAAGGTTTGTTTTAAAGGTCTTGAAGTCATGCAGCAAAAAGGTCTGTGCGCGTGTGCGTATGTATGTGTGAGATGTTGAAGTGATTTGTTGTTAAACTCCATTACTCTTTTTTTTCCCTTCAAAGAACGGTTGTCTCTCAGTATCTTTTATAAACATGCCATTACCATTAGCATATTAATGAGTACGTATGCAACATTTCAGTCAGGCCAAGGGATTTTATTGGGTGTGGATATCGGGAATGACTACATTCAAGAGGATATTTTGTGTATCATTTAACAAATCAAGAACACATTCCACATGTTGCTCCTTAAGATGTTTGTTATGTTTTATGTTTTTTAGAATTTCCTAGTGGAGTGATATGGCTGTATATGTTAACAGGACGATGAGGCAGATGAATCAACACTTCCTCCAGGTTCTTCATTTCATGTATTACAATAGTTGTTTGGAGCATATCTGTCACTCTTTTCTACTTTCTTACCCCACCCACATATATCTAGCAACAAAGATACTTGATTTGTTTGCTATTGGGAGCTTTCTTTGCTGGTTTTCCGACTTCAGGACACTTGAATTTGCTATCAACATAAGCTGTTGCCCAAACTTTTATTGCAGTTCAGTTGGCTTTAATTTTCTCCCACACAGAAAACTATCCTGATGAACCACCACTTCTGAGCGTGAAAAGGTTAGTGACTGCATCTTTCTTGTCCACATCCTTGTGCAAATATAGAACTTTTACCAATTGTCGTTCCCTATTTCACTCTTACTGTTAGTAGAAAAGATCCCAATGGATTTGCTCAACTTTTGTTAGAACTGTTCCGAAACTCAATACCATACCAAAAAAAGAAAAAGGGAAGAAGAAGAAGTTAATGCCACAATGTTACTGATGCCCAATTTCAGTAGCATCCTGTAATTGCACCTCTAATGATCCATATGCCTCTTCTGATGTCTGCCCAAAAGTGTCAGTTTTGTGTCAACAAAGTGTAAAGCACCCATCATGTTAGTCCTAGTGGCTGAATACTATAATGTCACTTGTTTTTTTTTTCTTTCAATACTATCATGCTGTTACCCTGTGCAGTCAGTTTCTTAAGAGAACTAGTTACAGTTGACACTCTTATAATTAATATTCAATAAATTAATAATTTCTAATAATTAATAAATTTTTAAGGAACCAACTTGGTTCTATGGTGGATAATTTATAATTCTATTACTTAATAATTAATACATTTTCAAAAAAATGCTTGATAATATTAATTATAAGTGAGATAAAATAGTTTATATATACTTATATCTCCAATTTTGGACAGGTCTTGGTAATTATATGTATTAATATTCCATGTTATTTGAGTAAAAGTTTTAGAAGTGGGTAAAAAAATGACATAGAAAACGTTGGAAATAAATTTTCTTTAGTTAAAGGATATTAAATAGTTATTTTTATAACTTAAGTTGAACATTATATGTATTTTTTAACGAAAGATCGAAATATTGTTGAAAAGTTTCGTATAAAATATTTTTTATATCAAAATTCAAATAAATGTAAACAACATTTTTTATTTATTTATAAAAGTATAACAATAATTAATAAATTTTCAATCTCCCATATCTATTAATTATAAGAGGGTCGATTGTACAATTATGAATTAGAATAATTAATATTTAATACTTTAGTTAGGCCATTCACTACAAAATGCCCGGTTGCAAAATCTTGTGTATTGTGTACCGCTGTACTGGTTCTGTAACTAACAGATTTTTTGAGGGGGATGAGCAGTCCTTTTTAGTTAAAGATAGTTTTTTGCATGTACTATTGGGCAAAAGAGGCCTATCCAATGTATGTAGACTCTTTTGTTGATTTTTTGAGATCCTCGAGGCTTTAATTTTGTAGCCTTTTCCTTGTAATTATGGGTTCACCTCCCTCGGGTGTTTTGAATATTTACATATCAGAAAAATGTGATCAGTCAACATTTTGGGCCATGTTCTAAGAGGTGGACTTAGTCTCACGTTATGGGTCAATTGCACAAATTACGGATGTATTTGTGATTGGTGATTATCCTATCTTGTAAATGCTACAAACACTGCCCAGACATTATTAGGAGCACTTATAGATAATAAGAATCTTCACAAGTCAATTAAAGCTCATTTAATTGATAGCGCATTGCAGGAGCTCCACTTTTCATATAGTGTATCTACTTCTATTGGTTCATAGAATTCAAACTCAAAATGTTACTAACTCATTTAAGTGCAAGGACACTTTTTCCGTGACATTGTGTATATGGCTAGACCACTGTTAAGTGATATTTGTATTTATGTGATGTGAATTGAAATGAATTTTTGCTGTTTATAACCCCTAATTATGGTATTTTTCAGTTTGAGAGGAATTCAAGCAGCAGATCTTAAAATTTTGAAAGAAAAGCTTGAACAAGAGGTAGTTTTTCATTTTTTTTTTTGGTAAATTAGTTTTTCAAGTTCCTTCTGTCTTAATTTGCAGTTTGCTCTTTTGTCAGATTTAAAATTTTCAAAAAATGCTTTCCAGGTGGCACACATTTATTTTGCTGACAAAACAATTTAGGTTATTAACATAGGATTCGTTGATAATAGAAATATCTCGGGATGCCCCGGGAAGTCCCAAAATAAAAGAATCAGTGATGTTTAAGAAAATGCTCTACAAAATTAAAAAAAATAGAGATGGGAAACCTTGAACCTCTTGGAAATCTCAAGATCTAAGATGACACAAGGAAATGCTACTGATTTTTGGAGAGTAGTATGTCATTCAGGAAAATTGGAGCAAATGCCATGGTTTCCTTTTGTTTTTCTTTCTCCTTTGCACCTGTGGGTTCTATAAAACCTGTAATGTAGTATTTCTATTAAAGTAGAAGAGCAGCAAGAAACTACTGTTAGTTTTGGCTCGTAAAACATATTCTTCGTTTATACGTGGTTGTCCACCTTAAATAATAATGTGAAGTTGAGTAATGCAGATTTTGATCAATACCTCTATTCAACAGGCATCTGAGAATCTTGGAATGGCTATGGTCTACACACTAGTTACATGGGCTAAAGAGTGGCTATGCGAAAGATTTGCGCAAGATGCTGGTGTTGACGACACCAAAGAAGAAGAGGCGGCAAAAGATGAGGTATGGCTGTTGTCCTACCTGTGACTTACACTGCTTCTTACTGATATGATTTATTTCTTCATTTATTTATTTGTTTTCTGTTATGTTCCTTGGTGATATGCTCTCTAATTTAAAATGTGTATGTTGTTGTCGCTGCCTGCACTTTTCAGTACCCTGTGCCTGCAAGATCCTGAACCTTGTTGAGTGTTAGATGCTTAATGTGTTATTATAACATTGTTCATGTATATGATATTATCAACTATAGCTGAAGCATTTACAGGAAAAGCCTCGTTGGCAAAAAAAAAAAAAAAACTTAAAAAATTAGCCTTTAAAGACATGATTGTACTGACTGTTCATCCCCATAAAAAAACGCATCTATTTCTTTCCTTCCAAATGCTCCACATGAGGTAAATAGGAGCCAACTTCCAAACTTACTTAACTACTTTTCTTCACTTTGCATCCCTGCCAAGCCAACAAAAGATCCTTAACTGAGTTTAGCATCACCCAAAAAAGGCCAAAAATAGGGAAAACCAAATGCCAACATTCCCAAATCACAGGGCAGTGAATAAGCAGATGCTCCGCCCTCTCCTCTTCTTTCTTGCACTAGTAACACTTGCTTGTTAAATAAAACCCTCTTCCTTTCAAGTTTTCTTCAGTCAAGATTCCCATACTCTTTAAGAGTTATTTTACAGATGTTCGATGTTGTCAGACTTCTCGTGCACCTTTTCCTAGCCAGCTAACTTAAAGCTAGTTTTTTTGGGGTGTATTTTTAAGCTATTTAAGTTTATGAAATAATTACAATGGCCCATTTGGTAGGAAGGAAGAGCAAATTTTTAATTTTTTTTTTCTGGAGGTGGGATTAGGGGGAAAGTAAGGAAAAAGAGGAGGGATGAATAGAGTTTCCATCACTTAGCAGGAAGGAAAACGGACACGAAGTCGCCAGAACAACACCCTTTCTCCACTATTTAATGGTGTGTTTGGATAAGCAGGAAGGAAGGAAAAGGGTAGAATAGTATTAGTTGGGAGAGAAGGAAAAAATACAGAAAGAAAAGAAAGAAAGCAGAGGAAATGAATGTTTTATTATGTGAGTAGAAAACTGCCAAAAAGAACTCGCTATGGATGAGAAGGTACAAGTATGCCTAACATGATGACATGGTCAAGGCATACATTTTTTCTGAAATTTTCAGGGCCTTGTCCCAGCTGACCCTTTTTTTTTTTTTGATAAGTACCCCAGCTGACCGTTAGTTGGAACAATTTGTTTAATTGAAGCTTGTGACATCATAATATGTCTAGCAGGGGTGTTGAAGTACGACATTTTTCCTCACTCCACAATTCCCATATTGCCATGGGATTCAAACTGAACAATTTTAAAATTTTAATATGGATATATAACCATCTATGGCAAATGGTAGCGCTCTACTGTTGTCTCATAAAAGGGTTTGGGATGATTATGGACTTTAATGTGATTCAAGTTGAGCCATAAAGTTGAATCAAGGTCTGTGTGGGTCATAATTATTAATTACAACACGTTCCAAGCTCTTGGGCTTGAAATATCATGGTCTTCATGCATTCCATGCTTCATAAGTTTTCCTTGTACTTGTGGTCTTCAAATCTTCAACCATAGAACGCAATCTAATACATTACATTAATGAAAAGAAACCTTGAACAAATTTCAAAGGGAGGTACATAAGAGATAATGAATATTGCATCAACATCCCATGAGTCAGCATTTTATCTCCTTCAAACATTTTTTTATGGCTATACCTTCATTGCCCTCAGTGAGATAACATTTACCTTCTTTTTTCTTTGGTTTTTCTGATTGGACACTTTCATATTTTGATTTCAGATAATCATACCTCACGGAGAGCCAGTTACCATTGATACATTTCTAGCTTGGAGAGAGAGGTTTGAAGCAGAGTTAGCACTTGAAAGAGCCAAGTGAGTTCATTAATATTATGCCCCTCTCTCTCTCTCTCTCTCTCTCTCTCTCTCTCCCCCTCCCTCTTTTTTGGTAAGTGCGTAATTTTTCTCATATGACATTTAAACTGGTGATTGATGATGTTATCAAAGCAAAAAAGCCCATACAACTGACGGAAATGTATTTTTTAAGTGAAATTCAACCTATTTTACTTGTTTATTTGTTTTTTTTTTTTTTTTGATAAGTAAGAAGTATATATAAGAAGCCCAAGAAGGGCAGAGGGGCAAAAACCCCAGAGCATTACATCGTCCTTAAAGACGCCAAAAAGTCAACAAAGGAAAAAACATGTACAAAATTTGTTTATTTATTGACAAGTGAAGTGAAATTCAGCTTATCCATGAAACTTTTCCCACCCTTGCAAATGCAGAAGGTATCTTTAGGGAATTTTCGCTCCACAAAACCAGAAAGTATCTCTGTGATATTAATTAAGAAATGCCCATATGTTTTATGTACCTCACATTTGTGGATGCTAAGTAAGAAATGCCAATATATTTTATACGCCTTCCATTTGTGGACCATTTCTCAGCTACATGAGCTGCTGGAACTATAGTGCGCACATAGATTTTGTTAAGCTCAGAGATTGCTGTGTTAGTCCATAGTGATTTGCCGGATCCTCCTGAGGCACCTCAACCAGACCTATGAGTTATGGAAGTGCATTACAAGATCCACTTCTCTGGAATGCAAACTTCGTATTTCTTTCATGAGAATAATAAAAAAACATAGTGGTAAAAGTGTCGACATGGCAGCTTACAGAAAGGGGTGAGGGGCTGCAAATGCTTAGACTTGACTCAGTAATGGCCCCGTACATGTTTGTTCACTTAGTTAATGAACCAAGCTCAAGCTATATTTTTAAGTTCATTTAGAAAACAAGTCAATCCTGAACATATCTAAAATAGGCTTGCTAGTTGCTAGGCTCATGAGCAGTGATAGTGTGTGTGTGCTTGTGCACGTATTATATGTGAAAAACAAGAAGCTTCTATATATGGCATTTGTTCTTCCTCATGTAAAGAGTCTCAATGATTGGATAACAATAAATCTAGGGATTGTTAATTAGGGCTCCCGTAAACCAAACGACCACCATTCTTTCCTTTATTTATTTATTTTTCCTTTTCATCCCGTTGCCTTTTCTTCCTCTCTGGGCTTCATTCCTTTAATTTTTTCCCCCTCTCGTTATCCGCTCTTGAGAAGCAATGGATGGTTGGGTATGAAAGCTCCCTACATGATCAGATGCAATCTTATATCAAAGCATTCAAGGGCAAGAAAATTGGGTTTTTTTCAACTTCCTTTTTTTTCTCTCAAATCCTTCTTGTTGATTGTTGTTTGTATCATGTTTTTAGATTACATTAGATCTGTGCTCAAAGTTTTTAGTTGTGTTTGAATGCTTTCAAATATTATATATATATATGTGTGTGTGTGTGTGTGTGTGTGTGTTAACTTTCAGATTTGACTTTTCATTTTTATTTTTGGGCTACCCTCATAGGTTCCAAGTGAAGCCAAGCTTGAGCTTGCCTAAATCCATGCGGCCAGGCTTGAACAGACATATAGAAAGCTCATCCAAGTTCTTGTGGCACTTGGGCACACTTCCCACCTGACCAAGCCAAAGCCAAACAATCCATTAGTTGGCTTGGCCTGGTTCATTTGCAGCCATAGAAGGGGGGGGGGGGGGGGGGTTGGGGGGAAGAGAGGAGGGGGAAGGGTTTAATTCCTATCACTTTTCTTTTGTACCCCACAGAGAGAGAGTCATTCCCCTTTTTTTGGGTCATTTTTTTTATTAACCTTCTGTGGCTAAACTACACCAACTCTTTTTCCATGTTTTCATTTTTACTCATTTTATGCATGTTCCCTATTCCGTGTTCCATACAGTCTGCATGATTAAATTACTTATTCAGTAGGGAAAACAGAAAAAGAAAAGGATTAATACTTTAACTCAAAACCTTTATTGTTAGACATTCTATTCTTACAATTTATGTCACATGCCATATACAATCGTTATTAATGCTTTGAGATTAGAGTGGGCTACCTTGTTTATTTGCTTTCATGACTAATGACCATGCACCATCAGGTTAATGCCCGAGTCAGCACTTACAACAACCAAGGACAAAAAGCTTGCAGGCAGGCAGTGGTTTGAAAGCGGAAGAGCGGCAACGGTACTTCATTCTTCCAAACTGTTCCTACCTCATATTTTGTGGATACATGAAATGTATATCCCGTACATTTTGGTTCCTAGTTTTTGCAGAAACCACCAACCTAACACACATGCAACGAAGTCCTCAAATATGAATTTGAAAAGAGTGATGTACCCATGGACTCAATCCATGATACACATCCTCCACCTCCTCTCTCTCTCTCTCTCTCTCTCTCTCTCTCTCTCACACACACACACACACACACACACACTGTGTGTGAGAGAGAGATTATTGAATTCAGTGTTTCAAAGAATGAAAAACTAAAATCTGTGGTATTTTTCTCTTCTGCAGAAAGGCGCGGCACTGGTCACTGAAGAATCTGACGTGGAAGAGGAGGAAGACATTGACTTTGATGATGACTTTGAAGGTGATTCTCACTCCCCGTGAGTCCATAAGTGTGTATGTGGGGTTTAAAAATCTGATAAAACATGGAACCATTTTTCTCTTTGTTGCAATGGCAGATGATGAAGAAGAAGATATGCTTGAGCACTATCTGACTGAGAAATCAGACTCATCCATGCATTCTTCAAGGAAAGCCAACTAAAGGATATATCAATTTGAAAACAGAAGGTTATCGGCAGACCCTGGAATGAGAAATATATGAACAACGTGCATTCTTTCACCCAGCTTTATATTTTGAGAGAGATGTTAGGTTACTGATTAAGATGATCTATTTTGAGAAAAACCACCAGAAAGATTGAATTTTAGCTGATTAGATGGTGTATGATTCTGAGAAAGTAGCAAAAACAGTCAAGAATTTAGATAGGGAAATCTGGCATGTTTTGATCAGATCCATGGTTTATCTGGAAGGAAGCCGTTGAAGAAGAAATTAATACCCTCCTAAGAAGGCCCAAAAGCATCCTCCACAATCAGTCACATATAGTACTACACATATTTTTTTAAATTTTATTTATTTATTTATTTAAAATTAAATAGTCACTTGATATTAATAAGACTATATATACAATACACAAACTTTCAAATTTTTTATTTTTTATTTAAAATTAAATAGTCACATGATATTTTGACCGTAGTAATGTCCAAAATTTATTATGTAAAATAAACTCACAGGTCAGTTTGAAGATGTTTTACTTTGCTCGAATTATTACTTAAGGCCACTTTATCCCAAACACATTTTCCCTAAATCTTGTTTACCACACCTAAACGGATCAATCATGCAGAGGATCTAGCATGTAAAAAGTTATTTTTTGTTGTGTTCGAACTTGCTCAATCATTTGGTTAGATATTCTTTAAAATTGTTATTAACAAGTAAAATGTAAATATATTTTAATACTCATTAATTTATTAAACTCCTACTTGATAAATAAGAAGTATTTTTAATATTATATAAAAAATTAAAATTAATCGGTTCATTCAAAATTAACTTCGAGATGTAAACAAATCAAATTTGAATACAATTTAAAACTTTTAATTTTAACAAGCCAAACAATCAGCACATATGCTTGTACTAGTTGGCAAGGCATGCACCAGCACAAATGCAGAATCCAATCACAGTTGTGTGTGGGTGGCAGACCTGAGCCAAATGGCGGTGGTTGGGATGATGCTAATTTGCACCAAAGTCAAAACCATGGATTCTGCCCCCAAAGAACAAGGAGAAGAAAGAAGAATAATAAGATCCCTGAAACAAATGGAATCCCAGATTCACTGTCAAGAAAAATTAGTACAAATGGTAGCTCTTGCAGTCCTCTTTGGATCATAGTCTCAGTCTGCCGGTTCTAAATGTAGTATTGAAACAAAATGGTCAACATGATTACATGAAGCAGGAAAAAATGACATTTTGTTCTATAACCTTTGTTCAGTTACAGAGAAAACAATCAAAAAAGGGGGCTTTCTTACATTGTTGCAGCCAGAAGCAATAGAAACTGCCATGAAAATCTACAAAAATTGACCAAAAAACAGTATGGTACATCTTCTGTATATACATCCACTTGAGAAGAAAAATCCTGAGATACCTTCTCTCCATACTGCTTTAAAGCCTTTGAGATGCACCAAAATCCTTCATCAATTATTATGGCCTTCAACTTCATTCCTGTGAAGCCGATGTATAACAATGTAGAGCTTCCTTCGTAATAACATTTTGAAGCTTCTTCTAACTCAAATCTCTCCCTTAACCATTAATAACCATTTACAAAATTGAGGCACAGTCCTTGGAACACACCCTTTAAGTTTAAAAAAAAAAAAAAAAGGCAGATTCCCCAACAGGCAACTCAGGCTCTAGATGCAGAAAAAGTCATCAAACTCTTGCTTATGGAATAGCATAGGTATTAATTATCTGCTTCAGGTGCTGCAATAAGACATTGTAGTATTGATAACTAATCATATCATAGAAGGCTACAGCAAAATATTAAACAAATAAGAGGCAAATTGGTAGAAGAGAAATTATATTTTGAAATTGATTGGTTGGGATTGGTTACCTTCAATTCTTCATGAAGCACAACAAATATTTTCTTGAGCCGTTTATGTCTCTGCTCAAGTTGAAATGTAAAGTGAGTTGGACCAGAAAATAAAAAAAAAAAACAACACAGAAACAATGCAGTAAATTTACAGTCAATGATACAACTGGAAACCAACTTTGATACAATTGTTAGAATACAAGTTTATCAAATTCTACAATGAATAAATTGGAAGTACGAGATTTTGAAGGAAAATGTTCCCCTTTACCCAAGAAGACATGTAAAAGGTTTTTAAAACAAATCATGGGGGGTTCCTTGCGTTTGCCAAATAATAAACAATCCAAATATCTCCCAAATATAAAAACAATTTACTTACAGCAGAATAGTAGATTTTCAAATAGAAATTAGAGTTTATGCTAATAAACTCCCTCCCGTGCTTCTCATGCATCCAAAAATCAAGTATATCAGAGATTGACCATCAGTCCAAATTAGTGATTTAATTTGATACTTCATTAAAGGAAATATGAGTTTATGGAAGGAACCCACACACAACTAATCAACTTAATCTTTGGTGCGCATGACAAGTACAATATATGTATCTAATCCAACAATAGGCTTGGAAATATGAATCCCACAGAAAATTATTAAGGGGATGTAGAATAATTAAATCATATGTTAAATAGTTATTTTTAATCCAATTGCAAGTTGATCCTACCTCATGAAGAATAGAATACATCGAAAACAATGGAAAAATTAATATATGATCAAGAAACAAATATTTGTCCACATGCTCGGTTAGTTCATTCAAGCATTATATGGAGTCCATACATATGAAACCCAACATAAGAGAAACAAAAACAAAACCTACCGCTCCACACTGGCGATAGGATTCCTTCAAATGCCCCAAAATGTTATTATATCTCTCCATATCCCTTCCTTTGGCATTTTCAAGGTCCTTTCCAAGTTTCTGGAACTCATTCCTGCATACATAGAACCAGAAAGTGTTAGGTAACAAAAATTTAGACCACCCTACCCATCTCAGCATTCATTAAACGATAAACAATGGAATGGAAAGCAGAAAACCTTTGCCATGAGCCAATAAAATTTTTATAATACCTATACTTCTCTAAAATCTTGTTCAATGAGGAGTAGCTGTCATACTTCTCATAATACTCCTGAACATATTCCTGGAACCTAAAGATACATAAAGAAACAGGTAATGTATAGCATGTTAGTGAATGTCACAAATTTTGGTGATTCTAGAACACATGCATATTAAAGATGTGAAGTGAAAAAAAGAAAAAGAAAAGACACTTCAATTGATATAAGACACCAATGTGACTGCTTACTGAGAAAAATCTTTTATTGGTCCCTTGAACTCCGGTTCCTCCTTTTCATACTTAGAATAAGAACAACTATTATCTTCTGAAGAAGATTCCCTCCTCTTTTGACCAGCATCATTACTCTCTATCAAAGAAGTATCCTTTCTTCTATCACTTAAGTCTGCCAATGTATTAGATTTTTGAGTTTTACTTTCATTCGTGGAATGGGGCACTAGTCTTCGTTTAGTATCGTGCTGTTGTGGTGCACTCACGGGTGCTTTCTTGTGAGTATCTCCAGTTACCTTCCAGACCAATACCCCGGCTTGCCCCAGCTTCATTATGTCTAGATTTTCCGCTCACATCCGCTGATTTATAAAAATGGGACCCGACTTCGGCATGATCTACTCTTGATGGGTGCTGTGGCTGAGATTGCAAAACCCTGTGGTGAGGTCTTGTTAAATCTTCAGTATGACGTTCAGGGGTCCTTCTTTTAGATGAGCCCTCTGGATTGCTAGGCAACCCAACCCTTAACTGGGGTGGGGAGAGCTTTCCCGAGTCTATACTTGTTTTTCCAGCAGGTTTTGCTTTACTTAAATCTGAATTCCAGTAATCTGAAGTGCTTGGTTTGTTCTCTGACTGTTTAAAGGAACTTCTTCTTTCAAATTGTTTCTTAACTGTTGATGTGTCCTCAGGTATTGGCTCACGAAGCTCACCCAGTTCTAAGTCCGAAAGTTCTCTTTGAAGCATGCTGCCTCTCCCATTTAGGACAGGGGATCTGTCCACATTAATTCTATTGTTATCACCCATGTGTGAGTTTGAAACTTGTCCAGCCTCCATGAATTTCCCAACCACTTCACCATGTTTAGCATAATGTGGGTCAGGGGGTACTGACTCTCCGTCTCCAACACTACCTTCCTTGGAACTTGTTGGCAGCTTTTTCTCATTGGGATAACCATCTGCATCATGTATTTCTCTATAAACTTTATCTTTTAGAATGGGAAAACCTTGCATGTGAAGGCTCCTTTCAGGATATTTAACGCTGCGTCCCAAGCTCTCAGCATGTTTACCAGGTCTATCTGCCATATCAGGAGCCTTAACCCGTGCACCAAGATCAACAGACCTCCAGCCTGATTGCTGAGAATCCGAAGAAGATTTCCCCTGGATTGCTTGATTGTAACCTTTTTGTAAGTCAGAATCAGTATTTCCATCCCTAACAGCCCTATTAGCCATTTGGGAAGGAGGGCCCTTGTAAGTGTCTTCGATGAGCCTCTCAGGAGACAATCTGTGAGGACTGTCAGAGAACAGGGAGTCCCTGCCCCGAGAAGTTTGTGGATGAGTCAAGCTTCCTGCTTTTAATCTTTTACCACGTTCAGATTTTTCATCAAAGTGTTTCACATCAGAGCCCCTTTTGGATTTACCTTTGGATATTCTCTCAGAGCTATCAGAATGCTCATGCTTAAAGCCATCCTTGGCCATATTTTCTCTTCCGCTAAACAAATTTCCCATATAGACTAAGCTTTCTTGATGCTCATGGTGATCAGGTGAAGAGGGCTTGGTCTCTTTGACAGGTTTTTCACCTTTCTTGTGAGGAATTGAATTAGCAACTACAGCCATTTCAGTTTCCTGATCATCATCAGGCAAATTTTTCTCAATCTCTACTTCATCAAAACCATGACCATCTTGCTTTTCATCACTCCCATTTTGTACTGGTCCACCATCAGAAGTCCACGGAATTGGGGATGCAGAGAACCCTGGTTCAGAAGCTTGCAATTTATGCTTCGATTCTCTATCATCATCACTTGTCATAATATCCACATCCTCATCAGACCCCTCCTTGCTGTTAGAAGAGGCATCACTTTCACTGTCGCTACTACTTCCACTCCCACTTCCCACCGGGCTTCTACTTTTGCTTCTGCTTCTACTATGGCTACCACTGTCACTTCCACTCTCACTGCTGTCACTGTCACTATCACTGTCACTTCCACTATCAGTAGAACTAGCTGCTGGCCCTTCACTATTGTCAGAAACCTTTTTGTCACCAAAAAGATCAGGTGAATGATGTTGGCTATCAATTTTTTCCAAAGAATTTGACTCTTCTCCAAGTTTAGAGTTCAAATGTGTCTGTTCCTCCAATTCCTCTGTAGTGGCATTCTCTGCAAATTCCAGTTTGGGAGCTGGCATTTGATCATGGTTTTCTTCAGGGGCAGGTGTTTGGTGACAAACATCGTCAGGAGAACTGAAAACAAGTAACATACACATCAGATGAGTGGCAGCATATTTACAAAGCTATGCATCATGTAGAGAACCTAAGAGAGAGAGGAGAGGGGGGGGAGAGAGAGAGATTTTCTTAAAAGAGTGGTCATATTCACATGGTTAACCACTATGTAACCTTTGTAGTAGTTGCAGTTTATAAAATTTACAGGGACAGATAATATCACAGAAAAGCCAAAATTATGATTAGAAGTTAATACCACCACAAAATCAATGGCCTTGCAAGAAATAGCAACAATAAGCTCATGTATACATGTCATGGCAGAAACCTGGATTATTAACTGAAGTCAAAAGCAATACAGCTAAACAAATCCACGAATGTCAAGTAATATCAAATCAGAAAGTACATGCATGCAGTTTCCAAGAACTAATCCAACAATCCCAGAAATATGGTGCAGGAGCAAATCAGGATTGCTATATTGCAAAATCAGATAAATTACAAGCCAAAATTATAATCCATGGGACCTATTATGATTAGAAGTTAATACCACCACAAATCAATGGAAGGCATGCAAGAAATAGAAACCAATAAGCTCATGTATACATGTCATGGCAGAAACCTGGATTATTAATTGAAGTCAAAAGCAATACAGCTAAACAAATCCATGAATGTCAAGTAAAAGATATCAAATCAGAAAGTACAGGCTTGCAGTTTCCAAGAACTATTCCAACGATCCCAGAAAGATGGAGCAGGAGAAAATAGGGCTTGCTTAAAAAAATATTCCAAAATCTACAACAATTAGAAAACAACATAGTGAACAGTTCATAAAATTTACAGGGAGAGATACTATCACAGAAGACTACTAGCCAAAATTTAATAGAGAAATGGCACGTACCTTCCACTTTCTGACGAAGGTTTCTTTAAGTTTTCCAACTCCACTCCTCGTTTCAAGAAATATCTTCCTGGAGCTTGGAAATTAGCGATCTGATGCTCAAAATTAAATCAAAAGATATAGGGTTATTCACTTTCTTACAAATAATTGCATCAATGATTGCCACCACTTACTTTTTTTATTATGGGCTCAATCTTCCTTGCAGAATTTGGTATTTTATCTCCTACAGCTTTTTCCAAGGCCTAAAATAATAATGTAAAAGGAACACAGAAAAAAATAAGCAGACAGTAACAGAGATTGAATGAATGTTATGGAACATACTCAAGTAGCAAAAGAAAGTTTTACGATAATGGCCCTAACAGAATAACTTGGATTAACTAGCAGCAAACCAAACTAAACTTGGAAGTAATTTAAAGCAATCCAGATGCTTACCTTTAGGCTCATTCCCTTGGGGTTCTCCATAAGTAGAGAAACCAGAAAACTCTGCAAATCCATTGGTTTAGATCCTAAGTTCCCCTTGAGTCCTGGTTTTTCCCGTACTGCTCCACTAATGGCCCTGACATGCATTTCTTTTTCAGATCTGGTAACATTCTCTTTGCCAGGAGCCTGAATGGGAGAGACATCTTCTACACTTGTGTGAACCTTGGTAAGATTTCCAGCTCCAAAGGGAGATGCTGGAGTGCCAGAATGCTCAGGTGGAGATGGCAGGGGCGAAACTGAATGCCTGCCCTTTGCAGGAGTTGTCGAGGTCAATCCAGATTTATAAACAGATTTTGGAGGGCCTCCACTACCAACTGATGCGAGACAACAAAGGAGAAATTTTTTTTGATAAGTAATGCGTAAATATATTAACTAAAAAAAATATTTTTCCCATTGAAATTAGAACATCAAAATCTTACACTCACAGTAAAGTGCTCGATTTTTTGCATACATTGTACATGACATATACTAAGTTAAACATTGAAAATAAAGCAAATTTTGTAGAGAAGTCGTCAAAATCCTTAACAAGCCTCAACTACCTGGAGGTGGTTCAACTTTTCGCTTTTTGAATGCAGGCTCTTTCTTCTGTTTGAAAGTTCTCCATGGATTAACTAGAACAACGAAACATATTAGATATGTTACAGTAATATAATATGATTTGACATGTTGTGCTTATGATAAACTCATAGGAGAATGCATTTGACCAAAATGCAAGATCAGTTATCGTGAGGAGATTAATAAGTAATAAGAATTTTGTTCTAAATTTATTCTCCAACTTAATCTTACATTTACAGAAAACAAAGGAAAATCAATTAATTTACTTCTATACGTAATTTCTCATATTATTGTACAATGGAAGTTGGCCTTAGTGGTGTGGACTTTATTCTTTACCATTCAATGCATAAAACTTGATTGAGCACTCTTATGTTATAAAATCTTCACAACATTGAAGTGTTAATTAAATGCAGTCTAATCAGTCGGTATACAACTGATTGTGCAGATTATATCTTATTCATACACACTTCAAATAAGGTTTCTTTTCTCATCTTGTTTTTTCTTAACCATAAGACAGGTTCCAAACACAGTCCATTTTTTATTTGTGCTGATGTGGATGTTTTCACAATCCAATGTCCAAACAAATTAACATTGCAAAACAGGGATAATTGTGTGGCATAATGGAATATCCATTGATTCAAATTCCCAAACAATGCTTAAAATTTAAAGTGTAGCTAGAATATTAAACTAGAATTATGAAGGGACTCAAGTGTGGGGTTTTGGCTCTTTTCGTAAGAAATATCACTTAATCATTTGTAATGATTCAACTTCAGAAAGGAAGATAACATCCAGCAAAAATCAAAATCCTAGATGATTCTTCTGCATAAGTAAGACATCTTCAAAAGTTCCAATACGATAACCATGGCAACCTGCTCTGACAGAAACGAAACATATCCAGAGGTAAAAGAAAATCTAAATGGACATTGTTACATAAGACATAGGTCTTGAGTAAATTTTAATGTTTTGTTTCTGGCAATCCTGAGCTGTTAGGAACTGAGTCGGGCATTGGTTAAGGATTTCTCAACACCCATTGACAATGAGATTCCAACAAAGCAGAGATAAATGCTACTCTGCCTGGTATTGATTTGCCTTTTCCTTTCATTTATTGTATCTGTAAAGGTAGAATATGACTCTTTCAAAATAATCTCAAATACACCAGTGCTTTTGTTAGCACAGACGTAATACCAAAAAATAGATCCAATAAGGTGGTAAATTGGTAATCCCATAGTATATTAAAAGCAAACAATACAGATTAAGAAAAACTCAGGAAGACGATAGTAACAAGATACACTCAAACCCTTTCGAATATCAGTGAGAAAATGTGACAGTCAGTAACTGAAATTTACAAATTTGATGTTGTGACATGTCATAAGGTTGATCTCAGATATAATATATAAGTGAGACGCATTCAACATATGCATGGAGTATGCATGCTCTAACGTTTATCAACTATTATTGTGGCCTTTAAAAGTTAAACTGTAATTCATCCCCTACTTGACCATTTATTAGCCACAAAGAGCGATAATGATTCCATTCTAGACCATTTGGTTTCCAACACGTAATTGAAAAACAAATACAACCCAAATATTTTCGCAGCTCCTTCATTGTTCAACTTGAACAGGAGGAAAAAGGTCTGTTTTTCTTTTCCTCCTCTCCAAGACAATGAGAATATTATTCCATACATTCAAAACTTCCCAGGACCAGGCGATTGGGGGGAGGGGAATTTATACCTGCTTTGGTAAGGAAAGAAACCTCCCTGAACCAAGTTCCATATGAAAGGAAGTTGGTGCATAATTCACACCACATTGGCAAATTACTGAACATTGTAGCCAACTTTATGCCAGAGTATAACTTTATATACCAGGTTTTAATGTTAACCAACTATATATATGTGCATGTATGCATAAGAGTTCAACATTTATTCAAACAATTATATTCTGAATGTTCACAAGGGTTAATAATTGGCAACTAAGAAAAAAAAAATTAACTTTTGAATAAAAAACCTTACCCTCCACAGCAGCTAATGCCTTCATTTGACTCTTCATAGACGGATTCCCAGGGTCTAAAACAATGGCTCTGCAAACAAGAAAACGTAATCAAGACAACTTTAAAGCATAAAATTTCCATACAGCTTAAGGCATCATTCTCAATGTTATGAACCTAATTCAAACTTCTAGTAACTCTATTAATATGAAAGCTTAAAAGATAATCAAGGGTGCAATATTTCAACTGTGAAATACCAGAAATTCTTTGGAGCAATTATGAAAATTAACATAAACATAAGAAGAAAAATTGAAAACTAAACATCTTCCTAATATTTCATTCACGTCATTGTTATACTAATCAAAAGAGGGGGGAAAAAAGCCAATCAAAATTCATAACAACCAACAGCATTAACTCCCACCATAAATACTGGAATAAATTTTATATAGACAAAGAAAGATGTTGCAGATGTTTTCAAATTTTGGCAATTCTTTTTTTCTTTCCCTGATAGGTAAAGAAGAATCCGTTGTAGGACCAAAAACAGGGCCAACACCCATGTAAACATATAGGATACAAAAACAAAAGGACAAAAAATGTATAAAAAAAAAAACTACACAAGGCTCCATCACCCAAGAGAATCAATAGACAAAGGGTGGAACTATACGGGGGAAAAAAATACAAACAAAGGGTTTTTAAAAGATTGTGATTCATCCTATGGCGCTTGAGTTGAGTTGCGGCATCTTTGGATCCTGTGAATGAAATCCTTGCTTATAAAAAATAGAAGAGGCTCAACCCCTTCAAAGGTTCACCTATTTTCTCCTCCGTATCCTCCTTATGAGACCAAGGGGTGCCACATCCTACACCTTAAAATTTCTTGCAAAGGCAAACTACCCCTCCAACAACATCTCAACCACCACACCTGAAATCACCCATATCATCCCAAAGAGAGAAAACAAGAGATCCTGCAACTCCCTAGCAATACTCCAATAATGAAGGAAATGATGATTGACTATCTCCTCATGATGAAGGAAATGTGTCTCTTCTATTTTCAAATCTTTTTCTGAAAAAAGGACTATTTATTTTTTTATATGCTTTTCTGGGTGTTTTGAATCTGATTTTTCGGGTCAATTAGCTCTTAAAGGGTACACATATTTTCTTTTCTGGGTGTTTTTAATCTGAATTTTTTTGGTTGAATCTCTTAAGGGTGTGTCTAACCCCTTTAATTTCTGTTGTGGAGTTCTGTTTGAGTTTGGATGGAGATAACTTGCTTTTTTCTCGGTAAATGGGTCAGTGCTGTTACTGTTTGAACCCAGATCACTGTTTGAGCTTTCTTTGCTATATTTCATGCTTCAATTTTTAATTCTCATGTGCTAGCTATTGGTACAGTAAGTGTAAATTTATCAGCTGTTACTTTGTTTTCCGAGTTATTAGCGTGAATATTGCTACTTTCTTAGCTTGTATTTATTTTTTGGGTTGTTGATTTGTCTAAGGAGTCTCCTCATGACCAGTCAAACATGCCTTGGTACTGGGTCCATTGGCAGCGAAGAGAGTGGGTTGAGTCATAATTGAGACTCTTGGTGATAACCCATATATTTGAATTAGTCCAGTCAAGCTACATAGGACAATTATTTGACCTTATCACGATCTTGTCTGCTATTAATTAGGGAAAGAGGGTCATATGGGTGCATAACTGGGGCAAGCAAGCAGCCAACAATGAATGATCCAATTTATGATCAGTGGATCACAGAAAACTCATTGGTTACGTCCTAGTTACTAAATTCCAGGCAACCATAGATTAGCTGAGGTTTTCTTTTCCTTGATACTATCCATAAAATTTGGACTTGTAGCTTATACCTATTCAAAGGTTGGTAATGATGCTCAAGTTTATGAATTACGTTAAAAAAAAAAAGGGTTCATGAAACCAAGCAAGAAGACATAACCATCGCAGCTTACTATGCAGAACTTAACCGTTTGTGGCAGGAGCTAGATTATTATCAGGATTTTTCGACTATACTGGTGATTGTTCAAAATTTCAAAAGTTGATTGAAACGTAACGGATTTATGATTTTCTTACTAGCCTCAACATATTCTTTTGGATAGGTAAAGTAATATATGGATTAAGCAATGCCCAAGGGAACCCATATATACACGAGAAGAAGGCTTTGACAGTAAATCCTTAAAATCCCCAAAAAAATCAACTAATGTGTCTACATACAAAAAAGACGCTTCTTTTGGCCCAAAAATAAAGATTACATAATAAACTATTTTTAAAACAAAAAATAGGCATCTCCTCTCCTTCAAAAACTCTTCTATTACGCTCTTTCCAAATGCACCTAATGAGACATAAAGAAGCCATCTTCCACGCCCTATGTTGAGCCTTCGACATCCCCCCGCTCCTCCAACAAAGAAAAACATCCCTTGTTGTGGCAGGCATCACCCAATATAAGTCAAACAGAGACAAAAACATACTCCACATATCACTAGCCACCTTGCAATTAAGAAAAAGATGGTCAACCGATTCCGCCTTCACCTTACACATGCCACAGCTACTAGCTAACTGGAATCCTCTTCTTTGTAAGTTATCCGTAGTGAGAATTTCCCCAAATGTGAGCAACCAAACAAAAAAAGCAACCTTGGAAGGCACATGAGAACGCCAAATCATCTTTCCATGAAGCATGGAAAGTCCTTCTCCCCCTCACCCACCAAGTCATCCTCTCCTTGAAATATGTATATATGTAGCAAGAAGAAAACAAGCATAGTTTTGTTCTGAATACCTTGAGCCAAGATAGATCTACATTGGTTGCTACCCCTCCGAAAGATCGGCTCAAGTTTGATTATTGCGCGAAAACTTGTTATACTAGAGATTGTCATTGGAAGCTTCATGGTTGGCCCACTCATGGATGCAGGGGTGGTCGCTCTGGTTCCATTAGGTCTCATGCACATATTTTTTAGGTTTCCAAGATTCAGAAATACTCCAGCAACAAAAATATTGCTTTTCTATACAAGGTGCAAATTCTCAAGCACTTGATGGCCCATCTTGACGCTTCCAACCTCTGCTTCAACTTCAGCTTCTACCTATGTGACTATGTCACCTCTAACGATGTGCATTCAAGTATTTATGTGAGTGTTCTTACTTCTTAGTGTCAAATTCTTATCTAATCCTGGATTATTGATTTTGGAGTAACTGACCATATGACAAGCTCTTGCCCTTCTCATCTTACTTGAAATGCTCTAGTAGGGATAAGGTTAAAGTAGCTGATGGATCCTTGCCATCCGTTTTTGGCAAAGGTTGTTTTCATTGTTCTTCCACTGTGTTCTACATGTTCCTAATTTTTCTACCAATTTACTTTCTGTCATCTGCATCATCAAATCTTTGAATTGCTCAATCAAATCCTTTCCCTCTCATTGTGTTTTTCAGGATCTGAAGTCGGCAAGAACAATTGACAATGGTAAGGTATATAGTGGTCTGGAGACTGCACCTTCTTCATTGCAGAAGTATTATCAAAGCAAGCTTATCTAGCTGATAGTGGTCCGACTCTTGAGCGGTTACATCAGTGATATATACGTCTTGGGCACCCATATTTTTCTATTTTAGAGAAGGTTTCTCCTTCTTTTAGCAAAGCAATGTGATACAACTTCCTTTGATTGTGATGCTTGTGAGCTTGCTAACCACAAACAACATTCTTATTCTAATAATAATAACAACACTGCTCCTTTTTTGCTCATTCATTCTAATGTATGGGGCCTTCTAGGTTTACTTCTCTTTCAGGTTATTGTTAGTTTGTTACTTTTATAAATTGCTACTCTCATGTCATGTGGATCTACTTACTATGACACATAATCAAAGTTTTTTTCCTTGTTTTCAGAATTTCCATAAGATGTTGGTAGTCAGTTTGATGCTAAAATCTACATTTTTTGAAGTGATAATGATACAAAATATTTTAGAGCTCCTTGCCTATCTTACTAATAATAGAATTATCCATTAGATTAGTTGTGTCAATACTCCAGCCTAGAATGGAGTGGTGGAAAGAAAGAACTGACACCTTCTTGAAGTGGCTAGAGCACCGATGTTCACAACTGAAGTCCTAAGTTTTTTTGGGCTAATGTCGTTTTAACAGCAGCCTATCTTATCAATCACATGCCCTCGAAGGTTCTTGAGTTTAAAACTCCCCTTGAAACTGTAAACATTTCAAGAGCATGAATTACAAGTTTTAAATTAAATTTCCTGATAGTAGCAAACAAGGATAAGAAACATTTTTGGCAAAAGCAAGAATAGATTATTAAATAGGAGACCAGTCTCAACAGGTAAATTTTCCTGCATGTGCCTTTTACACTAGATCTTACTAAGGTATGTGAATGCTGAAAGTGTGAGGAGGAGGAGGAGGAGGAGGAGAAGAGGGGGGGGGGGGGATATATCAATAATGCCTATAGAATATAGATACATAAGGATTAAGGACAAAAGCTGGTTGGAGAAACAACATATAAATATTCATAAGTATGATTTAAGTGTAGAAATAAAACATCCTTAAATACAATTGCACAACATACTTGCGTAATTTGTGCTTGCGTTCAGCTTCCTCTGAGCGCATTTTAACATGCTTCTTAGTTGACTCATCCAAGATACGCTGTACATTCAGCTTGCGCCAGGCACACCCAGATTCAACAAGCAAGCCATTTCCATCTTCACCACTTTGTCGTTCTTCATATATGTCACAAAGGTCTCCCATTTCACGTGACCATGTAAATCTGAAGTCCTTACCACCCACATCAATGACCTGATGCAATAACAGACTGCTTAAAAATATGATTGATTAAAATATAAAAGGTCAAAACCATATAAAATTAGCTACAAACACAACATCAAAGAGAATCTTGTTGCAGCTGCAAGTACATAGAATCTAACATAAGAGGGTTGAGAAATTAGAAGTATACTGACAAACTCCAGCCGCAAAAATCTCTCCGCATACTGCTGAGCAAGTTTAAGAAGAAGGAAAATGGTTGGAGCAGAGGGATTACAAAATCTCATGGAAAATATCAAAAAATCCATTCACAGTGCACTAGCATCATTAACCAATGCTAAGACAGAGAAGGGAAAGAGAACATCGGCACCAACTGTTCTTTATGGCCTCGCTCATGTGCCACCATCCTTGTGAAATCAACCAACTGATGCATGGTTGGTATTTAGCAGGGGAAGCAATAATATGAGATTATGCTTTGGGAAAGGTGAGTCCACCAAGGAAAGAAGGGGAGGGGGGATTAGTTGCCACAACTGCTCCAAGATACATATACCTCAAGGGGCCATCTAAACTCAGCCTTTACAAAGCCTTACCTGACACATGCATTGAGATTTGAAACGATACAAAAGTAACGACTGGTTGACAATGCAGCTCTCCACAAACAAATCTTCATAATTATCCAGCCTCACACCCATAGATTTCACACACACACACACACACAAAAAAAAAACTGTATTCTCAGAATAAACAAAATGCAGGGTTATTGGCAGTAGTTAAAATTTATTCCCTTTGCATAGTCTTCTGATGTGAAAAGGCATAGACAACAAGAGTACAAAAATGGAACCCAACAACTAACTCAGCAGCCAAATGGGGCAGGACCTAAAATTATTGTTCATCAAGCACCTTTTCTTTGCCTCAGCAGCAGATGTGCGTGGCAAATAACAAACTAAGAATTAAATCAAGTATTAGAGGCTTTAAATAGATGTCTGCAAATTGGACACTTCTGGTCCTTGTAATCAATGGTATTGGGATTAGAAAACAAAAGTTATTATTAAAAAAAAAGAAACAAATTATATTTCAGCAATTGCAGACCTAAGCCCAACCAGCCATATGAGATCAAGCATAGAGTTTACATTTATTAGACTATTACTTCTCCAAAAAGTAGATTAAATGTGGAGCGTGATGCAGGTGACGTTTAAGGCTCAAATCAGGAACTATGATATATATGCTAAAGGACAGTCCTACCAATCAAATACCAACTTTAATTATAGTTGCATCTCTATTAGATGTAGTGGCCTAGTGAAGACAATGTTATCATTATGTCAGAATCATGAAGAAATACTGGAGACAACATTATTATTGACCTAGTATTTGGTCAAGCTGATGAGTTTGAGCTAGGTAAATTATGTTATTTTTCTTAGGAAATGAAATTCAAGTATCATACAATTGACACTGTTTCAGGGGAATTGCGGAAGAATTCATTGAATTTTAATGTAGGAATAGCCTCCAAATGGAATAGAAGCATGTCTACAAGGATCAACTATAATCAAAGAAAATTAGATGGTTGAGCATTGCTCCCCTAATTTCATCTTATCCTTTTCTCCTGATTCTGCATCATTGTTCTGTCATTCCACTATACTATTTTGCCCCTCCCAGACTTCCCAGTTGGTCTTAAAATTTGTGTTAATGTCCCTCCTTTTTTTCGATAAGCATGTCCCAGAACTTGGACCAACTTTGCCTTCTACAACATTTTCAAAAGCAACAAGAGACCCTTTTTTATGAGATAAACACGAATTACATCCTAACCAAAACCTGAACCTTGCACCTGGCAAGATACCACTCAAGCTAGCAACTAGTAGTAATTACAATAAGAGATTGAAGCAAATGCAGCAATCCTATGATGGGAGATATAAGAAAGGACGAACTTTAAACACTTTAGAAAACAAAATGAACAGTTAACCATGTGGCCTGAATTGACAGGATCATTGTAAGGATGAACATAATTGTTGGTTTTTTAATAAAAAAAAAAAAAAAAACTAATGTAAACCCCTTTGCCATCAAAATTCAAGAGAAACCCTGTTATGTCCAATTGACATAACAATTTTTACGATCTATATCATTTAAAAAAAAATCTAGATATGAGTGCCTTTAAGAAAATCTTTGATTTATAAGAGTCTTGTGACACATTACGGAAACGTGAAAGGAATCGAATACGTCGAATTCCTTGAAAAACAAGTAACATAGGAATTGCTCATTCAACAAGAGAAAATTCTCTAAATTTAAAATTGTATATATTCGAAATTGTATATATTATTGAAAAGCTCTATAATAATGACCTAATACATCATATTTATAAGGCCAAAGAGTATTAATCCGAATAGGAAACTACTAATTCCTTTTACCAATTCAATTAAGAAACTACTAATTCCTTATACTTATAGAACAAGAAACTACTAATACTAATCCGAACAAAATTAGGAAACCAAAATATCCCAGAAAGGGGTCAAAATCGGGTCAAAATTCATTTTTCAGGGTCGTATCGGATCATCAATAATCTGCCACTTGTTCTGCATCATCCTGAAAAAGGCCACCCTTCAATACCTAATCAATTTTCTGGTTTCAAATGTTGGCAGGTTGGTTATCTGGCTATTGATTACCTACGGAAACAAGTAAATTCTCAATTGAACTTTGTTAATGAGGTAAGAATGGATGAACAGCTGAATGATTCACCTAAACTAAATGATGAATTGATGATTGTGGATGTAAAGATGAGAAAGAAAAATAATGAGTATGAGAACTTGATAAGGCGTCTAGATCAAACCAGTACGAAGAAGAAACATACTGCAACTTAAATACGCTGCCAACAACTTCGGGAAATTGTTGTGTCCATTGAAAATTTGTGCATGGCATAATCTAATCATAGACTTCATGAGAATTTTATCCACTGAACATTGAGATAAGCATAGGCTGAATCTTGCAGAATGGAACTACAACAAACTTGATGAGTATCCTGGTGATAGTTAGATGATCTGTTTGCACTTAAGATCAAATAGCCTGATGATGGCTATATTAACTGTTTCTTTTCTTCTTCTTTTTTGGGTGGTAGGTCGTAGGTGAGGGTTATTTGATCTTAAGTGCAAATTTAACTATAAGTTCATCATTCTGATGCAATACTATGGTTGATGAATCGTTAATAAATTAACCGGACACTTTTATAAAAAGGTTCAGAGAATCAAGGACTGACATATTTGCGATCATCCCAACACAAGCATTGAAATTGATTAATAGAAAGATAACAAAATTTTTCTTTATCAGCTGATGCTAATACATTGAGTGCAGAGCAAGGTTGAAGATGGACAAGTCACACTTATAGCAATATCTAAGGACTGGTTATTTCCAATCTAGTGAGCATGATGCAATCAAATTTCAAGGATTTCTTCCCATCATTAAGCGGTTTGTCAATACTATAGTGAGCATGATGCAATCTTCAAACTTCAATGGTCTTGGCTGCATTTAGATTAAGTCTACAAATGTAGCCTATGGTTATTTAGAAATGCTCTCATGCTTAATTGGGACACTAAGTACACAATTGACTTCAAATAGTTAGCATTTTCTCTTCTGCCAGTTAGATCAAAAGTTAAAAATTCTAAACTTGACACAAAACACTGTAAACTCAGACACCTAATCCTGACTAGAGCATTGTCAAAATTATTCAAAACCGATTAATTGATGCATATAACATGGAAAATTTCACCGTATCACAGTTTTTATAGTCCCTTGTTTTTAACTGTATAATAAACCACCATTGTAATAACGTTCGAACAATCAACTCAGCAGGCAAACTAAGTACGACATAAATTTCAGTTTCGCAGTCGAAATAATGCCATATGAAGGACCAAATTTGTATACAAGCTATATGCCCAATTTTGTATAGTTCAAAAACTTACATTTCCAGAAGTATTATTGGCATTGGAATCGAATTTGATCCGTGCAGTGCCGCCCTGGGCCTCAACGCGCTTGATCTCCTCGACAAGGTCAGGCGCAAGCCGTATAATCATGGCAAAGTCGAGAGGGTTTCCAGTGACGAGACTGAATGACTCCTCCGCCGCGGCCGGGGCCGAAGTAGTGGGGCCGGATGTGGAATTGCGATTGCGAGGACCAGCGGCACCGCCTACGGAGATGCGGACCACCAGGGGCGACGGAAGGACGGTGTAGAGGCGGCGGGTGAAAGGTGGAGTGGATGTTGCGCTTGCCGCCGCCGCCGCCGCCGCCTCCTCGGCCGCCGCCAGCTCCTCCACCACCTCGGCCTAGCTTTCCGGAGCCCCCGTACATTGTGGGTTCGATTTGTCGCGTTTGGGATTTTGGTGTCGCGTGTGAGGTGTTGTCCGGTAGTGTTGAAAGGGATGAAGAAAGGTTGATGCGGGGAAGAGCCGAACCTGAAGATACCAGAGACAGACGACGGAGAATATGTTTTAAGTATTATTTATTTCATCATAAAACAATCTAAAATGTACTTCTAATCGAATTAAAATAAATTAAGTTTTGAGTCATTTTATTTGTTTTATAAAACTTAAAAATATTTAAATACAAATAATAATCTACTAATAAAAAATATTTCTCTTTAAATTTTTCACTAGAGATAAATAATTTATAATCTAATAAGAAAAAATTAGAAGCAATAATATAATATGAGACGAAAAATGAGGCATGGTGTGGAAGATATTTGACTTCTTTTCTAACTTTTACACAGAGCTGCATAGTTAGAGACCGAGGGTAGAAGATATTTGCTTTGATAGGCTGAACGAAGATGAAACCTCTAATTTGGAGATTCCTTTTTCGGAAGAGGAAGTGGTGGAAGCCTTGGCAGCATGCAATGGGGATAGAACTCCAGGTCCAGACGGGTTCACTATAACTTTTTTTAAAAGATACTGCGATGTCCTGAAAATGGATATTATGGCAGTCTTTGGGGCCTTTTACATGGAAAGGGGCTTTGAGCGAAGCCTCAATGCCTCTTTCATTGCCCTCGTCCCTAAAAAGGACAGTGTCAATTGCGTCAAGGACTTCCGCCCTATAAGTCTAGTAAGCAGCGTTTACAAACTAATTGCAAAGGTTATTTCTTTAAGGCTGAAGAAGGTTATGGGTAGCATCATCTCTTCCAGTCAAAATGCTTTTGTGGAGAGTCGACAAATCCTAGATGCGGCTCTCATTGTCAATGCATGCATTGACTCTAGGAGAAAATATAAAAGGAAAGGGCTTATTTACAAGCTGGATATTGAAAAGGCCTTTGACCATGTTAGTTGGAACTTTTTGATGGGTATGCTGACTAAGATGGGTTTTGGGAGCAAGTGGAGAAAGTAGATTCAGTCGTGTATATCTACAGTCTCCTTTTTGGTCCTCGTCAATGGCTCCCCAGCAGGTTTCTTTCGTTCTTCTAGAGACTTGAGACAGAGGGACTCGTTATCCCCTTTTCTCTTTGTGATCACTATGGAGTCATTGAGTTTTTTTTGTTTTGTGCTAAAAAGCTAGGCCTCATCAAAGGCTTTTAGGTACAGGATAGAAGGGGTGGACGGGTCGCCATTTCCTACCTTTTGTTTGCAGACAACACTATTATTTTCTGTAAACCTACAGTGCATCAGCTTCGTTATGTGCGATGCATACTAGTGTACTTTGAAGCTGTTTCAAGGTTGCAGATCAACCTCACAAAAAATAGTATTACTCCGGTTGGTTCGATTCAATAGATGGACATGTTAGCCAGCACGTTAGGTTGCAGAGTGGGTTGCCTTCTCTTGGTTTATTTGGGTCTTCCATTGGGTGCTCCTTCGCGTTCCATTGGGGTTTGGGATCTTGTAGTGGAAAGATTTTTCAGCAAGCTGTCAGGATGGAAGGGTCAGATCCTCTCTAAGGGAGGTAGGCTCATCCTTATCAAAAGCACATTGGCCAACCTCCCCACATATTTCATGTCTCTTTTCACCATGCTGAAGTCAGTTAACAGAAGGCTAGAGAATATTCAAAGGGACTTCTTACGAGGACAATAAAGGAAGCGCAGGAAGATTCATTTAGTGGCTTGGGATAAAATCAATAAGCTAATGTCTTTCGGAGGGTTAGGGGTGAAAGACTTGAGTACCTTCAACACAGCTCTCTTAGGAAAATGGTTATAGAGGTTTGGTGAGAGTAATGGGGAGCTGTGGACAGATATCATCGTTGCTAAGTACAGGTGCGACAACGGAAGTTGGTGTTCGGGCATTATGGAGGGGCCACGGGGATGTGGTTTGTGGGGTTTCATTAGAAGGGAATGGAGGAGTTTCAATGAAAAATGTAGTTTTGTTATTGGGAATGGGTGTCGTGTTAAATTTTGGGAAGATGTTTAGAATGGGGATGCGCCGCTCAGAATGAAATTTCCTACTTTATACAGTCTGGCTAGTAATAAGGCGGCTTGGGTCTGCGAGTACTTTGAGAAAATTGGGAACAAGCTTGTCTGGACTTCTCGCTTTAGGATAAACATTCTCAATTGGGAGTTAGAAAAGGTGAGCTCATTCCTTGGCCACGTATGCAATTACCGAGCTATGGAAGGGAGGCAGGATAAGAGGGTGTGGCTGCCAAATAAGAAATCTTTTTCCGTCAACTCCTTTTACAAGAGCTTGATCGATTTGGAAAGCCCACTTTTCTCTTTGAAGCTCATATGGCACTCAAGAGCCCCCCTAAGGCCTCATTCTTCGCTTGGGAAGCCTCTTGGAAGGTTATCTTAATTGCGGATAATTTGAAAAAGCGAGGTTTCCTCTTGGCTAGTAGGTGTTATTTCTATCAGAAGGAAGAAGAAACGGTGGATCATGTTCTCATCCACTGCCATGTTTCTTGGAGTTGTTGGAACATCATTTTTGCTCTCTTTGGTGTCTCTTGGGTTATGTCTGGCTCAGTCAGGGACCTTCTGTTGGCTTGGGTAAGGTACAACCCTTCAGAAGAGATTAGGAGAATTTGGAGATTGGCCCATATTTGTTTGTTGTGGTGTATCTGGATTGAAAGAAACAATTGTGTCTTTGAAGACGTGGAGTTCTCCACACCTTTCTTCAAATACGCGTTTTTACGCTTATTTTTTTTTGGGCCAAAGAGGATTTCCCTGTTAATATCTCTTCTTTTGTTGATTTTTTGGGGTCGCTAAGACCATTGTAAAGTTTTTTGGGGTTTTTGCCCTTATTGCCCTTCTTGGGCACATTTATTAATATACATCTTACCATTTACTTATAAAAAAAAAAAGAGGCATGGTGTGCACGTTAATACTTTTTTTATAATATAAATATAAATTATAGAAAAATATCTAATTAAAATTAATCATTTAAAGGTGTTTTTCTAACTCTTATTTGAGAGTTTTACTCAAATTTGAATAAAAAGTTTAAATGTGTAATTTAAATGTTTATTTTTTAAAATAAAAAATAATATAAAAAATGTCGTATAAATATATCGCCCACTCTTTAAAATATTTCTATTGTTTTTTTTATTATAAATTAATAAG